>CM067298.1:102792800-103392800 GCA_034231615.1 Meghimatium bilineatum
ATAAAATCTTTCCCTATTTAACACATTTCAAAATCCCCAATTATATTTATTATTTATACTGTATATAGTGAATTTCTGTTATCACACACATATTTAGTTGATCCAGACCAAGTTGTTATAATAGGATTTGACTATTTGTAATGGACATGTGAAGTATGAATTTCCCCACTTCTACTGGTTTTTCTCAATATGGTGAATGGCGCAATACACCCACCCTATTGACAGGAGTTTCTACTCAACTTAAATACATACAAAAATTAGGTGCTGTAAATGAAAATCATAATTTTTAACTATTTTCCTCAGGAATAAATATATTTTGTTTTGAATTTGAAACCGCTAAATGTCAACAAGTTCTGAACACAGTAACGTGTATTTTTCAATGCAACTTAAATTATATATCAAATGAAAGTGAAATTATTGTACAACACGATTGATTTGTTAGTAGAGCATAGCCAAATCCCATTATAACTTAGCCCAGACCGACAAAATATGTATGTAATACAAATTCATAAACAATAATTGGGATTTTGAAAAGAGTTGTTAAATAGGGAAATTTGTTATAAAAGGATGTGCTATAGAGGGATTGTACTTAGCCGCAGCAACTATTAGATGGGGTGACAAGTTCCCTTCCTGCTGTCTTTACCTCACTTAACTCATGCGTCAGGTACTCATTTACATCCGAGTCGACTGTAGGAGTGGTTGTGTCAAGCGAGAAATTACAACCAGGATTGTTTTTGTCCAGATTTGGCTTCGAACCTGGCATACTGTAAACTGGTGATAGCAAACAAGCTCATTATCAACTAGCATACCGCGCTCCTCAATCACACTATATGGTATCATCTAATAAAAATAACAGTATACAAGACAGTTTCAACCTTAAGGTGTTTTTTTTCAAGAAAGACAAACAGTAAAAATAATGGCACTATCACAAAAATATTAGATCGCAGACATTTAACAGCAGAGACATTCAAGGTAATGATGAACGTATACATAAGTTTTGTCAATATTGATGCACATTAAAAAAATATGGAGAATGAGAACAAAATAAAACAACTATGCCTGAAAACATGAACGTCAACACTTGAAAGGTCCCACACCCAAATCTAAATAAATGAATGATTGGCATTAAGACCAATTGTCTTAAGGGTACAAAACTGAAATATAGTGATTTTCAAGGTCATATTGATTATTATCAATTGTATTTAATAACATATATGCATATCTACCGTCTTTAGATGGTAATATCCTGAAGATGTTATAAATAGCGAAATCCACATAAATTGACTCAGTGTACACTGAAATTCAATGATGATATATTTGTATAATTATAACAATTATCTATAAAATTGTACACACAAAAATCACAATATACCGGTATATCAATAAACAATCATTACATAAAACATTCATATATTACAATCACTATTTAATTCCACAGCATGAAATGTTTCAGAAACATATTTCCTGTGACAAGTTTCATATTACCAGCTGGATCACGATGAGATATAATTAATATATATATATATATAAACTAAGAAAATTAATGAAATGTTCCATAAATATAAGTCAGAACAATTTTAAATTACCGGTAGTGGTATGACATTAGAAAAGGTCACTCAAGCCAATTTCAGAGGTGTTTGCAGCACAAACAAAACAAAGTAAATACATAATTTTAAAACAGGAACACCCATAGTGTTTCTCAGTCCATAGTGGCCATTTTGTGGAAACATCACTCCATAAGAAATGAGTTTAACTTCGAAAAATGTACAAGACTATGTATCATTGTGCGATATGTTCGATCAAAACAAATACTTTTCAGAAGTGTTACTTGCATACAAATATTTGTTCAACTGCAATACAGTTTGTTGATTTTGTTATGGGTTTCAAATGTATTATTAACAAAGTAATTATGTAGCTACTTAGCTGACAAAATTTTTAATAACCTGATAAAAAGGAGAAAAGAGACCAACACTTATAAATAATATAGTGATCAAGCCCATGACATTTCTTTTTCTTGTCAGTAGCAAAACAATGTAGTCAATTTTTATCCATTAGTGAATTAGGATCGAAGAGAAATGCAGTGTATGCTTTGTAATGAAATATATATTTAATAGGTATTTACCATAGTCAACGTATCATTGGTCTAGACCATAGAGTCAGCAACCTACTTAAATTCAGTAGGATCTCTTCGTAGAGTATTCCTTTATAACAAAGTTCCCAATTTAACACTTCAAAATCCCCAACCAGTTTATAAAAAAACTTAATATTGAATTTTTCCTGTTAGGGAGTTTGCTAGTGGCTCGTGTAATAAAGGATGCTTGCCAACTAGTTTATTCCTTATTTTGTGTATAACTTCCGCCGAAGACAGTGACACAACGCATTTCCAATCTCTGGACTACATCCTGCTGGAAGTATAGGACAATGGTCCTGCAACAAGGGAGATTCAGTGGGAGTTTGAGAATGAATGCTGAAGAAGAAGAAGTATATAACTGTACATAGTGAATTTGGTTATTACATACCATTTTTTTAGCGGTCCATACCAGTTTGATCAATGAGATTCCAACGTATACATTGTAGATGTAACTTGTATATGTCATTTTACTCAGAATTTATTATCCCTTTCCTTCCATACATGCCTGTATCTGCTCGCTATATATACTCTCCCTGCCTGCTTGATGTACACATGGTGGTATAGATTGATAGTCCTTACTTTATCCTTGCGAATAGACATGCTGAATTTAGCGCTGAGGTGATTACCAGTAATGGCGGCTTCCAATGCAATTTTCTTAACGTTGAAAATAGCTGTTTTATAGGCACTGTGGCTTTGTGAATATGACCTTTGATTTTCTGCAAAACTTGGCCAGAATGGATATACTTATGATTCAGATGATGTTGGTATGCAGTTTTTAAAATGAAATTTTAGAGAATATGAATGAATTCGATGTTGAAGGGGAAATTAGTGCAGTATCTAAGAGTTGAATGTAGCAACGATCATCAATCTGTAATGTAGGCTTAATGAATGGTGTGCGCCTCCCCTCTCACACCATAGATCTAGTAATCATTGATAATTGCCAACACAGCTGATCTATGTCAATATTGATGAATTTCACGAGAAATCTGGTTATGCACATCTTTGAATATGACTCACTATTTCTATGTGAGTTATTCATGCGCAGAACTAACCAATGTTGTGTATGCAGGTGTTACAATTTTTAGAAAAAAACGGAGATCTATTTTTGGAAACCTTTCACTATATATCTAGGGCTTTCTTTATGTGAACTAGGCCTATATGTTTGAAGTAGTTAAGACTTTGCTCACCAGCAATTCAGAGCGTACTTATCTGCCATTACTGAGGGTGCATGCACATTTTTATACAATGACATCGTTATCTTTAAAAATCTGTATTAAAATGATCTAGCGCGAGAGTCTTGAAACTTTCTATGTGCTGTAATGACTGTTTGCACTTTCTGAATGAATTTGAAAGTTTCAGAGTTATTTCAAGTGCAAAATGCTACTTATAAAGCTAGGCCTAGATTTACATTAATTTCTATATATCATAAATATTACCTTTGGAATCTCCTATATTTCTTGTTAAAAACTCATGTACAATGTCTTTATCTATATTTCAGACGTGCCACCATTTTTACACAATATAATTTCCCGGAAACGCTATTTTTTAGTAACAATTGCAATGGGCATTAACGTTTTTCTGATCTATCATAGCGCTTTTGATGAAATTTCAGCAAAGTTCTGTAATGGAAATTTAACTATCCTCGAAATTGGTCAGGAAAGCGTTAACAGTTACAGAATGATGTTGGCAAGCTGTGGAAGGGAGACTGCTTTGTAGCTTTTAATTTGAACATTTATCAGCCAACAATTTGACAAGTGAATGAAGCCGACATGAAACTGGTGCTCATTTGTTTTCTCTCGCATGTTCTTGGACAAGTAAACTTTGTTCACAGATATCTTCACAGATCAGTACCTCTTCCATTTATCTGTTAATTGTACTTTGAATCATAAATACTGATTGCAACTTGTATTTTCACTGTACTAGTAGGCACTAACACATATTAACCAAATCCCCCTTACAGTTGCTGCGTGTCGCTTCTACTGGTAGACAACTACAGTTGCCGCCGGGTGCTTTTTTACTTGTTTCATTGCGGTCGATATTTCACTTTTAGTTTGTGCGAGAAGGAAAATCCTGGTACTAATTATGACTGCCTATTTTGCCAGAGTGATGTAGTTTTTCAAGTAGAAGATGAGAATTTTGTAGAAAATATTTGGCCTGTACATAATCTTGATGAGATTGTCACACGTTATGAATACATTAGTATTATTGTCAACGTGGAGTTTATCAATTTGCAGCAATCAGACAAATTTGTATGTTACATAACGCACAGAACAAACGAGAAAAGAAGACACATGCTGGATATCTATAAGTGCCATTGAAATCAAATATATTTTTAATATATATATTATGATGGGCCTGTGTATTCTGCTTGCGTATAGCATTCATTGGAGTACAGATGATGCTTTAAATGTTTCGAGCACATCAACCCGTTTGGTAAAAATGAGATTTGAGAATATATCTTAATATTTTCGTATCAATATGACTCCAATACTCAGCGCGTGGTTAATAATTAGAAAGCTATAAATGTCACAAAAAGAGACTGATGGAAAAATAAAGATATCAGGTAAGAAATCAAGACCATCTCATTTTCAGGTGGGTATTTTTCGATACATTGAAAATAATATATAGTGATTACCAGCATTATAATAAGTATTATTCTGCCTCTTAGAATAAGCTTTGTAATTCCTTTCAGATGATGCAAAAATTCATTATAATACGTACAAAAATTGAGATAAGTTATGATTTCATTATTATTTACATTAAAAAAAACATTATACTTTCAGTGATTGGAGATACGCCGGTTTTCTGATTGCCGGTCAGAAAACTGTTAGACGATAGATAACAAATCATGTTTGTAAAAGCTGTTTTGTAAAGTTTCTGTCATTTTACAGTGCAGTCACACTCAAAGTTGAAAATAAGTATTTAAAATTTTTTTAGAGTACAAACAAATATCCTAACTAATTAACAATGTCATCCACTGAAAATACCTCATCTAGGTAGTCTATAACTACATCAATATGCAAGCTCTACTTGTTGTGCTAGATGCTGAAGCAGGTCTTTGTTGAATTCTCTCTCTTCCGTCTTTATGTGAATATTGAGATAGTCCATCAGGGGAGATCATTGAAGTGGGCTCTTTGTCTTTGTTTGTTTCAGGAACTACAGTTGATACATATCCACTTTTGAATACAGTCTTGCTATTATCTTTGATCACTTGAGATTCTTCTGTACAGGTACAAAAACCATACTTATGAAAAAAATAAACTCACATAAAGTAGAAATAACACATTTATATGTAAATGAAACATCTCATTCTAATATGAATGAAATAAGTCATGCTAGTATGAAGAATAGGCCTATAACTCATTACAACACAGAAACAATAATTATAAATTTTAAATTGAATGTAATAATACTTAGTGAAAGAAATTATCATATGAGATTCATCTGAAAAGTAATGCACACACACTAACAATTTGCAAACAAATAGATTTACATGAATTTTTTTTTTAAAGTTATGAAACTCCAGGTACATCAAATGACCACAAAAACCATTTGCTTTTCAATGCAGTTACTATTTACAATACAGTAAATAAATATTTCTTTCAATGATGAACCAGTTTTCTGATCCCATCAATGAAGAATTCTGTCATTCCTACATCGCTAACCTCATTGTATCCTTTACTTCATCATCCATGATAGAATGAATGCCTGTTAGGTCACTCTTTTAATATGGGAAGAAATGATAGTTTCAAGGCACCAAATCTGGTGAGTATGGAAGATACAGTGGAACCCTATTACAGCGAATCCGGTTTTAACTAATTTTCCTCTATAATGTATGTTTTCAAAATCCCATATTATTTTTATAATGCTTACATTTACCACAAATATCTCTGTATAACACACTGTTTACAATTTACTTCTAAGGAAAAAGGTAGTTTCTCTGAAATTTTGACCTGTGGATGTGTGTTTGAAAAGGTGCACACAAGACTCCAACACCCTGTGCCTGTGAGGAATTCAAACAGAGACAGCCTGACATGTTTACTGGCAGGGCATTTGGACACAGCCCTAATTCAGTACAGGTGTGAGCATTGAATATAGTCTGGTTGTCTTATCGGGCCTATACTTTTAAAGTGAAGAATTTGTCTTTTCCTGTAATTAATTGGTCACTTTGTGTCAATAGCAAATGAAAGTCATCGAAAAAGCCAAATGTGTCAAGTTAGAATGATGATTTCTAAATTAGCCCACATATCTTATGAGGTGTGTTCCAATGAAACTTGTGGTGGTGCACAACTAAAAGAGCTGACAATTAAAAACTCAGGTGCCCAGGAAACATGACCTATCCTTATTGAAAAAGAGAGAGTTCCATCAAAAAGGCCATAAAAATAAATTGGTAGTATATCCTATTTAGGACATAACCACCAACGCATCATTTTTTTGCTGTAGTGATTTCAGCCTAGGCCATACCGACCTTAAATTAAATCTAGGCTGGTTGAAAGAGAAACATGAAATTATTGTGAAAGTATATGTAATTGGCAGAAAGACTGGCTGGATCTGTGTATCTGTTTCACCAGAAACAACTGATACTTGGAGGAGAAAGTAAGTAACAGAACATTTAAATACCATTCTCTTCATTGATTAAAAATATAATTGAGGATTCTACTGTATAGAAAAGAGATGAGAAAGACATTATTTACATTTTTCATCACTACTAGAATCAATCTCTTGAGGACTGTGCTAGTCTATCTATCTATCTATACGCTGTGTCCCTTGTTTGCCTTGCGGCATCAGGGGTGGAAGAGTTCTCTGGAGAAGGCCTTCTTGTGCGCTGTTTGTAAGCTTGTTCCTGTGGCGTCTTTGATTTCTGTGATCCATCTTTTACATGGTCTGCCTCTGGCTTTATAACCGTTATGTTTATGTGTCATGGCCATTTGTGGCATGCTATATGTTGAAAGTCTGGAAGCGTGTGAAAACCACTTGATCTGTTGTCTTTTGTTGTGTTCCAATACTGGTATTGTTTTGGTTATCTGTCTGATGTTATCATTTCTAATTCTAAAAACTGCTAGTATAGTTGATTATTTATTCTTCGTTGACAGGCAGTGATTACATCATGGAAAAACTATGCACAAGGCAAACAATAACTGAAAGGGCATAAGTTATATGAATGTTTGTCATAACTGTAAATAACGAATTTCAGTTATAGTGCACATATTTTGTCAGACATGACCAATTCGTTATAACGGGATTCCACTGTATAGAAGAGCTTCAAATTTAAAGTTCAGAAGAGCCTCAGCTAAAGTGGATAATGGGTGTGGCCAAGCTGTATTATATATTTGTCTCAATATATTTTATGATACTCCAGTTTCTCAATTATGTGTCCTACTTTTTATTTTGATATGCCTAACTGGTTGGTGAAGTTCTGTTGCATGATTCAACAGTTACTTTTAGTCAACCTTCTGTCAATACTTTTCACCAGCCACTGAAATCAATGTTTCATATCTCTAATATTAAATTTGCACAATTATGAATCGCAAAATTTTACAATCAAAATTCACAGTACCCCAAAGTTTGATCAGAAATTCCATCACCATAAATACTGATGAATGTCACTTAAATTCACTTTTTCAGCAGTATATTGTACTCATTCCTTAGGCTGAGTTGACATAGGAGCCATTGGTGATAAAAAAAATTGAACCAGGATCACCTGATTAGGAAGCCAATTGAAGGATTCCTATACTCTATACGTAACCTCTGGTGGTACAAGCATAAGTATGTGATTAGACATTCCTTGATGAGGAGATGTTCTTCAATGTACGGTGGAGGGTGAAAGAAGATGAGGTGCAGAGAAAAAAGACATGACTGGATAATATCAAAGACTGAACAGGGTGTGAAGTTTTCAAACTCATCAGGATGATAGAGGATAGAGATGCATGGAGATATTTCTGCACCAAATGTGGTGATCCTAGCAGGTTACGGGTTTTATTATTATTATTTTACTCAATAAAGAACAAAACATAACTAAAACATTCAGTAATGACAAGGTACTATAAAATAAGACACAATTTGGTTTCAGGAAAGGTATGGAATGCACAGAGGCAATTTTTGTGCTATGCCAGTTGAGCAAAAAGACACTTGAATACTACTAACAACTAAACATTGAGTGGGGGGACAAGGGCATACACACATAACATTTAGGTAGGTAAGGCCTGGATCCACTTCAAGTAGGATAGATTCACCACTCACCAGAGTCCTTGATGAGGTCATTGGAATTTGACAAGAACAGTGGTGTGTAAGAAGAGAAGAAAAAGATGTAGGACCCAGGAATCTCACCAGGTACTCGGTCACCCCCATAGCAAACTTTGTGAAAACTGGGCTACCAGTGTGAAGGTGTTGCTATGGAAATAGTTGTGCATAAGTTGCACCTGAATGTGAGAGGTGAATGACGATAGATGGATAGATACACTATGGTATCTTAAATAAAGGAAGCATCATTAATTTAATTTGTACATATTTTGAACCAAGAAAGAAGTGACTTGTATTTACTAACTTTTTATATTCCTGATACTCTCCTGAGTTTCTCTCAATTTTTGGGGCAGTAGGTTCATATCCAACTCCTGAAGTGCTTGGAGCATATAATCTATACCTAAGGCTTCACTTTGATGATGGACAGTAGTCACCTGAGATTCCTTTTCAAGAACAGTCACTCTCATAGTTTTACGATGCTCTTCACATAACCAGATATATTTTCCACTAGGCAGTAAACACCTGTAAATATTGAAATGTGTTCTCAATATTGAAAACTAACAAATCTAATATTAAAATAATCAAGCAGTTTTATTATAACTTTCAGAGTGTAATGGAAATATGAGCTGATTTCTGACAGAAACCAGTGTCAGCTGAAGGGAATGAACTCCTTTATTCAACCAATGGTTTCACACTTTCCAAGTGTTGATGTACTTGATCCAAACATTGTTTAGGTTTTTGCTAATGATAATAAGATGTAAACTAAAATGTGTTCTAATTTGCTAGATTTGTGGCACAAAACTGTGGTTAAAAATCACTGGATAATTAATATAACACACTTGTTTACCTCTCTAAACTCCCCATAGATTTGTCTGTATCCGCATTCTGAACTACCTTCTTGAGAGCACCATAACCCTCTTGGAAATCTGAAGCTACTGCAACATTGGGATTCTGAAACAAACAATATTCTATTTCTTTTATAAATTAATGAACAATGGTTATATTTTCATCTGAAATCCAGTCCATGAAATATTGCATGAACATTTCACTAATAGTAATAATAGCTACCCACCATTATATAACAATATGACAACTACACCTTCCTAACCCATTAATAAGGTAGAAAATATGAAATATATTTCTGCCTAAACTTGTCTTATGTAATTTCATAACAAAAACAATGTGTTACTATATCTACTTTGAAAGGAAGCATAATTCCCAAGAATTTCTTTTCATCAGAATCACAATCCATAATAATGTTACTGAAAATGATGTCCATTATAACTTGATTCATGCTGATTGTGCCAATCAGGACAGATGACTAGATTTAAAATTACTTGTCCGATACTGTTCTCTCTTGCAAACACAATGCAGGAAAGGGAAATATAATTGAATAGCTAGCTAGGATTCACTGATTCCGGTCAAATGAGCCTAAATATTATGTTGTTGCTTGTCACTAAATGATGAACAGCAATGGTCGACAAAAGTCTCTGCTGGTTGTTTACGAATAGAAAACCATTGGCGAAATTTTTCTCATGCAACATTCTAAAGGTTGAACACAAACTAAACTATAAAAAGGGTTGAAAGAAAAATGGTTGAAAAGATAGAGGATTAATTTCACTTTCCTCAGATCATCCCATATGTACTCCATCTCTCAAAAGAGCAACACATTGCTTACTGAGAACACTACTCATAGCACGTAGCTCCATAGCTTCAAGTAATAATTACCAGGGATCTAAAAAAAAAAAACTCACTTTGTAAGCAGGATGTCATAAGTGGATTCAAATCTGCAACCTCTTGAGAAAAAAGTTAATAGCTTAACCATTATGCAAAGGAGATCTCCAAATGCACATAGAATGCTTTAGCACAGCCTCTGCTACACTGAAAGTTAGGTGTGTGGGAGGTTGCTTCCTGCTTGTGCCAATTGTCTGCTTTTTCATTGCCAGGGATGCCAACAAAAGTATTTTAGAAATACAAAAATTACTTGAAGTAATATAAAATAAATATACAAAGTGTATTTAACATAAAATAAAATTCTTCTAGTCTCTAACCTCTTCCAACCACTTGAGGTATGTACAACCTGTATCAGAAGCAAGACAATTGAGAACAAGTTTCTTGCTATATTTAGCAATGGCAGTGACCCTTGCAATGTATGGTAGATACTGCTCGATTGTGTGCCCAAAGTTAACATCTAGAACAATTTGTTTACCAGAAGAATGCCATCCCTGAAAATAAGAACAAATATTATAGATTCTTAAAAATTGTTGTACAATTGTGTCACAATTTGTTGAGTTAAATAAGAATAAATTATAAGTAAGAAGTTACCATAAATGTTTGAATATGCAATAAATATATTATTTCTATGCATCCATCAAATCTATCTGTCTGTCTGCCTAATCTTTCAATGTCTACCTACCTACCCAACATCTATCTATCCATCATCTATAGGCGCCTATATCCATCCATTTATCCATTCATATATGTATCCATCTACATATCTTTCTATCAATCCATCTGTCTGTCTATCAATCTTTCTATTTACTTATCACTACCTGTAGACCATGTCCTACAGAAATCTCTTATAACGTGTCCTATCTTTAGATATTGCTTCCATTTCTTTCAATTTAGCTACCATTTGTGTATCTGTGTTTAATTTTCCTCCAGTATTTCCTCCAGTTATGTCATTGTCTTCCTCTTTTTTTCTATGGGTTCCAGAACAATGCCTGTCTTACAATGCTTTCTGCTGGTCTTCTTAGAGTGTCCTATACATCTCAGGCACTGCTTCTTGGATTCTATCTCTATTGTCTAGTTCTTTCCATGAGTTCTTTCCTCATTGGTTATTTTATAATACCATTTAAATGCCTATTCTATGCAAATATTCATTGTTAAATGACTATCCAGCTATCCACATCATACGACGCAGAAGTCACCCTCCAATGGATACCTGGTCATGCCGGAGTTCCTGGAAATGAAATGTCTGATAAACTATCTAATATAGGTGCTAACTCCCCTCATTTTTTCCCAAATATATCCCTACAAACATATCCTAAGAAACAACTACAAACAAGAATGGCAACGACAGTGGGCCAGCTCAAAGACTTGGTGCTTACTATACTAACAGAAACTCAAACCAACGGACCCTCTAAAATAACTTGAGAGAGAAAACCAGAGTCTCACATTTCAACTAAGAACAGGCCATTCCCCTTAATAATCACCTGAACAGAATAAATACATTACACAAACCAAATTACAGACACTGTAACGCACAAGAGGAAACTATTGAACAACTACTACTGTAGTGGCCAAAACTAACAGACATCCAGCAAAAACTACAACACCGCTTTCAACTTTACACAAGGCTACTGCACCACAGCTGAGGAGAACCTGTGCATTTGCTTGGAAGGGTTATGGGCTGTCACGAGATGCCTGCTCACAGCGAAAGGGATCGAATCATCATCATCATGCAGATATTCGTTGCTAAAAGTTTGTAGTTTTGTTGTTGTCCCTTCTCTTGTTGTCCATGTTTCTGAGCAAATATCATATTTAATAAAGTCATATTTAGGTACATTTCTGCAATTATATTCTTTGTCTTCTACTGTAATCAATTATACCATGCACGTAGTCTGATATTGGTTATGTATAGCTGTGTTTTTTAAAGTTTTTGTAGGTTCCTCACAATTTGTTTTGCAGAGATGTTCCTGTGGTCCAGATTGCTATTCTGAGAATAGCAAAGCTGGAACTGCCCATGGTTGTATGGGTCCTGCTATTTGTTTTATAGCCTTGTTCTACAATGACATTGCTATTGTGATTGCTTACCATTTAGTGCATAGATTCAATTTTATTGTGTAAATGCCCTGTTTAAAGTCCCGTGCCAGTTGGGATGGCAGCTCCAAGGACTGCTGCTGAATTCGATGATTATCATGCCACCCACTGAGAGCCACCTACCCATCTCCATGCCAACCACTGAAAGACCACCCATATAACTCATAAAATAAATATCTTGACCCTGAACCTCTTATCAGTACGTATAGATGGATTAAACAAGAAAATCCTTATCAACCCCAGCACCTTGAAATGGTGAAGGGGCTTAGTTCAGCCATCAGGGGATGGAAACTAAGACTGGTCAGGTAGTCCCGCTCGTGCAGAACTACAGTCCTCTCTATGTAAGCAGGGTGCTGAAGACAGATGCAACTAGCCAAAAGGCGCACAATTAATCAGGATGCCATGTACAAAACACATTGGGAACATGTCTATATCCAATAATAGTTGTGGTACCTACCCTGTGATGGATGTTCAGGCAGGGATGGTGCCGGGTACTATACTTTGAAAGGGCCCAACTCCAATTACTGGAAGCCCTTCTCAATTGCCCAGAGGAGCCACAAGGCAAGGGAATAGAACTACTGGCCCTACAAATCAATGACCAATACAAATAATGCACTGGAATGCTGAGGGTGTCAACAGCAAAAGAGATAGATGCAGCAAACATTTGGAGCTTGAAACTATTCTATGTGACGAACAAGCTTATGTATGCTGTATTAAAGAAATTCACCACAGCAGTGATATAGCATTTAAAATCAGAGGTTACCAATCAGACCAAAAGGACAAATGAAAGGGTGAAAATCTTTAACTTGTTAAAAACAATATCAATGCATGTCAGCTGGAAGTGTATATGGAGGGGACAGAATACAAGATGCTCCACCTAAAAACCAATAATCAATCAAATGTAATACTGCTGGTAAAACTGTATGAAAATAGTACTTATGTAGGAAACAGGTAATGAAGTCTTACTGAATGACAACTAATAAACTATCACTGTCAGATGCTCACATGAAATAATACACACAACAAAACACTGGATATAATCTGACAAATAACAATACACAAGACATAAACGACGTTTCGACCAAAAGAACTTTAATCAAGATAAGCACATGACATCAAAAGATGAAGAGTAGAAATGACCACACCATACAAACGTGTCTGAACAAAATATGAATGTGAGATGCTGGAAGGATAGGAACAGGAAGTACATACAAACGTAAATATAGGTGGAAACAATACGAACAAAAAGATGATGTAAATGATGGAACAAAATGAATAAAGGCAAAGACCACACCAACTGAGAACTAGACAAAAGAGTGGTCGGAATTGAGTCCAAATTGCTTGATGGTACCCACCTAAAAAATAAAATGATTTTCTAGAGTGTACCTAGATCTATCATTAGTGGTGCAGGATTTGATGGCAGTGACCTGAATATCAATAACACCACAGTGGCCATCGCCGTTGAAGTGTGTAGCAACAGGAGTAGGTGGTCTGTGCTTAAGATAGCTTTCATTTGAATGCCAATTGTTAATATTTTGCAATATTTACTCTCACATTTACATCTTGTATCAAATTGGAACACTAAAACATTTTTTGAATTAAGTAAGATACATATTAAACATTTTCTTAGTTCCCTAAGAAATGTGATTAGATTTAACCAATCTTATTTTTGGTTTGAATTACCTCCTCATTTTCACAAAGTAGATGAACACAAAACCTCTCATCATGAAAGTCTCCTGCACTCGTAGATTTATTGACTGCCAGCTGTCTTCTCCTGTTTTGTGCATCTTCTAATCCGTCATAGCAATTTCCCTTGATTTCTTCTTTTTCAGAAGATTCAATTTGTCCTTAAAATATAGAAATCATAGTTTAAATTTCTGCAACTTATATTTGTGGAAAGCATTCCATTTGATAAAGATAGCTACCCGGTATATAGCATTCGCTATAGAAAATGAGCTTCTGGTTATGGCACGGGATGATGGTCTGTTATCCCTGCTTGCCAAAAAGAAAGTAAAGTTTGGTGAGTCAGTGCTTTCTAAATGGAATATATGATTTATTTTCTGAATGTGATAGATTAGAATATGGTTTAACCATTCGGAGACTCTGAAACGACATTGTGACTTGTCTAGCAAACTAACATTGTAGATTTTAAACACTTGTAGAAAACATGAATGGTTCTCAAAAGATGACAATCAATGCAAACTTCTTTTTCCAGATGATCAAGCAATAATATCATAATATAAGCATCAGAAGAACAACTACAACAACATATAAATAGACTTTACACAACATGTAGGGACTTTAACATGAAGATAAACACAGAAACAACTGAGATGATGTCAATCGCAAAAAGAAACACTACTATTGTCATCAATGACCAACAATTTAATCAGGTGAAAGAATTCAATTATCTTGGAATCATCATATTATAAAATTGGAAAAACACCACAGAAATTTGACATAGATGCTACATAGCGCACCGGATCTTAAAGCAAATATCTCCTATTTTCAAAAACAAACACTATAAACTACACCAAAACTACACTATACAAAATGATCATCATACCATCACTCTGCTACCAATGTCAAATGTGGAAACTAACAGCAAAAGTCTAAATAAAACTTATTACAATAGAAATCAGAAGACTAGCAAATCCAATGCCAATCCTGAATTACATCAGATGACAGCTGTGAAACACCTCATCAGAGGAAAGATAAGCAATGGGTGACCCAGGCAAACTATCAGCTCGTCTCGTGACATATATCCCCACTGAGTAGAAGGTTCCTTCAATAGGCATTGCAACATGCTGAAAGTTGAAGCCTCCTGGGTATGAAAGAAAGCTCAGAGAAACCTTCCCACTGCACATAGGAAGTAAGAGCTAATTAGTCACAATTCCTAGGGTCAAGAAGAAAAAGCAGGAAATGAAGTAGTACCAGACTTGTAAAAAGAGGTGCCTCAAAACTACAAAACAAAAGACCTTGTAGTATGGGAAGTCAAACAGAAACACCAGGGAAATCTGGTTGAACAGATGGGCAAATAGGTTGACTGGTCAAAATATATTTAGTGAAATGACATGGCCAAAGGACAATGACAACATAAACAAACTCTGCAAGTGAAACCATCATATTTTTCAATTTCTAACAGGACAATCAAGAATCAATAAGCCATTTAAACTGTATCAAACTCCAACAACTATCCACTTGTAGACACTGCTCTCATCCCAATGAAACAGTGGAACACCTCCTTATTGACTGTCCTTACCTTTCAATAGCTAGGAAAGAACTTCTACAGATGCCCTTAACAGTCGCTAACTTATTGTATGGATCACTTAGTCAACTTCAGAAGTCCTGCACTTTTTTTAAGAATGGCATTGTGCTAAGAAGAGTAGAATTACTCATCAGCATTTGGATATCGACAACAACAAAACAACGACATGCACTTACTACCACCTGGCACAATGAAGAAAGAGAGAAAGCTTGCAGCTCCAGGTATTGGATAATTACATAAATAAGTTTTAAAAAATGGTAATGTTATTTAATATTGGTCATTTTTTTAAAGAAAAATTGTTGTCTGAAGCTGGTCACAGTGTTTCCAGCTATGAAAATTATAAACAAAACAGAGTCAATAAATTTACCTTGCAAAATCTGAATGTGATGCAGTCTATTAATTATTCTTATGTAGAAAAAAAATTAAGCAAACCTTTTTCCTCTGAGCAAAAGAAATCCACCACAATAATGTTTGGATATGGTACATGGTCCAATCTTTCAGAGTACTGGCTGACCTGGTGTAGGAATTTTCGTTGAACTAGTTCACACAGTTCCTGGGAATAACAGATACAAGGAAAATAATAGTGAAATACCTACTTTTTGAATCATTATCAGATGACATGTAGGCTGACATAGGCAATCATGGATCAAAATTTCATATTTTTCCTGTATATGACCATGCTTCCTGTATTTTCCTGTATGATTATATGTTTCTTGTATCAGGATCATTGTTGACTCCTTGCCATGTCATGTTGTCAGAATATCTCATATTTTCTCATTCTGTTATCCTCAATCTTTCTTCCATTCAATATTGCCAATTGTAACTATGTTCTCCAGATTCACTGTCTCATAAGCAATAAAGATTGTTTCTTTATTATATTATTAATTAGCCCCAGTCTCAGATTTGGCTCTTTCAGTACCTCCCTTTTTAGTTTTTCTAGCTGTCCATGGTACTCTCAGCATTCTTCTATAGAACTACATCTTTATTGCTTTTTTTTCCCCCAAGTTTTACATAGAAAAAAAATCAATTAAAATTAATGAATGCTTAGGATATTTAAAAAAGAAATATTTCCCTCTTTCTAACTAATGATAATCTGTAAGATGAAACAGACAATAAATTTAACTCTTTCAAAGTTGACCGCTGGATTTCTGCCTCTTTTAAACAAGTGCAGGAATTTAAATATCTTGGGAGCATTTTTAAAGATGATGGAAGAATGGAAAGAGAGTTTGAGACACGAATTGAAAAAAGTCAACTACTTAAATTATGAACTACGTAAATTAGTACACCAATTTTGAAACACATATCTATCCCGATGGAAACCCAAAAAAAATCATAAATTCTATTTTCATACCAACATTGTGTTATCAATGTCAGACATGGACACTAACAAAAGAACAAGAGAGAAAGCTTGCTACATGTGAAATGGGATGTCTAAGAAAAGCAGGAAACAGAGCAAGAAGAGATTATGTGAGGAATGAAGAGATTACAGTAACTGTTGGAACAACATCTGTGGTCAAATATATTGAAAAACAGAAACTGAAATAGTTTAGCCACTTAATGATAATGAACTCTTATTGGCCAGCGGCAAGAGCATACAACATGAAAATGGAAGCAGCAAGATATAAAGGAAGACAAAGAAGAAGGTAGATTAAAGGAGTTACTAATGTTCTGAGACATCACAATATTACTGCATTTCAAGTGACTAAATGTGCCATAGTCTGAAAACTGATTGTCATTCAATCCTGCGAAGCCTTACAACAAAAGCAGAGAAAAAACAATAGATAGCAAGTTTCCCATTTAGAAAAAATTAATTTCCCAGAAATTATAGAAAAAAAACACTCATAAATAAAACTAATTATTGTGACAAATTGATATTTAAAGATCCAATCATAATAATAATACAACCATCTCTAGACAAGGACTATACAATATTAGGTTACCTGAAATGAAAGTTTCTTCTGTTCTTCATTATAAATACTGTCTACTTCACTCTTGTTGATTTTGACATCACCATCCTTATGATCACTGATCCCCTGGTCAGTTTTAATTTGACTACATACAAGTTCAAACAGTTTGTCCATGGCACTGCTGCTTTGTTCTTGAAGGCTTACCAGTGGATAGTTCAACGACATAATTCCTAGCTGATAATAAAATATGTAATATATATACATCTCCTAAGTAATAATTTTCTAAACATAAATAAACTTGGTTTTATCAAAATAGTATTTCAGAATGATGCTACTGTTATGGTCTATACAAGTAAATTCAAGTAGGAAGCATGAGGATAAATGAAAACAATTCTTACGGCTAATAGGAATTGAACCAGATCTGTTCTAGCGGCACCGAAATGCCTTGCAACTCGAGAAAACTTGTTTTCTGTACTTGACAAAAACTATCTATCTACCTATTGTCTTTTCCACAAATGCTTTTAGGCATCATGAGAAGTTGAAGTTTTCTGTCTTTGGCCATCTTTGTTGCACTTGCCATGGTCAGGCCGTGGTTCTTAACGATGAACTTTTATTTTTCCGCTTGCAGTATACAGCTGTGAAAAATGGACCTAAGTAAAAAAGCGGCATCGGAGATCAATGCCTTTGAGTTGAAATGCTGCAGAAAGATACTTAGAATATCATGGAAGGAAAAAAGAGAAACTCAGATATTATAAACACATTAAAGATTCCAGAGTGTTGGTTACTAAACACAATAGCAAAAAGAAAACTACTGTTTGTTAATATAAACAGACACATTTGTTTAGAAAGACAAATAAGGATGGCAGAGCACCTTGGAGGAGGAAGAAAGGCAGACCAAGAAAACATTAAAGATAACATGAATATGTCATTGGAAAATGCAACCTGCATGGCCCAAGACAGAGAAGGGTTCAGGGAGTTTATTGGGAAGACAACGTTCTGGAGAGAATATATCACATGACACAAGCTATTATTTTTTGAAGCAACATTGTTCTGTCTTCTGTTGCTGTTGTAATAGGTCTTGATTGGTTGGCTCTCAGTGACTTGAGTACATAGGTTGAATGTCTTGATGAATCACATCTTTTTTTGGGGGAAGTGGTTGGTCAAGTACAGAAAACCTATTTACTCAAGTTGCAAGGTGATTCGGTGCCACTAGAATGGACCTAATTCAATTCCCATCAGCTGTAAGAATTACTGTTATGATCATAAACCAAATTTCATGCTAGATCTAATACCATGGATTATAGAATTTGATTACAAGTGGAAACAAATTCATGAACAGATAATTTGTCTGTGTGTTGTCAGAACCCAACAGGGAAGAGTTTCAAAAATGCGACCTGCCATTCCTGTCATAAGAGGTAACTAAGGAGGTTTTAAGAAAAAGGTTGGCTGTCGCATCCCAATATGGTCAAAGTGGCCCAGAAGCCATGCTAAAGTTATGTGTGTCTGGCCAAAAGGTACAGATATCATAACCAAGCTGTAAACCATGATACAATGTGTTCTTTTCTGGGACTACGTCCTGTTAATCTGCAACAGTTTGAGAATAAATGTAAAAGAATAATAGATAAGTTTATATATTTTCCACCGATGTATTCCTACCAGTAGTTAGAAAATGGCTGCCATAAAATTGTGGTTCAAATGATAAATTCATTATTACATTTGCAAGGAGTTTTCCCAGATGCAAAGATATACACGGGGGAAATATTCCGTAAAAATTAGCTGGAATTGCACTGTTCAAAAACAGATTGACCCATGTGGTTGCGTCTGTGAGTCTCACCAATGGCCACCCATGCAACAGAAAACCTTAGTGGATGACATGCCTTTATATTGAGGTTATCTTCTTATAGCAGCTTTATGGCATGTCATCTATACAATTATTCTTTTTATTTTGTTGTTGAAATGTGTATCATGTTTACTTGAATATATGTATGTACCCTCTGTGGTTGGGAGGGAGTCAGAGATATACTGTGCAGCATTGGGGAGAAGGAAACTGACAGCACTGTTTTTTCCTATGGTTGAGACCCATCATATAGGCACAGTGACTCAGGACGTGACAATCCTTTTGACTTGAACATTTGGTTGCATGCCTGGAGCAATAGAGAAGTTCGGCATAAGCAGTAGTCAATTGGTGACAGGGAATGAGCACAGTGAACCATATCTTGGCTACAGTGGCTAGGAGCAGTGCATAGGTTGAAACCTACCTTCCTGGAGGTGTGATAGTTATTATCTGGTTCTAGCTCTGGGTGGGTGGAAAATCCACAAACTTCCCAGCAATATAATGCCATTTAATGGTATTGGGTCAAAAGGCATGAGCCCATGGACTGCTGGATCAGCAACCAACCAACCACCAACAAAAAGTAGATTGAGCTGGTGGGTAAATAATAAACACAGGGTTGTGTTTAGTATTTAACACCAGAGAAACAATCAATAAAACATGAAGAACACAATTTTATTCTCCCATTTAAAAAAAATATTTCACTATCTTTTGCTTTACATCCCGGAAAATATGTAGGCCTGGATCCTAGGAAAGAACCAAGAAAAGACTCAAAGTTATGGTAGGCATATATGCCTATTCAACTGACCATTACCATGATGCTCCAGATTTTGCTAGAAAACCTAATGACAAAGGGTGCAAGGAGAAAATGTGTCCTCTCTGGAATGATCTGAATATTATATAATTAACATTTGACTGGAATTTTGAATTGAATAATATTGGATGGTTGATGAAACTAAGAGTACGCAACTTATGGAAATTGTCCATGTGTTATGATGTTGGTTCATAATGAAGAATTAACATGTATAAAGTTTTACATTCAGTACATTCACAACAAAGTCTTCAGTGATTTTCAGGTTTAAGCTAAGTGGCAGTCATGCTACATATCTTTCGAGTTGTAGCTGATAAGAGTGATGCCATGAAGATAGATCTGATTTCTGCATTCCATATCCTTGTATTTGTGTGTGTGTACCCAGATTTACCTTACATAACAGTACAATAATTGACATAGTCCATGCCTGGTGGAACTACCAATCACTACCATGCATATTCACAGGTGATGGATAGTAGATCTCCAGATATGGAGTGCTAGCTACGAATAAGCAGACGCAGACCAAACCGGTTTTGCTGCCTACCAGGATGGGACAGGAGATTCGGTGACACTCTCCACTAAAATGGATGGTTGGTTGCTGATCCAGCGGTCCATGACTCATGCTCTTTGACCTAATGGCATTATATTGCTGGGAAGTCTGTGGATTTTCGGCCAACCCATGGACAGAGTCAGAGAATAACTATCACACCTCCAGAAAGATATGTTTCAACCTATGCACTGCTCCTAGCCACTGCAGCCAAGATAGGGTTCACTGTGCTCATTCCCCGCCACCAATTGACTAATGGTTATGCCGAACTTCTCTATTGCTCCAGGCATGCAACCAAATGTTCAAGTCAAAAGGATTGTCACGTCCTGAGTCACTGTGCCTCTATGATAGGTTTCAGCCATAGGAAAATACAGTGCTGTTAGTTTCCTCCTCCCCAGTATCTCCCAACCACAGAGGGTGCATACATATATATTCAGGTAAACATGAAACACATTTCAACAACAAAATAAAAGCATAATTGTATGGATGACGTGCCATGAAGCTTCCCTAAGAATATAACCTCAATATAACGGCATGTCATCCCATAAGGTTTTCTGTTGCATGGGTGGTATGTCTAGTGGGCCATTGGTGAGACTCACAGACACAACCACATGCGTCTCCACTAAAATAAACCATATATCCAGTGACGGCATCATCTAGCAAGTTTGATCCGCTATAAGCTAATGTTGCTGGCATGGGGTTACTGACACCATGGCAGGGACAATCCTGGAGTGTTGTTGGGCAGGGATAGAGGTTGGGTAGGGTTAGGGAAAACATGGACAATGGAACAACAGAGTGGAATACAATCCTAAATCACCATCCATGAGTGGGTGGTACCTTGGAACATTAAAACTAGATCACAGAGGAAGGATAATGAATCCTTGGCCAAAAAAAAAATATCCTGGGAGATGGGAACTCGAAACATCAAACCCTGGGCAGTTGGTGCTCATTAACCCCTGGTAGGCAAATTGTCTATGAGAAGGTAAACTCTAAAATTAAACCTCCACTGTCCTGTGGACAATTCTTTAATGGATAAGGGCTACACAATCAGATCTTGATTTTAAAGTAAGACGAAAGAAAGAGACAATGGACCAAAAGGTGCAAAATAATCGAGTGATGGTTAACAAGGCTGAAAATAGTGTCATGATATAGTTCATATGTCAAACTGACAGTCATTGAATTGTGGTTACAAAACAGAAGGCTGGTTTGTTTTCTGTTCCCATAGCTAGTGATTATAGTGACTTGCTCAATCTTCACATAATTTAATATCTGGGATGTACACCAGTAAGAAGGTTAATCCAGTAAAGATCTGGCTTATATGATAGCTGATACTTCATGTCTAAAAATCGTCATACTATGGACTTATCTGATTGGCATTAGCTGACCTTCTAGGTCTATTCTAAACATTTTCACTTCATAAGCAATAATAAATATTATACCTCTGATGCCCTCCACTTGTTTCCTGTACCAACAACAGCAAGCACAATTGGAAGTTTGAGGGTATTTACAGCATAACGAAACTCTATAGCACAGTTATCTGATGCAACATACTGGTCTGACATGCACACCACCATTACTTGGCAGTTAATTAGTCCTGCTCCTATATCTTCAAAAAGCCCATGCTAAAATATACAGAAACATCAAATTTATTAGAATTTATATGTTGTTGAAATTGAGTATACTACAATTATTTGAGAAACTACCTGTAAATTACAGTGTATAAGCCGAGAATTTTTTGACATTTATCCAAACTTGATTTAGGGCTCTCTATCTATACATGAGTACAAAACAATTTAAAAAAAAAAATAATGTCACGTCCCAGTAACAGAGGGAAAAAACTTACTGATTAAAAATACCCCCCCCCCCACAAAAAAAAACAACCACTTCCTCGCATGTTCTTGTCCAATATACTGTATTCATGCTGGGATAAAATGCCTAGAGCTATAATATACCAGTATCTCATGTTATTTATGAATTGAAATACGGTAATGGTCTGTGGGGAAAAATATTAATGAAATAACCTACGTCAATCTACTGGTAACTCACGTTATCATTTAGGCCTAGTCTACGAGGTAGTGTTTTGGTAGACACTTCTATAGTAACAGACAAAATTAAAGTAGGTTTGACATATGTACAACAAAATGTTGAAACAAAATTAGCTGTAGAAACATAACAGAGGAAAACAATTACCTGTACTAGAAGGCCCACAAACAGTCATTCAAATTCTTCCACAGGAGAATTCTTCCATTCTTCTAATGGAAAAACAACATCAGTTAGGCAAAATCCATGATGTCACAATTAGTAGGCCTACCACAAATTTCCTCCTCATCCAAAACCAGGTGTAAAGTCGAGCAAGAGATAGGCAGAGATACAAGTGGGAGAGTAACATCACAAGATGGACAGGTTACAGTCTAGCAGAGTGCACCACCAAGACAAGAGATGGGATATTGGATGTCTGTTGCAGCCATCCTTCGTTACAGAGACGGCACTTAATGATGATGTCCAAAACACTACCTAGGCTAAACAAAGGAACTTCTATGCCCAACCCTATTCACGTCACAATGTACAGTAAACACAAATAGGAAGCGTGATGTTTTATAAAGGTTACAGTATGTGCAAACCGTAACCATCAATTGTGCTATAAAACCTGTGTACAGACAATGTAAACATGATCTCAAAGGTTGATTTTGATTATTTCCATGCATGTCGCTGGTCGGCCTTATCTATTTTTGATATGTGACTCCAAGTATATAAATAGTGACCAACAACAATAATAAAAATACGTAATGAAGCCCTAATTAATTCTGTACAGAGGTATTTTAAAAATGACGATCTCACACAAACATGCCACTTCTGGAATTTCGACCATTTAAATAGTCTTGCATTTTTTTTTAAAAACTCATGTTGGAGGATGGGGGGAGCAACTTAAATCAATAGTAAAAGACGTCTTCTCTGTCCCTCTTGCTTTTGAAAAGTGGTATATCATTCCACAGTAATTGATAACCATAGGTTAATTTAATAATCCTCTCTCATGTTTAACAGAGGTTGGGTTAGGGTTAGAGAGAAACACAGATAGTGGAACAACAGAAGGTTGGGTATGGTTAGAGAGAAACACAGATAGTGGAACAATAGAGAGAAATACACTCCTCAATCACCATCACTGAGTGAGTGGTACCTTAGAGCATGAGAACTAGATCACAGAGGAAAAAAAAAATCCCTGGCAAAACAAATTATCTAGGAGAGGGGAACTCTGAACATCAAATCCCGGGGCACATGGTGCTCATTAATCATGGTAGGCAAGCTGTCTATAACTTTCTTATGATAACGAGATTCCACAGTATTATTACCGGTACTGTTATGTTATTTCTATGTCTGTCTATAAAATCTGTCCATAAACTTTGGACACTTTTAGGATGCCAAAATCACCTCCTCTGCTTTTTATTGGATGGGTTTATATTCAAATATCTATGGTACTTCAGTGTAAATGAAATATCTAGTATTATTAGTATCACATATAGAAGTATAATTGGTTAAATACAGAAATATGTGTAAACCCTCCTCCCCCGTATTTGATTATTTCCCTTGCCTATGTTAATTAGACACTAGAAACTTCAAGGGAAAATAATCAAATGTGTGAGTGTGTGTGTGGAGGGGGGGGGTGGGTTTAAACATTTTCATATTGTACCTTATAATTTTCCAAATGCAGCATTGACAGTTTTGATCTTATAATTATTAACAGATTAGCAGGTTATAGCTCAAAGAGAACGGCGTGTGTTGTTTCATGGTTTACACCTTCACTGCAATATTTGTGCCTTTCAGCTTGACATATCTGGCTTCAGCATGGCTTCTGGGTTACTTTGACCCTCCATGGGATGGAACAGACAACTCCATCCCAGAAACCTCTAGTCACCTCTTATGACATGCATTACAGGTAACAGTGTCACTAGTCTTTGCTCCATTTTGGGCACCATCAACACATGGGTGGTTATAATATAATTAATCTTAAATCTTAAAGTATTGTAAGTAGGGTATTGTGAATTCATTCTCATTAGTGGAGTACTTACTACACCAACTCTTTCCACGTCAATCCAACATTTAATGTCTTTATTTTCAAGGAAATCTTTTATGGCTCGAGGGTCTCCAAAGCCTATAGCTCCCTCACTGGTTCTGGGAAAGTGATTACATACTTATTTAAAATTGCTACTATCTACTGTCTAATTTTGCTGAAAAATTATGTTTATTAGATTTTTCACTTCATTATTTTAATCAGTTGGTATTACTATTTTCTTCATTTGTCATAAAGCAAACTGATCAGTGTTTCTAATAGTCTATAAATAGTTGCATTCAGAGATTAAAAAAAAGTGAATTAATGAATAAGTGAAAGGACATGCATAAAATATACTGGTAATTATTTTCAATGAAGTGATGATAAAGACAAGTAATAAAATCAAGTGATATGGGCAAGTGATAACAGCAAATGATAATCAAGTGATATGGGCAAGTGATAACAGCAAATGATAATCAAGTGATAAAGACAAATGATGAAGTTAATATTTAGTTCTTTATTTTAATCAATAATAAATAATTAAAATTTGTCAGTACTGTAATTTTCTATTTCTTTTGATCTTTCATCAACAACAGTGGCAACTGTTAAGAAGTCAGAAAAACAATGGAAATGGACTAACTATAAGTGCAACAAGGACAATCATTGAACACAATCATGTTGTCTATGTCAAGTGACAAAGACTTATAACCCATAATTGCCATCTTGTAATTAGATTCTGAAATATATTAATGCCAGGGATGAAGTATACCACAATCCCTGTACTGAAATATAGAAACCATGTTTTGGCCATGCAGCATGATCCCTTTCTCTGCATGTCTTGATAACTCAAAAGGAAAAGTAATACATTTGGAACAAAGGATGACATGCTTTGAAGCAAAATTCTACAGAATGAATTTTTCATTATCATGGACTAGAACAATAAGATACTGAAAGAATTAAAAGTAAGGGAGAATTGTTATATAATAATGTAATCTTCATAGCACTGCATTTCTAATAATTTAGAGAGAAGAAATTGTAAAATGTCACAAAAAACAAGGCAGACTCAGGAGCCAATTGAAATAAAACATCAAAGATCATATGAAAATGTATTCATGTAGAGGTAGGCAGCCTGCCACAAGAAAATCATAAGCTGTAATGATAGCTACCATTTGTAAGGGTAGGATCTACGTCAGGATATGCTACCTGATGATGAATCTTTTGTTTTGCTAAATGAGACAAAAACATTGACAATAAAATTGCAAAAAATGACTGTATTAATTTATCAGCTAGTTCATGTAGTTAATTAATTAATTCATGTATTAATCATTAATTATTAATTCATGTAGTTTAGAAAAATTTATTAACAATGAACTTACTTGGAACCCTTAGCTTCAGCCAAAGCTGAGTTTTGCCAGCAGTAAGAAATGAAACAAGGTGGGAAACTTTTATTTCCAGATTCTTTTTTCTTAACAAAATGTTTGTCTTTCAGCGTGGTTTCTAGTTCCTCAAACTTGCTGTTGTAACGGCTTGCCTTCATCATGTTTATATACACCTTTAGAAAGTCAACAAACAGATATAGCTTAGTAAAACGAATAAATCATTTAAAAATATAATTTTAAAGTTATTAATGATAGAATAAATAGTAGGCTTACGTTAATTAAATTTAGAAATTATAAAAAGTTACATTTCAGCACCAAAAAACTCCATAGAATATTATTCCAATTCGGTGTGTGATATATTCAGTTTCTCAGCATTAATAAGCTTCTTATAGATGAAGGAGTCTGTACTCTGCCTACTGTGCTCACATCTTACAACTGTGTGAATTGGATACTCCTTTGTACAGCTGGATCAATTGAAGAGTTACCATAATGGATGTGAATCTATAACTTTTTTATGAGTAATAGTAGGCACTTTTCCATCTTTCCAGACAATAGTATTATTGTTGTGCAATAAGAAATGTAATATATGATTCATGGCGATGATGAACAAGACACACAAGGCCAATCTGAACCACAAGGAGTCTTCCACAGTATGTATAAGTATCCCATGTCCACTTATACCATCATGTGCTGTTGTGTATCTTCTTAGCCATGCAGCCCTTGAACTATCTGCTGTCCCTTTCTCCTTTGTCTTTATAGCATTCTTGATCTTTCACCTCCATGTGACACAACCCATGGAATCCTGTTCCAATCATTCTGTATCATGCATATCCCATTTGCATATGGCTTTGTACCACAGTTCAGGTTGACTCTGAGATCTTTTCCCAGATTATAATTTTCCATACCCGTGTGTTGCCAAGGCATGAGATGTAAGCAAAGAATAGCAACACTGTTTACCTTCTATGCATTTCGTATGAGGAGGTTATGGGATGGAGTTGGCCATACCATCCCATATATGGTATGTGGCCTAAAGTCATGCTGAAGTCGTATGTGTTAGGCCGAAAGGTGCAGATATTGCAGCAATGCTGTAAACCATGACACAAAACATTCTGTTCTCTGAACTAAATCCTGCTAATCTGAAGGAGTTTGAGAATGAACGAAGAAGAAGAAGAAGTAATTCTCCATAAAGTAGATCCTTCTGTATTCTGTAATCTTCCACCATTAGAAAACTTTGTAAACTCTGATGGCGCAGGCAAATGATGAGACATTCCTTGATGACCAAAGATTTTCTTGAAGGTATGGTGGAAAGTGTAGGAAGATGAGGTGGACAGAAGAAGACATGGCTGGATAAAATTAAAATGGACAGGGTGTGAAATACCCAAACTTGTCAGTATGGTAGAGGATAGAGATGCATGGAGATCTTTCTGCACCAAAGGTCTCATTGTGACACCACTACTACCCTGACGGGTTATGGGTTCATTATTATTATTATTACTATTTATACAATATATATATATATATATATATATATATATATATATATATATATATATATATATATATATATATATATATATATATATATATATATATATATATATATATATATATATATATATATATATATATATATATATATAGTACTATTTGTACAAATCTTACTTCATCTGCCATTAATATTCCCATGTTGCTTTGCTTCCAGTTGAGGTTATCTCCAACAGCAATAAGGACAAGTGGCTTGTGCAGGGTCAGTTTTGCATATTTAAATAGATTACAGCAGACCTCATTCTGAACAAAATTGTTAGACATAAACACCATAAAAATCTTTGCATCTATCAAGGCTCTAGCCATTTCATCTGTTGATTCTGGAGTTGCTCTTTGTGGAATCCAACTGTGAGTTTTAAAGAAATATTAAATACAAGAGAAAGTTCAGGAAAATATATTTTTTTTCAAACATGTGGATAAATGTACAAATGTGAAAAATTGAAAAAAAGTAGTCCATGTGCTTATTATTTGTACAATAACATAGCCTAATGGATTGTACAAGTTAACTCACTTGATACATGTCTCAATAATGATTGGTTATTGGTTATAAATTGTCATTATTTTACTCCGGGAAAACCTCTAAGTGTGCAGTTTGGCTAGTACATGCTATAGAGAGTATTAATGTTGATGCTTTCTTGGTGACCTACTGGTTAGCTAATGACCATGTGAGAAATGGTGTTGGTGTTTCTTTGAAATTATATTCAGTGTGGACACATTTGGCTCAGCACAATGGAATAACTTGACCAGTAAGTATCAAACTTAATGGTTATGTTTATACATATTACACAGAAGTCTGATATTTTAAGCCATTGGTGCAAATAAAATAGTGACACATTGCATTTCCACTCTCTGAATTACATTGTGCTTGAAATCTAGTAGGATCATTGTCCTGCTATAGGCCTAATAGAGATCTGGCGGGAGGTTGAGAATAAAAGCAAAATATTTTTTCTGTGTTGATGAATAGCCTATTCTTAATTCTTAGTTTATTATTCTGCTATTGACATTATATTTATAACTAATTTTATTAGATACTCGATAATTATTTTTAAGTTTTTTCTATTTCTATTAATGTATGATATGAAGTAGTGTAAATGAAATGTAATTTTTGTGTTACAATTCAATATGACAACCATCTCTTTTCCTTTACAAAGTATCACCTTTAGGTATCTGATGTAAAACCTTTTTTAGATACAGAGAGGTAGTCTAATGTCTAAACTGTTGCACAAAAGGAGAAATACTATATAGACCCTATAACTTCTAAATTTTCTACTTTATAAACTTACTGCTTTAAATATAACATGAATACATTGTCAGAAAATACATTGTGAAGTCATAGTGTCCAAGACAAAGAAAAAGGGGTTCAGGGAGTTCATTGGGAAGACAATGTTTTGGAGAGAGTACATCACATGGCACACTGCTTGAAAAAACATTTTGTGATATCTGTTACCACTTTGTGGACTAGAGGCATAACCATTTTTCAAGTCTCTTTTTCAAGAATTTTTATTAATTTTTTAATGAATCATTTAATTATAATTTTAAAGCATGTATTATATATGAAAATTATCTGTAGTGAATTCTCTATATGTTTACAATGGATAAAAAGTATCTGAAAATGTTTTCCAAAAAAAAAAAATTTGGATAAAATGAGGGTAAATAAATTTTTATTTGATAATGTCTGAATTGAAATCTCAATTAAAACTTTATTTAAAATAATTATATGCACCAGTAGGTCACCAAACTGCTATACTTATTTATATATACATTCTACAGGAACATTTCATCAGGTTTGTAATTTAAACAAAATAAAAGTGGTCATACCATCTTTTTTGTTCTGGCCTTTAATAATCATAAAATGTGACATACTTTTCGGACTAAATATGTCAAAAATTGCTCAAATACTATTCCAAAAACACTATCTATAAATGATAACGGTTCTATAATCGCAAAGCATATCCACTATATTTTATAATTATAGATATTTATTAGGAGTGGGACATATTTATTATGTCCCACCCCTACGTGGTGAGGGAGACAAACATGTGTGTTTTTGCTATGGTCATTTATTACTTCCCCTGACAATAATTAACAATAACAACTTTTACAGCACAAAATTCTTATAACTATGAACAAGAAGTAGTAGGGGATATGCTTTGCAATTACTGTACCATGATAACATTCAGGCAAACAGTTGTCCACTGATTTGCAATCATTAAACAAAATAGTAGTATTAATAATTATACATAAAATGGGAATTAGATGGGAAAAAGGTAAAACAAAATTTTAAATTTTCACTTACACTTAATGTAAATAATATATCCTTACACAAGTAACCCATACAACTAAATACATCATTATGCACATAATGTACAAAGGTTTTACTATATTTTAAGCAAAATCATATTATAATTTATAAGTCCATATACTCTTCAAGGAAAAGATGAGAAAACCATCAGAAACATTCATTTAAAAAAAATCAAGTGCTGAATTTCCTGTATTATTTATTGAATTTTAGAACCACAAACACATGCTGTGCATTGACAATGAATTTAAGAAAAAAACATAAATGACTGTTTCAACAGTAACTTCTGTTGCTGAAACTAAAATATACAATTTGGAATTGAATATTACTACAAGTTTTAACTACCGGGTATTAACAATCTAAGTCAACAATGCAGTATAGTCCTCAACAGATATGTGCAATAAATTAATAAATTGTTGTTTAGTTCCTTAAGCATTAACAGACAAATGTCTCTTGTCTTTACTATGAAGAAAAAAGCACATATTACAAATAATAAAAATAATTATGTACATTAAACAATACCAGCACTGTAAAAATCAATCCTTAGATATAGATAAATTAACTTACTGCAAGCATGGGGGTGGTTGTAAAAAAACAACAACTGTAAAATGTTTGTTGACAGAATTTATGGACAGCCCATATAATTCTCATATTCACATTATAGTTAAATATGAATATTACTTGTATTGAATGAAAATTAAAGCTCAGCATAATTGAAACCTTCAAAACTGCACACAAAAAACTAGACATTTTAGATTTTATTTACCATTTGTATCCCAGAGTTTTTACATCTTCCAGAACTCTGTTGGGGACTACTGTCTCTTCATGCTTTATATTTGTGTCTTCAAGGCAGTAAGACACAAACACATCTGATGATAAATCATTAGCATATGCAGTGTGAATTCAGTGACATATAGGACAGAAGTTGAAAACCTATATAAAAAGATTTAACTTTTGGCTGTGGAGGTATCCTATAGGATATGATGAAAAGTTTCAAATAAATCTGTGCTGATGATGGATGCACTGGAGTATAAGGTGCAAAAATACATAAAAGTTGCCACTACTTGCAAGATTGTTGGTGTCTGGCAGATCTAGTTCAAACCTTTTAAACTAATTTTTAGTTTATTGTCTATTGTCTGTACTCAAGTGAATGATGGTTGATCATATTCACACTTATCATTAAGTGTAGGGGTAGCAGTCTAAGCTATTGTTCCAAGGTCAGATGTGTCACCTTGGTTGCATTAAGTCAGTGTTTGTTCAAGACTATCTTGATGTTTTCTATCCATCGTTTTCTTGGTCTACCTTTGGCATTATGCTCAGATATTATTTTTTTATATGCTCTTATTGTTATTTGGTTTGGATTCATTCTCATAAGGTTACTGAACCATTTTATTTGCTACCTTTCAATATGTTCAATTCATCATATTATACCAACTCTTTTCCTAATTTCACCATTTCTTATTTTATCTAGTTAGTAACCATTGGAGCTTTTCTCAAACACTTCGTTTCACATGTAACGATTTTCCTCTGCTGCAAGGTTGTTAAGGACCATGTTTGAAATTGGTATCAGAATGTTGGTATAAAATTTTAGATTTTATTTGTCTTTTATTTCCATCTTGATCTTTGAATGAAGAAGTAATAGTGAAAGTTGGTAGGTCACTGTGTTTGCTTTCTGACATCTTGTTTCTATTTCTTTGTCTAGTCTTCCATTTTATGAAAAAATGCTGCCTAGATATTTAAATTATTTGGTTTGTTTCATTTTGATATTATCTATTGTTGTATCCATTGGTGTTGCAAACTTGCACATTTTCTAGCTCCTTTTTTTGTTGTATGTTAATTTTCCTACTGTACTTCTTACATGCTAATAACAATGCATTGATGTGGTTTTGCAAATTTTCCTCATCTTTGTATATTAAAATTTGATAATCAACAAATAGTAGTTAGTTGATGTCATTTTTAAGTTCCTCATCTGGTTTATTTGCAACATTTTAATCTTTATTGATGCAAGCTTCTTTTATTATTTTGTCCATATATATCTGGAAAAGTAGAGGTGAAAGCACACAATTTTTAGTAAATGTCTATTACTAAAAACTTTGTTAACATTTTAAAATAAAAATGTACCCTATGTTAATATTACAAATATAGACCTATTTTTGTGAGATAAAAAATATAGGCAAACAGGAGTGGCCTATAACTCTCTTTGTGGTTCCTTAGTAAGCAAGTCTTTAAAATATGACATGTGCTTTCTACTTTGTGACTTGTAATTTTTTTAAACTAGCTACTGTATTTTCTGCTACACAGAACACACTTTTGTCCTTAAATCTATGCACACACAAATAATAACAAATGATCACAACTTTCACAAATAACTAGTATTTTATTAAAACAATTTTATTACCAGCAGTCAAATCACTTTGAAGCTCCTTCATTCCCCTTACTGCCTGTATCAAGTGAAGATCAAAGTCTTGAGTGCTGTCTGGGGGCATTATAGCTATAAAAACAGAATTTGAATTATTTTTATATCATTTTTAAAAGGTTACAGTAATGAAATATGGTATGTCCACATATTGAGTCACTATACAAAGAAGAACATAGTTTAATTGTTTATTTATCACTTCATTGATAGATAGGCCTATTGCTGAACAAAATTTTGACATACCTGAATAGAAACTGGACAGAATATATATGCCTAGGCATATAGATAGCTAAAACTTTATATAGACATAGGGCCTAATCAAATAACAAAAAAAATATCATTTATGATAGGCCTATATAGATATGTCACATAGACCTAGTTTTAATTATTATATATGATTTATAAGCCTGGTCACATTTAATGTGCAAAACATATCCTGGTACCCCGCTATAAACAGATAGCACATGTGGTCTGGTGAATATCAACTCAATGTTGGATGTGACAAATGCATGAGAGCCCAGAATGAGCCAAACATTATAGTTATCACCGTATAATTCAAGTTTCCCTTTAGAAAATGTGTACCATTATCGGCTGCTCAACCCACCTCTGTGACACCTCAGCCAAGAGGTTGGTTGCTATGGACACCTATGACAAGAAAGAATGCCTGACAATGATTCAAACTTTCTATCATTTTTCTATATTAAGTCTTGATACAACTTCTTTATTAATTATTTAATTGTTGTTTCATATATAGAATATTTCTACAAAAATTCAGGCAGTTCTGTGGTAATGTTTTGTTTCTATACTCAAGATAAGAACGGATCATACATCACATTCTTGAGTTATACAAGTCAGATTGTGTTAGCAACCTTCAATTATAATATAGCCTAATACGTGACACAGTGAAACTAGAGACAATTACAGATCTACTTCGTTATTTGATAATATTATAGATTTTTAGTACACATTGTGTTTGTATGTTAGCACCAACATGTTTTCCATGCTATGTAAAACCATAGAACTCAGAATGATTTTTTCCGCATAATGTGGTATCATTAGTTACAGAATTTATTGGAATCTAAGTGGAGACAACCAAATTAAAACAGATTTTACACAGTGACCTACCATGTAGTTCTGTAAATGGAGATTAGTATAAAATACACAATACATATCTATACACTTCCATGCTGTTTTATAAATGGAGATTAGTGTAAAATGCACTATACATATTTATACACCTACCCTGCTGTTTTATAAATTGAGATTAGTGTAAAATACACTATAGGCCCTACATATCTATACACCTACTATTGCTGGTTCTATTTCAGGGTGCAAAAAATAGACCACTGTCTTATTTCAGGCATGTTTATGAGGTGACTAAGGAAAGTTTGGAGATGGGCTGACAACTTGTCATATGGGAAAAAATAATTTTCATTGCCTGTCTTGCCTCCATTTTTTACTTTTGTCTTTGATTGGTCTCCTTGGATGACAGAGAGATGCAGGTCAGTGAATATTGAACCATTGTTGTTTTGTGGCAGACTCCTATGTGGCAGGGAATGCTAGGTGTGCCATCACTGCAAACGAGTCAACAAATCTGACAGAAGAATGATGAACTAGTTGGCCCAGAGGTATCTGCTGCACTCCTGGCAAAATGTAATGATCCTGGGATACAGCCACACTGAAATGCCTCCCCTCGGGGACTAAACATGAAACATGCATCAAAATTCAACATGCAACAAACTCCCCCCTCATAACACAAACATGCTTTTGAGACAGCATGCATTTGAATTCAACACAGTTACTCTACTGAGGAGGACCCATGCTTTTGTCAGAAAGGCTATGGGCTGTTAAGAGCTATCCGCTCACAGATAAAGGGATTATTTAATCATCCTCACCATCATACACCTACCATGTAGTTCTGTAATGGAGATAATATGAAAATACTTCAGACACTGTAAAAATGGAGCTTTCAATTCTGTGGCCCTTCTAACAGTGGATAAAGCAAACATGTAGGGATCCTTAATAGCCTGTTGATTAAAGAACATTAAACAAACTAATGAGAAGGTATTAAGTGATTGATACCAAAAGAAATGTACTTAGCAACATCAGAAAAAAATGTGTTCACATTTTTTGAAGACATCATGAGCAGTGGATGTTTTAGAATACAATGTAACAACAAACAAAATGTATGGTAAAAGAGACATAAGGATAAAATACAGGGTATTATTGCATCATGGCATGTTAGAGAGTCAGAGTGGAACTGATGCACATTGTCTGTTATCAATGAGGTAATTCAGGATTGGCATCATGTTTGTTAGTCTTCTGATGTTTTCATTTCTAATTCTGTCTCTTTTTGTTACTCCGATAGTTCAATGTAGACAAGTAATTTCTGTTGTAACAAGTTTTCTTTTAGCTTTTTGTTGTTAGTGAGTACAAGTAAGTCAATCCTCTATGCCTTTTGAGCCCTATATTGAGGTCTGATTTTGAGAATACACAGAATAGAAACACCATTTCCATCCCAACTTTTTTGGTTATAAAAAAGTTAATAACATGAGTTATTATAAACAATACTTTATATTTGCTATGAAGTTGATAGAAACAATACACATATCTCACCCCTTTAAGACAGTCAGGACATGGCATATAAAAGTCATAAGTGACTCCACGAAATGACTCTAATATAAGAGTCTCAATCACTTCATGCACCATGAGAAGAATGTTATCTGGTCGAGGACCTTGAGCTTTCACCATTAACTCAGACTCTCTGTTGATAATACACAATTATTATAACTGATAATAAAACCTGATAACTAATTATATTACCATATAGATATTTTAACTCCTAAAGTACTAGTTGTCACTTAAAATGACATTTAGTCATCCATAATTTTACCAAATGCCACCTGAAGTGGCTTTACATATTAGTTCCTCATAATTCTACACAAAATAAATGTGATAACAGTCTACATATTCTAAGAGAATGTTGAGGTAAAGCTTTATTAAGTAAATGTATTCATATTTTGCTCTTGACATAATTTTTAGTCATTTACAAGAAAAATTCTTTTCTATCTTCTTCCACAAAGAACTTGAGGGTACATCAATACAGAAGTGTTTTTATTAGAAACAAACTTCGTAGTTCTTCAGATAAAATCATTTGTGCTCAAATTTCTCAAGCAGATGTTGAAGGGTATGAATGTTGAGGGATCACTGGCTACTAAACACACTCCTCATTCTATCCCATAAGTGTGCATTCTTATTCCATGTTTAATGCATGAGTATTTACTTATTTAGGATGGTTGTATGAGTGGTTAGGACAGTTGTATGAGTTAGGGTTATGGTTAATTAATAAATACCTGTTGTCTGACAAACATAACCAAGTTCAATAATAAAAATAAAAATATATTTAGGCACGCATTTAGGGAGAGTTCCCAAATTTGTTCTACATCAGTTTATGCCAAAATGTTGGAAGGAAACCAAACAATCTGATATTCTTAAATATGTTATTTCTATATGCCTGCTTTTATCTAAATGATTGTATGTTTATTTGAAAATTGTATATCTGATATTCTTAAATATGTTTTTTCTATATGCCTGCTTTTATCTAAATGATTGTATGTTTATTTGAAAATTGTATAAATAATTGTAGAAAATTATTGGATGCCTAAGTAAGATTAATATCAAGCACTCTTGTTCTATTGCCATGCCAGATATTTACATAAAGTAATACACATAATGTTAATTTTACCATTTGAGCACAACAAGCATAAGCGTCTACTTACTTAGATTGATGTATAAGACAGACATGACTATTCTTTTTAAGATAGGATCCCCGTTTCCATATCAAAGAACTGTCACAGAATTGATGTAATCGCACCTGCAGAAATAATGGCAGTCTTAAAAACTAAAAAAAAAAAAACAATTGTTGATGTTCTGATCCAATCACATTATGTAATATTAGATACTAAAAGAGCTATGTATATGAAGATAGTAAAATATTCAGACACTCGGTTATAGCTTTATGAACTAAAGTTACAGCACACTGAGCAGACCAGTGCAGATGTCAAAAGTTATGTATGATGATGATTCACATGGCTCACTACATACCACACTTTTATTTTTCTCTGTAGGAGTGCTGTTCTAATCATGCCACATTGAACTACTTTTCCTCAATAATAATGCACATCATTACCGATTACAATCTAATTTCAAACTTCAAAATGTCCCCATATAATACCACAATACTAATAACTATAATAATAGCAATAATAATAATAATAAGACCCATAACCTGTCAGGGTCATAGGAGTGCCACACTGGAGACATCAGAATGCATAGCCCTCTAAACACGTCTGTCCTCTGCCATTAAGATAACTAGAATAATCATGTCCAGACCATTGCTTGATGTTGTCAATCTCAGATTTTCTTGTCCCCAATATTTATCACTGAATCTATGTGTCTCCTATAAATTCAACATTTTCAGAGCAGTAGATCCCTATGAAACTCTGGAGGTTGAAGCTAGCTGTAGATCCCGTTCACTCTTATTACCATCAGCATTTTTAATATTGTGGGATATAGAACAACAGTAGGACATAACAGTTGATATAGAAAATCGAGTCACAGTGTGGGTGGCAACTTTAATGATTATTAAATACTAGATAGAACAAAATTATTTAAGATAAAAAATCTTCTTAAAATTCTTTCTTGCCTCATGTACCTTTTGGTGTTGAGGGGAGAGTGAGTGTATGGTCTTTTTCCCTCCTATTTGCCTCTTCCGCGATTATATTTCTGAGTGTCTTTAATACACTATCTATCCACCTTTTACGAGGGCGTCCAATAGGTCGACTGTTTTTGTATTGTTTGTTAAGTGTTTTTTGGATAATACTTTGCTCTTTCTGTCTGGTTATGTGGTCGAACCATTTAACTTGTTGTTTCTGGATGTATTCTATTGTTGACTTAATCCCTAATTGTTTCCTTAGTTCTTCATTCCTGATTTTGTCTCTCAAGCTAACTCCCATCATACGTCTCACACATTTCATTTCAGTGGTGTTAATCTTATGAATTGTTCTAGAATCTAATATCCAAGTTTGACACTGATAACACAACATTGGTAAAAAAAAATGGTGTTAAATAGTGCTTTCTTTGTTAAATAATCAATTAACCATTAGTGTGCAGAGGTGGAGTGCACCTCATTTAAAAATAATTTAATTTTAAAATCAATTTAATTTAATGCACAATTTAAAACACACATTTTTCTATTTTGTTTTTTATTTTCCCCCTTTTCCATCTTCCCAACCTTCTCACACCTCTTGTATCAGACATACACCAACATTGTGTTTTTTTCATTTTGCATGCTAAAGGTTAAGGAAAAATCTAAATCTGAGCAAAATAAATACGAAAATAAAGAACAAAGAGAATGCAATAGGAGTAGAAATTCATAAACCAAAAAAAAGATAAGACTGGAAAACAACTAAAATAAAGAAGTGAAATGGGCTAAAAGAATATCTACAGAAAGTATGAAATGGCTTAAAAGCATAGGTATGCAGATAATAATAGTTAAACTTTAAGATCAGTTTGTTACTGACCACAAAACCCTTTGACTCAATGCCATTTATTGTACTGGTATTGTTTTACTGGGGATTCTGCAGATTTTTCTATGAACAAAGGTCTGGAGTTATAAAATAACTGTTAATCAATGCAGAAAAGTAGGTTTTCATTTAAGCTATGTAATGCTATGCTACTGCACAAAAGCATGCCATATGTCAATGCTAGGAATGTGATGGTGGAGTATATTTTGCAGGAATCACATTAATTGGTTATTATTTTATAATTATTATTTGTTGCATTGATGAAACAATTTAATGCATTATTACATTGAATAGCCTATATAAGATTCACATAAAAGTAAATATATGGGTACAGTTCTCATATTATGTAGGCTTATATATGATGTATGTATATTATATATTAATTAACAAATAAAAAAACGAATGTAAAATGTGTGCATCAAACTTTTAATTTATAATTTTACTTTCATCTCATGAAATTCTGAATGAAAGTTTGGTGTGTCGTAGATAAGAAAAGTTTGTGAAGCACTGCTCTAAGCTACTGCAACCAAGACAGTTTAATGTGCTCATTAATAATCACCCATTGTTCACTGCTTATGTTGCATCTCTATGACAATACTAATATAATCAAGTGTTTAAGACAAAAGAATTCTGAGTTACAGTGCTTTCAGAATGGGTCTCAGGATCATTATTTTACTTTTTGACTGTAGTTTCTTATTTTTGTGCAGTAAATCTCTTTCTCCTTTCCTCCCAACTGCAGGTTTCATATATACTGATCAAGGCTGGAAAGTGGATCGTAAGTAGGACTTCAGTAACAAAAATACATTTTCTGGTACCACATAGACCTATAGTTACATATCTAGGGTCACACTAGACAAGTGACTCACCTGGAAACCACACCTAATAACAACTGAGCAAAAAGCAACCAAAAAACTATCATTGATGAAGAAACTTGCAGGCACAAGCTGGGGAGCAAATGGAAATATTCTCCGAAAAGTCTACATGGGTACAGTCAGACCTGTAGTAGAATATGGAATGACAGCCTGGGCATCAGCATCAACAAAAAATACTGATCGCCTATCTAAAGTATAAAATGCAGGACTTCGACTTATCTCAGGAGGGATGAAAACCACACCAATCCATGCAATGAAAAAACATGTAAACATCTGCCCACTGGATGACAGAATAAAAACAAATTAATAAACAAATTAGGCACGACAAACAACAATACATAATACATGTAGAGAAATCGATGACCAAAGACAAGGACATAGCAAGAATATGTTCAATGATATAAGAACATTACAGCAGAATAACTTCAAGCCCACACTCTGAGTAGTAAAGGATAAAAAAGGGAATACCCTAACAGAGAAAACAGATATTCTACACAGATGGAAGGAATATTGTCAAGACACGTATAAAGGAACAACCCACTCACCAAATGAGAGCATCATTGAAATAGAACAAGAATCAGAACCTACAATGGAAGAGATAAAACATTCAATCCGAAATCTGAAAAAAAGGAAAAGCTCCAGATAAAGATGGATTATCATCAGAAATGATACAATCTGGCAGAGATTCCAGTTTTCAAATATACCATACTTTATTCTGCAAAGTATGGATTAGCAGAATACTGTCAGACGAATGGAAAAAGTCAGTATACATACCCTTGCCAAAGAAAGGAGACTATGTACCAACTATAGAATAGTAGCACTAATTAGTCAATCCAGTACAATACAACTACATAATGAAAAAACACAAATTAGAACACTCAAATTAGAACAAATGAGAAACTGTGGCAAAGTACCCGGTAGTTATAACAACACTAAAGTAACCCTTTTAAGATCATGTGTTTTCCCATTAGAAACATGGATCGAGACTTAGACTTTAAATAAGACAATATCAAGAAGAATAAATTCCTTTGAAATGAAATGCTACAGAAAGATCCTATGAATATCTAAGACAAAGAAAAAGAAGAACATTGAAATTTTGAAATTACTGAAATTAAATGAAGATTGGCTTCTAAATAACATCATCAGAATGGAGCTACAGTATTTTGGATACAGATTAAAGTGACATGATAGTATCGAAAGGCTGATTTTGGAAGGCAGAGTGCCAGGCAAGACGAGAAGAGAAAGACCAAGAAGACGATGGACCAGTGACATCAAAGAATGCATGATAATGTTTATGGCCAATTCAGACAGGCTTACCCATGATGAAGAGGCGTTCAGAGAATCCGCGATGCAGACAACGTTCTGGAGAGAATATGTCACGATATTGATAGAAGAGTTTGACAAAGACTAAGATGTAGATTGATAGATATTAAATAAATACCATGATAACCTGTACCCAACAATCTGTACTACAATAAGAGCATAGCCTAAAATAATACTTCAATGAACAAGTTGATAGACAAATGACAGAGAGACAGAGAAATAGAGATAATAAACACATTTTAAAAAGATTACCTGTACTCTGTTGAAGAGTCCAACTGGAAGATAGTCAAATATGTATATAATTTTTGAGTATTTGCTTTTATCAGGTCCTGGCCACTCAAACTGTGATAACAGAAACCAAAAAAATAGACAAATATAGTCTTTAAGACAGAAATTATTTGACAACTATATATAACAAGCAGTGAAGTAAAATGATAAGTCTAGTGAATTAATTTTTGAAATACATTGTCACATAATTAATCTACTAACTTACCTCTGGTTGTTTCTCAGGCAATAGGCATGGGACAAGATTGACCTGCTCATCTTTCAGTGGAAAACTGAGATCAAACTCCTCAGTAAGTTTCAGCATCCAAGTATGCAAGGAAGGGTCATAATCATTCCAAACTTTTGAAATATCAGAATGGTTTAATCGTCCATCCTAAAATAAGATAAGATATTCTTCCAATTTTCAATTTTGTGTGTAAACATAAAGCTTACAATAATTGCAATTAACAAAATTAATAGCAGCATTTCATGTGTAAAAAAAACATATAAACACAAAACATAACTAAGACTTATATTTGGCTTTTGTGGATCAGGAGAAAGCTTTTGACAGAGTGGATAGAGTACAACTATGGATAACACTTCAGACATATGGAGTTCTCCAGCATCTGATAAACCTATATAAGAGCAGATAAACCAATAGTCAATGCGCAGTAAGAACAAGCACAGGTACATCCGATAATTTCCAAATTCACTCAGGAATAAGACAGGAATGTGTACTATCCCCCTATTGTTCATAACATAAATAGATTAAATCTGCAAAGTAGGAAATACAACAGAAGAAAACAATCTGAAGAATAACTTAAACGAACTACCATTTGCAGATGACCAAATATTAGTGGCATCATCAGAAGAGGAACTACAAAGATAAAAGACAGATTGCATTAAAAATGCTAAACCTCTAATATGAAAATGAATATAAAAAAGACCAAAGTAATAAAGATAGGAAGAACAGAAAGAAACACTGATATATATATATGTTAGAAACAACAGACAAACAAGTGGCAGAATTCACATACCTAGGAAGCAATATAACAACAGATGGCAGATGGCAAGAGAAGCAAAAAAAATACACAATAGATATAGAAAAGCATACCAAACCTTAGGGCAAATGGCACCAATCTTCAGAAACAAACAAAAATGTAGATTTAAATACCAAAATAACACTATTCAAAACTGTTATCTGTGCTACCAATGCCAGGACAACAACAGCACAATACAAATGTAAACTTGTGACAGTTGAAATGGAATGTTTATGCAGAATCCTAAAATATTACTAGGAAACAGAGTGAGGAATGAGGACATTAGACAAAGAACTAGCACCACCCCAATCTTGGAATATATTAAGAGACAACAGATGAAATGGTTTGCACACATCAGCAGACTACTATCAGACAGCATACTACAGCAAGATATGCTGCACAGATACAGTGAGGGCAGACCTAGAGGCTGACCATGAAAACGATGGACCATCGATATAAAAGAGGTGACATATTCCACAATATACTCAGCACACATGAGAGCTATCTCCAGGAAACTCTTCTACCCATGACGCTGAAAAGCAACAAAGGGTTTAGTGAATAGAAACACATGTGTGCCCATGCATACAGACACCTATACACAAACGTGCGCACGCACACATAGAGAGAGACAGAGAGAGAAAGAGAGACATTCTTAGGGCTATCAAAATGAACAGCTACAGTGCTGCTGCTATCACCACTTGAATAGCTATACAACCCTATGTGCAAGCAATAGTTTCTACATTTATCATTAGTGACATAAACATTATGCGAACTTAGCCTTCATAAATAACAGATTAAAATTGTGTACAGTGAAAAAAGATTTAAACAATTTATTTGTTTCATATCAATGTTTATTACAGAAACAGTAACTAAATTGAACACATTCTATCAATTATTTTTCCACTTCCTTCTATCTATATATAAGCCTTGGAATCTTCTTATCATAAATTATCTTCAACCACAACCTGCATAGTCTGTGCAAGGTTTTCTCTATCAAATAATGGAACATAGGCCTATACCAACTTTATCATATCAGTTTATCTACATTGTGCTTGAAACATGAATGAGTGTATTAGTGGTGCCAAAATATTCTATAATAGTTGAATAGCTATGTTCTATACAGGATATGTTACAATGTACTAAGTGAAGCCAATCAGTAATAGTGCTGAAACTGGGTTTTTCCCCCTCCAAAATTCCTAAACTATTTGCTTGATTTTCAACTGATTTAGAACTAAAATACATTCTATAAGGTTTGTAATTACACCAATGAAGATCTAGAATTGAAATTTTGTTTGAAGAAAATAACTATTTAATATTATGAAAAGAGCTGCAGAATGTGCATCATAAAAAATATAATGAAAGGATAATTAAAAAACAGAGCTCCGAGGCAAAAAAGTGCATACCCCGTATATTTATTGAATTAGAAAAGAACACAGTTTACTAAGTCTTGATATTATGGACATGCTGCATATTAAAAAGTAATTGAAAATGGACTGTTCTTACTAGAAGTTTAAACATTCAAAATCATGGAATAATAATAATCACAAATTGTATGATAACACAGCAGGAAGTTTAAGACACAAGTGATAGTTCCGTACCTTGATGGCAGAGTCCTTGACTGAGATTATGCATGCCATGACATCCACAATCCATTGTGGGTTAATGACAACATGGGATTTAAGATTAGTATTGTTGAAGTGTTGCACAGATCCAAGTTCATGTAGAAATTGAACTGCTTGCATGACCTAAATATCAAAATATGTACCGGTAGTTTAGCTTTCTTTCAAAATATATTTTAAAATAAGAACTAAATATAGTATAGAAGCAAGTATTAATGTATATCATATCATGTGTGATATAAATTGTGTAGCAATAGCACAAATTTTGATAAAAAATTAGTATAAGGTAGGTGGGGGCAAAGATCCACAGCTGGTTTATTTTTAATTTATCAGTTTTCCAGATACCACATGTAACTACCTCATACACCAACATTCCAATCTTTGAGAGAATAAAGTTTGATGAGTCAATTTTTAACAATGAGAAAAAAAATGTTTTACTATGCTTGATCTATTTTGGTTTTCCTCTGCCTTTTGCTGTTTCCATTATCATGTTGTATGCACAGTACTCCTTACTATATATCCTGAAGGACTGAAACAGCTAATCACAATAACAATAAAAGAGATCCAAAATCTATACCTAAACGCACAGAAAACAAAAATTATGACAACAGACAAAACAAAGAAAAAAAAATAATCAACATATACAATATAGAACTAAAATGTGTAAAAAAAATGTGCATATCTGGGAGCAAATATAAGACTCACAATTGCAACACTCAAATTAACACAAATGAGAAAGCTATGGCAAAGTAGTGGCAACATAGACTATGGATGCAAGACTATGACTTTAAACAAGACAGCATCCAAAAGATTTAATTCATTTGAAATGAAGTGCTACAGAAAGATCCTACATATATCATGGATAGAGAAAAAAAATTACTGAAACTAAATGAAGGTGGCTTCTAAATACCATCATATGAAGGAAACTACAGTATTTTGGACACTTAAAACAACATGATGGTATCAAAAGGATGATTCTGGAGGACAGAGTGAGGCAAGACAAGATGAGGAGGACAAAAAAAAGACAATGGACCAACGACATCGAAAAATGTATGCACATGTTTCTGGCCAATGCTGGCCTGCTTGCCCGGAACAGAGAGGCATTCAGACTATCCACGATGAAGACAACGTTCTGGAAAGAATATATATATATATATATATATATAAGCTAATACATCTATATAAATGAGAATTTTAAAATTCTACTTTTCAAAAATACTAGTTATGTCATTCATTTTAGTTTTGCTCATTCAGTTCTCATTCAGTTCATTCACCATCTGCTGTCATACTTTGTCTTAATGAATAACATTGGGATCTGTTCATTATGTGATGTTACAATTACCAAACACCATACTAAAAAGAGTAACATTTGTTAATTTAAACTATTATTAAAAAGTTAATTGAAGTTATAAAACTGAATAAATATTTCCTATACTACAAGTTGGGTTAAACAGTACATTATATTACCTCTGTTTTTTCAAATATGCCTGATTTGTTTGCTAGATTTTCAATCTCTTTGTATAAAATGACACTCTTGCCCTGTATTCTAGATATAACATCAATGGTATGTGAATAAAATAATGTCAGATATTTAAAATGTGTGTACATGGGCTTCTGTAGAATATGTTGGTTAAATACTGATGACATAATATTTTTATCATTTTTTTAAAAATATAGGTGATATATAACAATTCCCAAACCATGTGCCAATGTGAAGTGACACTTTGTGCTCACATTGACTACCTGCATGTTTTTTACAATTATTGACCTTACTCAAGCTAGTAAGCATGCCACTTACAAACTACAGAAACACATATAGGCCTACACACATTTTCAAAGTCAGGTATAATTTTAGTGTCCATATCATATAAACTAGTCCCCATCGAGGCCAGAACCTTGAAGTGGTGATGGGGCTTAGTTCAGCCATCAGAGGCTGGAAACTAAGACTGGTCGGGCACTCCCACTCGAGCAGGACCATAGTCCGGCCCAAGTAAGCAGAGTGCTGAAGACGGAGGCAACCAGCCAAAAGGCGCACAGATAATCAGGTTGCCACGCATAAAACACAATGGAAACATGTCTGCATCTAATCAATGTTATGGTGCCTGCCCTGTGGCGGACGTTCAGGCAGGGACGGTGCCGGGCCCTATACCTCGAAAGGGCCCAACCTCAGTTACTGGAAGTCCTTCTCAATTGCCCCGAGGAGCCAGGAGGCAAGGGAATAGAGCTACTGGCCAAACAAACAAACGACCAATAAAAATAATGCACTGGAATGCTGAGGGTGTCAACAGTAAAAGAGATGGATACAGCAAAAAACTGGAACTTGAAAATGTCCTCAGTGAAGAACAAGTTAATATTTGCTGTATCCAAGAAACACACCTCAGCAGCGACATAGCCTTCAAAATCAGAGGCTACCAGTGCTACCGATCTGACCGAAAAGACAGGCGAAAGGGTGGAATTCTGACACTAGTTAAAAACAATATCAGCGCATGTCAGCTGGAAGTATACATGGACGGGGCAGAATACCAGATGCTCCACCTAAAAACAGACAGTGCAGAATTCCATCTCCTGAACTACTACTGCCCAAATGATAAACCATTGGCACTAGACACAATTCCAGATAAAGAAAGGCTTATGGTGTGTGGTGACTTCAACAGCCACTCTCAGAGCTGGGGCTACGATCATATCGACAAGAGAGGTGAGGAACTTGAGAGCTGGCAGGATGAAAATAATCTCATTCTTATTAACCAGCCAGCTGACTCACCAACCTTCTACTCGAGAGCATGGCACACCACCTCTACACCAGACCTGGCATTCTACTCACCAGGCCTGGAATGGAACATCACACGTGTCGTTGGAAAGCAGCTTGGGGGTAGTGACCACAGACCAGTATTTCTGGAAATTCACAATGAATATACCAAGGACAGCAGCACGCTCACTAGGTGGAACTATAAGAGGGCAGACTGGAAAATGTACCAGCATTTAACCAGTGTTCTAGCTAAGGACATGAACTTGGACAAAGACATCAATAGAGCAGTGAGTGAATTTAATAGATGTATACTACATGCTGCTAGTAAAACCATACCCAGGGGGGCACGCAAAAACTACAAACCCTACTGGAATGATGAACTGGAAAAGCTGCAAAATGAGATGGAAACATCTAGAAAGCAGGCTGAGAACAGACCTAGCCAAGAATATCACAACAAATATCAGCAAACAAAGGCTAAATTTCAAAGAGCCAAGTTACAAGCCAGACGGAACAGCTGGAAAGAAAAAACAGAGTCGCTGAACCTAGAAAGAGATACTAGGAAATTATGGAAACTTGTAAAACAACTAAATGATGAAGGTACAGGGAGAAATACCAGGATCACACTTTATAAAGATAAAAACATTTTAACAGGTAAACATGCAGCTGATTACTTTGCAGATTCCTTTGCAGAAGACAATAACGTCAAAGTCAGCCCAGACAAACAACAGGAGGTTCGAGCGAACCAGCAAAACATTGGACAAGACGAACCTATACCTGAAGTCATGGAGGCACCAATCACAATGAGAGAACTGGAGCATGCAATATCCAAATTGAAAATGAAAAAGTCCCCTGGAGCTGATGGAGTGTCCAATGAAATGATTAGAAACCTGGGAATTGCAGCAAGAGCACAGCTGCTGCAAATCTTTAACACAAGCTGGTCCACAGGTAATGTACCACAGGCATGGAGAGAAGCAATAATGATACCTCTCCTCAAATCAGGAAAAGATGGCAACACAGTCTCCAACTACAGGCCCATCAGCCTCACAAGCTGTCTATGCAAAACAATGGAACGCATTATCAATCTTAGGATGCAGTGGTACCTTGAAAGTGAAAACCTTCTGGTATCACAGCAAGCAGGTTTCAGACAGTGCTACTCTACTGAAGATCAGGCAACCTACCTCTCCCAAGAGATTGAGGATGCCTTCCAAGATAAGAAACTGGTACTAGCAGCATGGATAGACCTTAGGAAAGCATTTGATAAGGTCTGGAAAGAAGGGCTCCTAAAGAAATTGCGAAATTGCAGGGTTAGCTCAAGAATGTACAAATGGGTAAAAGCATACCTGCATAATAGAAGAGCCAGGGTACAATTAGATGGTCGCAAAAGCAAGAAAGTCCTACTGCGTCATGGAGTCCCCCAGGGAGGAGTCCTGTCACCCACACTTTTCTTGGTTTACATCAATGACCTAGTTGCTGAACTACCACACGGGATCAAAGTGGCAATGTATGCTGACGACCTGGTGATCTGGTGCACGGAAGAACATGCGACAGTGGCCACTAAACAAATACAAAGAGCTATCGATGCCCTAACCTTATGGGCAAATAGATGGTGTGTCAGCATTAACACAGATAAGTGCAGCACTACACTCTTTACCCTCTCACCAAAACAAAAAGCCGGTCATATCAAGATAGACAGAGAGCTCTTGAAAGAAAACAAACAACCAACATACCTCGGAGTTACTTTTGATGATAAGCTGACATGGAAGCAGCACATAAACAAAGCAACAACAAAAGCCAGGAGGAAGTTAGCTATCCTGAGAAAACTAAGTGGAACGACATGGGGAGCCAGTGGGAATATACTCAGTAAAGTTTACCAGCAAGGCATAAGACCACACCTGGAATATGGTTCAGCTGCGTGGTGTCCTGCATCAAACACCACATTACAAGATCTAGATAAAGTGCAAAACCAGGCACTTAGAATAATGTTGGGAGCAATGAAATCAACACCCATAGCAGAGATGCAGAAAATGGGAAGAATGCAAACACTTGGCGAACGCAGAGACACAAAAGTACTAATTCAAGCGGAAAAGTTTCAGTGTATGCCAAGTCATCCAATGAAGGAAAGATTCCAAAACCTAGCAATGGGGCGACTGAAAAGAAGCAGCTTTATCCATCAAGCTAAACGACTCCGTAGACAACTTACAGACCTACCTGAAGTTGACAGCCCCTTAAGGTCTGTACCAGAACAAACCCCATGGAGTGAAAGGCATGGAATGCCAATATACATTCAGACCCATGTGAAAGGAATACTAAGCGAGGACGAACAGAACAGTGTGCAGCGGAGGACAGTCACCCTCAGTTTCCTGGACGAGGAATATCCACAAGATATATGGGTCAGAGTATACACAGATGGGTCAGCACAGAATGCTGTGAGGAATGGAGGTGCAGGTGTATATATAGAATATCCACACAAGCCTAGAGATACAATCAGAACACCGACAGGAAAATTCTGCAATAATTATGATGCAGAAATCCAGGCAATTACTGTGGCAGCTAAAAAACTGCTGAACTCCAACTCTGACCTACAGCCTGTGGTATTCCTGACAGATGCAAGGTCAGTGCTTCAAGCTCTCCAGTCTGGAAAACTAACAGACTTGAAAAAACTACTTAGCGAATTGTCTTACCAGTATAGGGTAACCATGCAGTGGATACCCTCTCACTGTGGAATACCAGGAAATGAAAAAGCAGACCAACTGGCTAAGGAAGGTGCTGCCGAAGATCAACCAGATATACCAATCACCTTCCATCAGAAAAAACAGATGATCAAGTCAATAAGAAAGCCACAAACACCAACACAAGATGACTATCACATTATGAACAGATCAGAACAAGTTATAATTCTACGTCTCAGAACAGGACACAACCGACTCCGCAGTCACATATATACAAAGTTCAAGATTGGCAACACGGCCATGTGTACATGTGGACAGGCAGTACAGAGTGCCAAACATATACTTCAAGAGTGTTCTGAGCATGAAACTCTGAGGCAGACATATTGGCCAGAGGAAACAACACTGGAATCAAAGCTCTATGGGACACTGTATGAACTACAAAAGACAGTGAGTTTTATTAAGGAGACAGAATTGCAGATATAGACATGTTTCAAGTGAACGAAAGAAGAGAAGAAGAAGAATATAAACTAGTTATAAATGCATGATTTATTCATTTAGCAAAATTCTTGGTTTGTTGTAAAACTCCTGAAGACTAGCAGGATGTAATTCTGATAATAGATTGTGTCGTGTTATGGTTTACAGCTTAGCTGCGATAACTGTGTCTTTCAACCTAACACATTCAACTTCATTATGTCTTATGAGTCACTTTGATTCTATATGGAATGGGTAGCCAACTTCACCCCAAAACATTCTTAGTCGCCTTTTGTAACGTGCTTAGTATGTAACAGTGTCACTATTCTTTGCTCCTCTTTTGGGTCCCGGCAACACACAGGCACTTTCGCAGAATTTAAAAACATTTCACAAACTTTATTTTGCTTTGTATTTCAAATACCTGGAGATTTAGCAGGATGTAGTTGAAAAACCAAATGTAAAGCATGATAACTTATATCTCAGTTGTGATATTTCCTCATTTTGACCCTAAATATCTGACTACAGTGTAGTATTTTTGGACACCTTTATTCTGTGAAATAGATTAACCAATGTCACTCCCATTCTCCTGGCTATCTCTTAAAACATGCATGATAGATCACACAGTTAATATTCTTAGTTTCTTTTCAGCCTCATGGAACACAGGTTTCATAAGCAAATTGTATATAGCTACACATGGCCATAGATATGTCTTCTGTAAGGGGGAGGAGGGGTACAACAACAAAAAACAGCAATTTCCTCATTTTTATGTTTAATTCCTTCCTTTTTATGACATTTTTGGGAAACCATTTTGGGAAACCGGGGGGGGTAGGAAGTACCCACTTTTTTTTGGCTTGCATCCTAGTACAAAATGTTATGTTCTCATTTCCTGGAGTGAGGTTTTAAACCCCTTCTTTTCCTTTTATGTACAGACTTGGAGTTACACAAGATGTGAAGTTAGAATATTCACTAAGGACAAATATAATTAAAAATGCAAATAATAGAATCTAGAAAATAATTCCAACATTTATTAAAATATAACTATTTGTATTACTTAAGATACAAATTACATGTTGATATCAATTCTTACCTAATGGACCTAATGTTAGAAAAAAAATAGTTCTACTTGTACCTTTTTAATAATCGCTGAGACAAATAAGATTTTTACTTCTTTAACTCTTAGTAAACATACTCAGAAACCATAATTAGGCCCTGTATGCAATATATTTTCAAACAACAAAAATAAGAACATGATATTACCCTTTGTGAAGTTACATTATTTACCATGTTCTTTTAATGTATAATACAACAGAACACCTAGAATTAAACGAAGCATCAAAAATATGTACTAATATAAATATATTAGCAAAATAAATATGTAGCCTAAATCACATCAATATGATAAATTGATAGTTTGGCAGGTTCTACCATTGTATCAAGTGGCAGGGCAATTGATTGGGCCAACAGTTTGAACTCTTTAAGAGAAGTTGCATGATAAAATAAAATTATTGAGGATGATTAATTTGTGTCGACCAACAGATAACTGGAATCCTCAGTTGTATAATTGTGGATATACCCAGGGAGAGATTAGAGCACCTATGGATGTGTCCTGTGTGCAATGATGATGATTTCTTGATTAACTAATATATTAAACCTTTCAAATTGAGATTCCCCTTAGTTGCTAATTTATAAGACTCATAGAAAATACAAATCTATCTATTAACTATTTCAGGACCTCTTGCTACAGAGTTGGAGAGTTGGACAGTGTAACTATACAGTATGCTTAATCCATATTTACCTCTTAATAGACTCCTCAAAGTTTAGCCACACTCCTGGGATCTTTTCACCCATGTACTGCTGCTTCAAAGTTACTTCAATCAGCTGCTCTTGTAAATCATCTATACCCTGTGAAACATGACATTTAAAAAATTTACTGAAGAAGCATGCATGTAGTCTATACAGAAAATACTGTGTTGCAAAACTCCTTAAATTTGTTATATTTTAATATTTTTCTCTTTATAACATTTTTCTATGATAAACGACTTTTGGTCCATACATTGATTTTGTTATTCTTCTTATTTCTGCAACTCAGTAAAATGGTAAAAATATTAATACTTATTTTATATTTTAATACCATAAATATCTTGACACTTACAAATGAGAGATTTTCAGCTATTATTAAAGATACATAAAATAGTTAACTGACTTTGACATGAGTAAATGATGTCTAATGAAATTCAGCTTCTGTGTTTTTTTTTAATCTATTGCCCTGGAGGAGGTTGCACTGGCTTCATTTCATCTATGAAGTCATTCAATGGAAAATTAAAAAACAACCATAGAATGCATTGGTCACGTGGTAATTCTCTTTTGTGTTTAGTGTTGGTGCAGACAGTCAAAAATATTGCTAGTGTGATAATGAATCCATCCAAATTGGACCAATAACCAGTAATACAGTCTTACAGCCAAAGGATGTTGGCCAACCAACATTCATCAAAGGATGTAATAATATAATATAGAAGCATCAAAGATTTATTAATAAAGAAATATCATAGTGTAGCAAATGAGATTTGAACCAGGTCTGCTCAGATGGCACTCACTCACCTAGCAACTTGGGAAGCAATGTGGTTGTAGACGGAAAATATATTGACTCAAGTTGTGAGGTTGAGTGGGGGTCATCTGTAATATGAATTTTCAAAGAATGCAGGTAGTAGTATGATAAAACTGTGTGCCAAAAACAATAGTGAAGGATTGGGGAAGAATGTTTTGGGAAGGTCATCAGGTAATGAAAGACCTTATGAGGGCTGGTCAGGCACATGTGGACTTTAAAGCACCTGGTGTGAACATCAATGCTATTTGCTATAAGAGCACACTAGACAAGCTGCATACAACCATAAAAAATAAGCGACCTGGCATGATGAATAATACTGTTGAATAACAATGCTTGCCCGTATATTGTCAAAGTTGTACAGGAAGCATCATCACAAAAAAGATATGAAATTCCGCCACATTCAGCCTACAGCCCCAATCTATCCTCATGTGACTTTCATTTGTTTGGAACTTAAAGAAAACTATAAAGTAACAATGATTCCACTCTGATGAAGATGTCATGACATGGGTGACCAAATGGTTCAATGATCAAATGAAGACCTTCTTCTCTGATGGACTTCACCATCTACTTAAGCAGTGGGATACATGTTTGAATGCCTATAGAGACTTCTTCTGATGACTGGGCATACATATTCCCTAATAATTTTGTTACTTAATTGTAACAAAACTTATGATGTACCTTTCATGATATTGTAATAAACCTACTTAGACAGGTTTAATTTGAACACACCTCGAAGATGCTGTCAATTGTTTATTATTTAAAATAAGTATGAGGTTCCTTGTACAAGCTGAGCAAGAGTAGTCCTACATTAAAAACTTGAGTTTGGAGATCTTCTTCTTCTTCTTTCGTTCACTTGAAACATGTCTATATCTGTAATTCTGTCTCCTTAATAAAACTCACTGTCTTTTGTAGTTCATACAGTGTCCCGTAGAGTTTTGATTCCAGTGTTGTTTCCTCTGGCCAATATGTCTGCCTCAGCGTTTCATGCTCAGAACACTCTTGAAGTATATGTTTGGCACTCTGTGCTGTCTGTCCACATGTACACATGGCTGTGTTGCCAATCTTGAACTTTGTATACATGTGACTGCGGAGTCAGTTGTGTCCTGTTCTGAGACGTAGAATTATAACATGTTCTGGTCTGTTCATAATGTGATAATCATCTTGTGTTGGTGTGTGTGGCTTTCTTATTGACTTGATCATCTATTTTTTCTGATGGTAGGTGATTGGTATATCTGGTTGGTCTTCAGCAGCACCTTCCTTAGCCAGTTGGTCTGCTTTTTCATTTCCTGGTATTCCACAGTGAGAGGGTATCCACTGCATGGTTACCCTATACTGGTAAGACAATTGGCTAATTAGTTTTTTCAAGTCTGTTAGTTTTCCAGACTGGAGAGCTTGAACACTGACCTTGCATCTGTCAGGAATACCACAGGCTGTAGGCCAGAGTTGGAGTTCAGCAGTTTTTTAGCTGCCACACTAATTGCCTGGATTTCTGCATCATAATTATTGCAGAATTTTCCTGTCTGTGTTCTGATTGTATCTCTAGGCTGAGTTTGGAGATCAATATGAATAAGATGAAAGGCTACTATCTGGCAACAACAAAATGAATAAACTGGAGTTTCTGACTATACAGTTATCTAAAAAATCATTGTTAATAATGAAAATTACATCCTGGTTCCCCCCCCCCTTTTTGTTATTACTTTCCACAATGGTAATAAAAACAGTACCGGTAATTCTATTTGTACCTCCTGCTTGCATTTTGAGACAGAGAAGACTTTTTAAATTTTATTTTATAAAGATTAAATATTGGGATTTTTTGGATACAAAATATATAACAAGTTTTACAAGATAAAGTATGGTTTGCTTCAACAAGGAATTAAATTATAGAAAGGATTAGATGAAATAGAATTTATGATTTACATAACCAATCTTTCATTCTTGAAAAAAAAAATGAACAGATTAAAAATTGTATTCTGAAAGTTCATCAGAATAATATGTTACAAAGAAACTGATTGTGGATAGTTAATAAACCTTACTTGACCAGAATGTGAAGACACACAATGAAAACCACAAATCTGAGGATACTTCTTTTGCATTTCTCTCATAGGCAATTCAACTTTAGAAACCTGTCAAAAAATTGTAAATACCTATTATGTATTTACAGTTTGGAACAAGAGATCAACATACTAATAAAATAATACAGTGGAATCCTGTTACGAAGAATCAGGTTTTAATGAATTTCCCTCTTTAATGATACTTTTAAAAATCTCGGATTATTTTCACTCTTTGCCTTAATAAAAATTAACCCATTATAACAAAATTAACATAAACAAATATCCTTCTATAATGTACTATTTGAAATTTGTTTTTGGGAAAAAGGAAGTCTCTAATTTTTAACCGGTGCATGTGTGTTTGAAAAGATGGTCAAAGACTCCAACACTGCATGCCTGTGAGACAGGGCAGGACATTTACTGACAGTGCATTTGGACAAAGCCCTATTCAGTATTGTAAGAGTGTGTCCTGAAAAAACAAAATCACTACAGCCAAAGAATGCTGGGTTGATGCCTATGTCCTGAATAGGTTAAGCCTACTCATCAAATTTTGTAAAGGTGCATTGCAGGTCGAATATAGTAAATATATACTTGCTGTTCTATTGGGCCCATCCTTTTAAAATGAGGCATTTATCTTTTCCTATAATTTAATTAGTCACTTTTTATCAACAGCCAAAGAAAGTCTGTGATATTGTCAATGGTCATTTAGTTGCGCACAATACACACTAAAAATTGGGTGGGGGGTGCAAATAGGTGACCTTGCATTTCATTCACCTGAACTTAACAAACAATGCTCGCTTTGCTTGTAACCCTGGTCTCTGTGAAACATGGTATATTCTTATTTGAAAAAGGAATGGGCTCCCTGAAAGCCTAGGCCATACTGACCTTAAATTAAATCTTGGTTGGTTGAAAGAGAAACATGAAATTATGATGAATGTACATATAATTGGCAGTGAGACTGAATCTGTGTATCTGTTTCATAAGAAACAACTGATACTTGGTCTGAACAGAACAGAACAGTGATATACTATTCTTTTAATTGATATGCAGTCATTACTTCATAGAAAAACAATACAGAAGGGAAACAATAATTGAAAGGAACATAAAGCATGTTAATAATTGTCATACCCATATATAACGAATTTCGGTTATAACGCACATATTCTGTCAGACCTGACCAATTTGTTATAATGGGATTCCACTGTACAATCTTAAAAGAATGTATGCAGGTAATATCAAATAATTCAATGACAATTTATGAGAAATTTGTCCAAAATATGGAAGGAAATTCTATGCCATATTTGACCTTTTAATCATCACTGTAAACGCTAAAGAGATGGAAGACTAAGACTTGTCATCACCGCCTGAAATGGATGGTTAATACTCGAAATTTTGCATCAAAACAATATAAAATAAATTAAACCTTAATATTTTCATAATGAATTTAAAACAATTTAGTATACTGTAGGCTTCATGCATTCATTTTCTTTTGCGCTGAAGTTAGCAGCATAGGGCAGAGGTAAGATTTCTCCAATTCTGTCTGTTCAAAGCTATTCTGTGCAGTTCTTGAATAGTATGGATATTGATTGTTTACTTTATCTAAGTATTGTTCTTCTGAGTGTTTCTTTTGGCCTACTTCTGGCTCTTTTGCCTGTAGGTATCCATTTAAGAGATTAGTGGTGTATTATGTTGATGTCTGTGCGTAGGACATGCCCGATGTAGAACCAACTGCATTTTCTGATAACATTTGTGATAAAATTTTGATGTGTCTCTTCTCTGAATTTATCATTCGATTTGAATTCACTCCAATGGGTGTTAGTTATCCTACGAAGACAGTTGTTCTTGAAACTCAGTAATTTCTTATACTGTAGGCTTACTGATAAGAAATAGAATACAATCTGCATTTCTAATTCTTAATTCTTTAAAACTAATCATTCCACTATCACTTTTTATCAAACAAGTAGGCAAAAAAAGATTAAATATTAAACATAGCTGCAAAACATGGACCAAGAATCAGAGAGGAGAAAAAGTTGATAGATTTTAGTCAATAAATGTCCTGAAGAATATTCTCAAGATCTCTTGGAATGAGAGGTAACAAAAAAACAAGGTACATAAATATGCTGGAATTTCCAGCATGGTCACTCTCCTCTACAATTGTTATGTGAGACATTTGGATTACAAAATTAATGCAGTCCTATAACAACAAAAACCATAGGACACCTTTCTGTTACAATAAGGATGTTTGTAAATATGACTTCAAGTTCATGTACCTGAATACACATAAGTGAAAAGAGTTTGGCATGGACAGATTAAGCAGAAAGTTGGCTCTAAACATTGGTTTGAGTTTTAATGAAGACATACTATGGTGACACAAAGATATGAAGTGTACCAAAAGAAAACAGCAACTTGTACAAAATCCCCCTTGAGTATCCCCTGGTGCATTTTATTTAATACATTAATGTTAACTTTATATAGGCGTATATATGATATTTCAGATTAGCAGATAATATATAATGTAATATTGAATTTCATCTAACCTGATCTACATGTGTTCCAACCACAAATATAGGAGCTTTCGGTGCATGCACTGTGATTGAGCTAAGCCAGAAGCCAAGTCCTGCATGTTCATAGCCTAATCGGATATTCCATATGAGAAGATAGACAGCTCGGTCTGACAAGAAGAACTAGTTTAAAGCAGAAAAAATGTACCGGTATGAAATTATTTTCAAAAAATGTGAAATTAGTATTTAAAATAATAACAATTTAAAGGTCTGCAGGGTAGGTGTTTATTTACACATATAAGATACAAATGTCACAAATAAAGTTCAGATGTTTGGTGGTGTTATTGTATGGATGATAACATGTACAGTTGCAATTACATTTTAAAATTCTAAAAATAAACATCGGACAAATTTATATGTGTTTAGTCTTCCCTAGCAGATGTTAAACAGTAAGCATGTTTATAATTCCTGTGGCTCCATGGTTGAACATTCTCATAGGTGTCAACTAGTACAGATTTACAGCAAAAATATAAATAATTATATATATAATTTAGTTTCTTTTAAAGTTGGGGGAGGGGGTGTATGTGTGTGTGTGTTAAATTTCAGTAATAGATACTAATACAGAAGTTTAAAAAATCTTATATGCACATATTGAGGGGCAATAAAAAGGATGGGGATGGGAGAGCAGTCATTATTAATAATGTGGACATTTTATAAAAATACAGATTTAAATTTTACAAAATATGAATTTATTCAAAAATAAGTTGACAGCTATGCATTATCTTCATGGTGCCCTACAGGCATTCATTCTTACTACAACACTTAGGCTTTGCAGAATTCTCCAAATCTCCGCTTAGATATGTTATCAATATCAGTATCAACAATATGCAAACAGTTTCAATATGTCATCTGTATATATTGTCAACTTCCCACACTCTTCTTCTTTTTGTTCACATCTACACAGAAAGTTCAGTTTTCTTGATAAATGCTGCTGTATTTGAAATCTCCTCAAGGCTTCCATACAATTTTCTGTTGATGTCTGTCTCTAGGGGACAGTGCTCCTTCCACAACTGGTATAATGTAATGCAGTCTTACAGGATATGTTCCAGTCTGTGCTGCCTGCCCACATGGACACAGAGATGATGGAACCAGTTTCAGTCTATTTACCGGGATAAGTAGCTTATTTAAGTGGCTGTTTAGTCTGTTGTATTCTGTCCTGATGGAGAAGATGTTAACTTGCTCAGCTCTGCTGAGATAGTGATAGTTGCTTTTTGGGTAGTCGCTAATAGCTTTGATGATGGTCCTCTTTTTCTGGTGATTTCTTGATATTTTTGTTCCCATGTTGTTCCATCTTTTACTAACATATCTGTCTTTTCATTTCCTGGTATGCCACAGTTGGATGGTATTCACTGTATCACCCATTTGTGGATGCTCACTTTTCATTTGGCTTCCTTCAGGTCTGGTAGTTTATCTCTGCCAAGGACTTGCAGGACAGACATTGCATCAGTAATAAACTTTTTATTCATTGGTGCCTCGGATGCAAGACAGTCTGCTCTCCTATTACTATATACACTAACATGTCCTAGGCGGTAGATTCATGTGATACCTCATGGTTTTGATGTACCTATATAGGTCATAGGCAAAGTAGTAATAACGACACTAAAGTAACCCTTTTAAGATTATGTATTTTCCCAGTGGATGCAAGACTTGGACTTTAAACAAGTCAATCCAGAAGAATAAATTCATTTGAAATTAAGTGCTACAGAAAGATCCTATGAGCATCATCATCATCATCAGGTGCTATGCCGGCTGGCATAGGCGGTCATGGCTCTCCACAGCTCTCTGTCCACAGTATTATGTTTCAAAGTCGTTGTTATTTCCTTGCCATGCCAGGTTGTCAAACTGTCTAATATTTTCTCAGGTTGTCATCCTCTGTCTCTGTTGCCTTCAATTTTTGCATGTGACTATGTTCTCTAAACCTGCCTTTCTCATGAAGTGGCCAAAAAAAGAAGATTGTCTTTTATATGAGTCATGAGTACCATGGACAGAGAAAAAGAAGAAAATTGAAGTTTTGAAATTAATGAAACTAAATGAAGGTTGGTTTCTAAATACCATCATAAGAAGAAAGCTACAGTATTTTGGACACTTATAGCGGCATGATAATATCGAAAGCTGATTCTAGAGGGCAGAGTGCCAGGTAAGAGAAGAAGAGGAAGACCAAGAAGATGATAGACCAGCGACACGAAGAAAGTATGCACATGTCTATGGCCAATGCAGGCCTGCTTGTTCAGAACAGAGAGGCAGTCAGAGTATCCATGACAAAGACAATGTTCTGGAAAGAATATGTCACTTATATATATATATATATATATATATGTACTTGTAACAGCACATGCTACTTTGGATCTTCTGAAACATGGACTGTGAGTCTATTACAATAGTTGTTTTAGTAAATAGTCTCAGAGACCCATTTGAGGGCTGTAGTGACCACCGAGAATTGCATCCTCATACTGTAGTTTATTTACATATTTTGCTGCACTCTTCGATGATTACCACTTGTCTTGTATTTGATACACCAGTCATTGATCGCTAGCTCTTGATGACTTCAATGCTACAATATGGAACTCTGCTGTTCTTTTCAATATCTCAAGTTTGCTGTATAGAGTATTCCCAATGCATGGGTATTTTGGTATAAGGGTATGTCATGTCTTGTAGAGAAAGGCAGGATATATCAGGTGGTGTTCCACTGATTTACTAGGTATTGGCAGTTTATAGATTATGAATTTCTTTTTGTTAATTTTGTTTCAATAATTGTTAAGCAGGAAGTGCCCTGTTCATAGTCTAAATATCTGTTTAATGTGTGAAATCAAGGAGGTTGATGGTGTCTCCTGTAGATGGCACATATTGATAGGGTTATTTATTTTTCTGTCTGATATTTCTCATGTATTTAAGCTTCTCACTCTGACACACAGACCTAGTGATGAACACAATGATATCATCATCTTCAGCATTATCAGCAAACAGTTGATCTGTTTAAAATGTTTGCCTTTCTATTGTTCCAATCTCTACATTTCTTGCTAAGAGTAATTGTAATCTTGTGGAAGCCTGTCATGGTCAATAAATGATGCACCATTTGTCTCCTGATCCAACAAAATTAATGCAAAATTAAAACACAAACTAAAATTTGTTAATGATAGGATGGCACAACAATATAAAGTAAAGCTATTTAATATTAGAAATTTGTCAATCTCTAATAGACGAATACTACGAATTTCCTATAGGGAACATATGACCAATGTGTACGTAAGAAATTAAATAGAGATGTATGCAAGTGTTCAAGAGCCATTGATTTCAATAGTGAAATAATGAAAACTAGCATGGTTTGGACATATATGCAGGCATGATTCCTTGTCAAAAACAGGTAACTGTCGAAAGGGGGAAGAATCAGAGGAGGGAAAATAAAGGTATGGACAGACAACATCAAGGAATAGACAGGACAAGACATTTCAATGCTCATCCACATCATTGAGGATAGAATTCGATGGAGGACTCTGTGTGCTGAAGCATCCAATTTTGTACCCCTATGACCCTGAAGGGTTATGGGTTTATTGATTGATTGAATCTCTAATATCTTTTCTCCCACATGTAGAATTTTTTGTGCATTTGTCATTTGTGCATTTTTTTTTTAGAATTGCATCTCCAAGTTTCCCAAAATACATATGCATTAAAGATAAATAACACAATCATGTTTTTTTTTATAACATACTGGGGTAAGAAAAACGCATGAAGCAAATATGGGTCAACTATATCCATTAGCTATTGCTTTCTTTACTCATTATTACTATCTAATGAGTAACTGCCAAAGTCAGATGTGTAAACATTTGGCACAAATAAAAGAGTGATACAATACATTTACATTCTCTGGACTACATCCTGCTGGAAATATAGTGGGACGATCATGCTACAAGAGAGGTCCAGTGGTGGTTAGAAAACAAACAATTTTTAAAAAATGAGTAGGTTGTTCACTGAAATCACAGGTAAAAATATAGGTATGTGCAAGTATACTGTAACTTTCAGATCAATATAGACAAGTACCATTATATAACAACTTACCTGATGTGTGTTGTAATATACTGTCTGACCTGCAAAATCCCACACACTGTATGTTATTGTGCCTTCTTTTGTTGAGACTGTCCAAGGGCAAATTTCTATACCTGTCATTGACATGATGTTGATAGATAACTGATAGCTAATTAATATGCACAAACTAGGTATTTCATAAATGTGAAATACAAATAATAGCTTGTTCTGTTTGTTACTATCTCCAGAAACTGAATAATATAGCTCTTGTGCCCTTTTGTGCAATGGGGATGAGTATTTTTTCAACGTTTTACTTCATAATCAGAAGACTCCACCTCTCAGCAAAGTGCAATGCTTTGAGAAGAAGCAACAATTCAGAGGAAGTAGCAAAGTAATAGTGTAGATGAAATGCTGTATGACACACAAAAGGGAAGCCTCACTATAAACTTATATGCATGTCATCTACTAGTGGCTTGTCTCTTGCATGCTGGTTGGTCTTATGGGATACTGGATCAATAGTTTACAATTAATTTTTGCCAGTTGGTTGGTTGGTTGCTGATCCAGCGGTCCATTACAACTACTTTATATTAATGTATGGTTCAGAAACATCTGATTTATATTAATGTATGGTTCAGAAACATCTGCTTTATATTAATGTATGGTTCAGAAACATCTGCTTTATATTGTATGGTTCAGAAACAGAGTTGATGCCTTTGAGATGTTGATAAATAGAGGAATAAGGAGATGTTGATAAAAAAAAGAAGAAAACAAAGAGGTTATAGCAACACTGTGCAAAAAAACAATACTTCAGGTATTACAGTAAACAAAAACCAAACAAATAAAATATTCATTAATATCATTCTGTTGCGTGACAAAGTTTGCGTACATATCGTGAAAGTTGGATCATCTTCTGTTCAAACACTTTCCTGCCTGGGCTGCAGAAGATCATTTGCTGTCACCCTTCCAAAAACACTCTTGCCAATCCTTTACTATTGTCTTCAAAAGACATTTTCCATCATATACTACATTCATTCTGTGATGAATGTCTTTGGTCAAATATGGACAAAATTGATTTGTTATCACACCAGTCATGTTGTTGACTGCCTGTACAAAACAATAAGCATATAAAGATAATGACCACATGACCATTTGTTAATCCATGTGTACTTATTTCATCAGTGATGACATCTTTTCACTCTTCATGTACTGGTATAGGTGATGCAGCATGGCTTGGTTTCATTTGAACATGCCTCATACATCACAAACTTATATATGCCGTCAATAGTTATATTTTAAAATCATTTAAAATCAGAAATTTGTCTAATTTCTTTGCACACATGAAAAATATTATGCTCTAACAACCTCTCAGTTCAATGTACACATGAACAATAATAGAAGGAAGAATATTTTATCTAATAAATTTGATGAAGGCTACAAATGTTCTGTGACATACCATCAGTGATCTCCTCCTCGATTTTCAGCTGAACCTTTTTATCTTCACTCAGTAAAGCTTTCACAAGGCTGTTCAAGAATATATACATAAGTATATGAATATATACATAAGCCTATGAATATATACATAAGCCTATGAATATATATATCAGGTGCCATGCCGGCTGGCGTAGGCGATCATGGCTCTCTGACTACAGTATTATGTATCAGATCGTTGTTGTTTCCTTGCCGTGCCAGGTTGTCAAACTGTCTAATATTTTATCACGTTGTCAGCCTCTGTCTCTGTTGCCTTCAATCTTGCCTGTTGTGACTATGTTCTCCATACCTAATTGTCTCATGAAGTGGCCAAAAAAGATTGTCTTTTTCTTATATTATTGATTTAGGTCTGTTTCACATTTGATTCTTTTAACACCTCCACAATAGTTTTTCTGGCAGTCCATGGTATTCTCAGCATTCTTCTGTAGAACCACATCTCTATTGCCTCTAATTTCCCACTTTCATGTTTGTTTATTGTCCAAGACCAGTATCCATATGTTAGTATAGGAGTTATATAGCACCGAAAAACTCTCTCACCTTTAATGACAAGGTCATATTACACAATATATTTTTCATTTTTCTGAATGTAGTTTTTGCCTGCCTATTCTGCTTCTTATTCCTGTGGACTTCTTCCATCTGCTGGCTAACTGAACATGAACATGAGCTGACTAACTGAACATTTATTGAAATGTCAGTAATTCCTAATCAAGAATTATGCTGACTTGCTTCAGGCTGGTCCAATCTATTTTAATATTGCATTTTGGACATTTGTTCAATGTTATTATCAAAACTTCAGTTTTTCTTGGCATATTCCACCATTGCATTTATATTTCTCTTTAAAAGTATAATGCCATGTCTTCGAACTCTGGTGAGTCATACAGAAAATGTAATCTACTAGTATTTAAAATTGGTACTTCCCTGTTTAAAAGCTATACACATTTAATGAGACAAAGTGTAGCATGAAACAAAATATAACACAACAAAGGGGAACCAACTGAGAATACAAACTAAATAAAGGGGCAGCAATTAAGTACGGACAAATGGCCTTTTATTATAACTGACAGCTGCTGTTAATATGTACGTATGTTGTACTTCTACTGGATTCTATTGTCCATGTAGTAGATCTCTATAGGGTGACCATGTATGAAATCTCCATGGATGGGAGTATTCCTCTATCTTTAAGCAGAGATACAGCTTCCTTTTAGGTGCTCACAGCGTTCATGGTTGTCATTGCTGTATTAAATTAAAAATGGTGCCATATTGACTTGAGCTGTCTGCAAAAGATCTATCTAAAAAATATGCTTTTATGGTAACATAAAAGCACAAATTATATTCCCATGTGACAGTAAAATACCTGTAGTTTAAATTTTTTTTTTAAATCATAGAACATATAAAGACAAAGTCACCTTGATTTCCCAGCACCTCCAAGACCAACAAGCATAAGTTTTGTTCTCTGGCAAGAAACAGAACCACTGAACAGACGCTTCAAATAGGCAAATGTTGTAATGAAACCCTTAGTAGTGATCTCTTTAGGGGGAGTTTTTAGGCGAGGGCAGCCTTCAATTTCTAGGCCTTGGAAAAAAATGGAAATTACTTTTTTATGTTTATTATCAGCACTGCCTGTATCAATATTAGAATGTAGAATGTATAGGAATTGTATCTTTTATAATCTTGGTAAAATCAACTACATAAATTAGGAACTTACACCAATCTTGGAGTAGTCAAATATATATTTAAAAACAGTGACTAAATTGGTTTGACCACTTAATGAGAATGAACCCATTTTGACCAGTAGCAAGAGCATACAACATAAAAATGGCAAAAATAAGAGGCATAGGAAGACCAAAAAGAAGGTGAATTGAAGGATTTACCAACGTTCTGAGAAAGCACAATGTTATTGCACATCAAGTGAACAAACATATCAGAGCTTGAAAACCGGCTGTCATTCAAGCATGTGATGCCTAATAGCAAAAGCAGAGACATGACAATAGATAGATAATATAACCAATCATTCTATCTATCTATCTATGTGCCTTTAGCACTGAACATGGTGCATAGGGCAGAAACCAGAGCTCTCTAGTCGAGCGATGTCATGCTACTGTGTGTATTATTGTATTTTGTTGAGACCCATAGTCTTTGATGGTTGTTCTGCATAGATCTCTCTTGGTCTTTCTATCTTTTGCCATCTGGTACCCATTTTAATGCTTGTAGTGGCAGTTTGTTTTTATTCATTCTAAATACATATCTGATATTAAGTCCATCGTTTTCTTCTCATTGTTGTAGAAACAATGATAGCAGATCAACCCCCAATGTTTTGCGTGAAAGAAATGTAAGTGGAAATCATTGTCACATAATTTGTTAGTAATAACACACTATTCATAAACACTATGAAAAATGTAAAAAAATGAAAAAATTACAAAGAACATTGTTCAAGTTGAAATTCATACAATAAATAATGACATCATCGTGAGATAAAAATTATCAGCCACATGTGTTTCATCTTGCATTAGAGTTAGATCTTAGGGTTAGGATTAGCGGTTAGGGTTAGGATTAGGGGTTTTGACAGCGGAGATTACCGACTTGTTGAAAATTGGAAAATAAATAGGCATAGACCTAATATTATTTGTTAGGGAAAAATAACAGCTAAAATATTCTAAAACTGTTCCCACTGGTATTGTTTCTGAAGAATTAGATAGGCCTAGTGACAGCAATTATAATCTTGCACTATATTATACAAAAAATAGAGTTAGACCTAATTATAATAATAATATTGAGTGGAATAACGTTCAACTTTGGAAATCCAGTACTTGGGAATATTTCGTAAAGCTTTGCAATATATTGTTAAGTTCTGAAATTTTAACAAAAAATGGCATAAATCAATAGACAGTTGATAGATTTACTTCAAATAAACTAATTATGATCAGGATATGCACAGTCAAGGCATCAACTTTAGTCAGATTTAATATCAACATTTCAAAACATGTAAAATTGAGGATGAGTAGAACAAAATATTTGTAAAACAGTTTTATGTTCATCTAACATTTCTGTTTGTGGTGTAATTTTTGTACATTGTTGTTACAATTCTTATATTTTTATATTGTATATGGATTTCACATTCAATTATCTTTCTTTTGATACCTTATATGATCTTCCATAGCTAATATTTTGTCTTCAGGAAGCTTGTGCCTAAATCATGTTGTGTCAAAACATTTAGCCTAAAATTAATTATGTCCAAACACAGGGAATAATTCCGTCCTCAAAGAGTTAATGGGACTACCAGAATAAGCCCTATGGTATAAATAGTTTAGAATGGAACTGTAGGATATTATGCTTATTTACTGCATCCTACAGCATTTCTAACTTGACTATGTCTTATCACAGAATCAAGATAGATGTAGACAAATGAGTGAGATTGAAAAATTGAGTGAGCAGAAGACTGCCACAAAACTGTGGTAAGTAGATATTGTTTAAAATAAATAAGAATGGTTAACATAGAAGTTTTAGTTTGAACAATATACAGGATTGACGTTTCTACCAAAAAGTCTTTATTAAAATAAGGACATAAAAATACAGAATGGAATCACAAAATCAAATGAAGACTAAACAATGTAGTGGAGAATGACAAATCTCAAAAACAACAAAATAATGAGAAACAAAGATGGCGAGAGCAGAAATGTGATTACATGGTAAGTACAATGGGATATACAAAGAAAATGTAAAACTGAAAACAAAAGTATTGATAATGTTAATAATAACAATACAAGTCTTAGCTTAATTTGATGTGTGATATTGTTATACAACTGCTCACAACTTCAGGTATTATTTCATTATCATCCTCATCATGATCATATTTTCTCAATATTTACTTAACATGAGGTATAAAAACAACACAAGTCTCACTCATTTAAATCCAAATACAGTACAAGGAACAGCAGGTGAAAATTGAAAACATGCAGTAATAAAGTTTTGTGAATATCTGGAAGCTCATAGAACACCAAAAAAATCAACTTTTCAACTGAAAAGCTTTTACCAAGAACACAAGTAAAGGATGGAACTGAATACTTATGAGTGATGTAATTAATCATTTTAGATAACTGAAAATACATACCTAAACATTTGTTAGCATGAATATGAATTCAATCATTAAAATTGTAATTAATTTATTTTAAGAGGTTGATTGACTGGGTTATTTTAAAAATATTCTTACGTTTAAGAGGCAAACATCCAGCATGTGCAGTAATCGCGAGAAGGTTTGGATTATTTCCAAGGATAAGAGTGTGCAGGTTTGTCAACTTATTTATGCTCTCTGGAATGACTACAAACCCTTGGTACTGCATGGACAGATATTGGAGTCTTTTTAGTTGACACAGAACCTCAGGAAAATAACTTGGAGTATCATCACCTAAATAGAGTTGAAATGATTAAAAAAAACTATATTAAAAATAGATATATATATATGTTCAAACACCAGTCAACAGGTATCTACACACTGATATGTTCACGATGTCACCTGGTTAAGCTAGGTCTGAATAGCTATAATTATGTTTAGCACTAGCAAAATTAAGAGCACACTTCATAAAAAAAGCCCTGTTATGTTTTACAGATATTAAATGTGTCATACCACATGAGCACAGTGCCACAAGTCATAACAGTCAGAAAACTTTGGCAGGGGCAGAGAAACATCAAGTCATGTTTAATGGCCATAGTGATCACTTGGATAGAACACTGGCATCTTCATTGCTAATAGCCCCAAACTCTTCCTCCTTCAACTATTCTTCTATCTAGCCTTCACTAGTGAATCATAATCGCTGTCTGCATGCAACAGCGACCACACCTCCTAAACTGCATCGACGTTTAAAATCAGTGAAGGCAGCAAATGGGATCTGTGTCCATAGCTTCTGATGTATGGGCCCATGTCCTGCCCAGCCTGTAAAGTCTTGATGCGGTGGACTGCGAAAAGGAGTCATGGCAAACTAACATGGGCCACTGGGCAGAAAGGTGTCATTCAGCTAGCGTCGTAGAGCATCAAAGAGCACAGTGAGACAGTAAGGCACTCTAATCATCTACTGCACCCCAACACACACTCAGTCATCTTGACTCATCTTGCCATATGTGTATGGGCGAGAGAGTGAGGCTAATGACTCAGGGTAACTCTCCCTCACTTTAATTAGACTTACGTAAAACACAGGTTTATATTTCGTTTCAATGGGACACGACAGACTATAGCTAAAACTATTAGGTAATAATGGGCAATGATGAGCACACAAGAAATCATAAAAATTACAATACACAAATCAATGATTTGTAAAATGGTTACATGCTATTAAAAGTATTAACAGTATTAGTACACCAAAGTGTCAATATTAAAAAAGAATTTTACTTGGAGGCTCTTTTCCCATGTAGCCAAATCTTGGAAATGCATAGAACATCACAGCATTTAGTTTTCCAATCTCCTTTTGATCTAAGGTGCCATTAGTATCCTCATCAAAGAGAGAAAAAATAGCAGACTTGTCCTGCAAAGATTACCCGTAAGTAGTTAAAAAGATGCATTTAGTAATTATTATTATTGATTGAAGTGACTTTTGGAATAAAATGACTGACTACAGGTACAACTATGTTGTAGTATGTTTCAGTGAAGTATTTGCATTAAGAAATATAATTTACATCGAAACACTCAAACAGATAGTCATATTAACATTCTTCGATGAAAGTAACAATAGTACAATATTACTACTCGTAATAATTCTTATATAGGCCCAGTGCTTTTTTACTACAGAAAAAATATGAGTATGCTGTGTTTACTAAAAATAGTATTTCCTACGTATTCGTTTGGTTACTGAGGATGAGTGAGGAAAAATCTTGCTCTTTCCACTCCTTGATGTTGTCTGTCCATGTATTTATTTGCACTTGTTTCATACCTAACTATTGTTGATTGTGAATGTGAGAAAGAAATATATACTAGAAATCATTAAAAATGCACCATAAGCATGACCTATGTTCATCCTTAAATTATTTATTTTAGTGAGTGATTTTCAAACCACGTGAATGTGTATGTGTTAACTTTAATGTTCTCATGTGTTATTGTCATTGTCATATTTTATTCAAATTTTGCGTGTTTCACATGCAAAAAATCAAATTGCTGAATTCTGGCATATTACTAGTTGAATCAAGTTGAAATTTGGCATAGGCCCTTCACATTAGTAAAGTGTCAGAGAGTAAAATGCCATATTTTGTTTTCATCGAAAGGAAGTGTGTTTTTGTGTTTGCAATGCCTAGACTTTCATCACAAGAGCAATGGCAGGCTGTTAGTATGCTGAGGAGTGGTATGGTGACCAGAGAAGTTGTCAGCCCTTTTAATTGTAATCATTCCACTATAGTGAGACTGAATAAGAGATTTCTGGCTACAAGTACAACCAATGACCATCCAAGGCCTGGCCAATCTCAGGTAACAATGGTAGCTCAAGATTGTCAAATTCATTTGATGCATCTGCTCGACTGCTTCTTAACAGCAACTCAGACAGCAGCTCTTACACCTGGTACTAGAAGATTTGTCAGTGCAAACTTGGTGTGATGGAGACTTCACTCCATTGGCTTGCAAAACAGACATCCCAGCATTCATAGTATCCTTACTAGACATCACTAGGTCAATCAACTTGTTTGGGGCCAACACAATATTCATCGGCCAAGGGCAGAATGAAGATCAAAGCCGGTTTAATGTGTCCTTTGCAGATCAGAGAATTAACATGTGGCATCACCCTGGAGAAAGATTTGTGGATGAGTGTATAGTCCAGCATGACAGATATGGAGGAGGAAGTGTACAAGTGTGTGGTAGATTCTCCTATGGCCACCGTACCCTCTTTAAAGTTTTCAGAGTTAATGTTACCATTGATGTTTACGATAAGCAAGTACTGGGGTCTATTTAGTGCCCTCCTTCCAAAATCATCCAGATCTAAGAATCTTTCAGCAATATAAATGCTAGACCTCACACAACATACATTACTAAAAATTTCTTAGCTCTGCAAAATTTTCATGTACTGGACTGGCCTGCACTCTCTCCTGACATGAAACGATGGAGCATGAGTGGGATGAACTGAACAGAAGGGTCCACTGGCATGTCATCAATGATGTCCATGATCTTGAATGAGCAATCATTGCAGAATGGGATCTCTTATCCCAAGCATTTTTTCAGACACTATGCTATAGTATGACAGGCTGATGCTAAACTTGTATTGATGCTGCACGGGGTCATACACAGTATTAATGATGTCTCTTTCTTACTGACAGTGAGTGTAATTTATTTTAACCTTAGTGTTGACAACTGCTTAGGTGAGGGTCCAGAATTTGTTCTCTTTTTAGAAAAATACACATTTGGGTCTGTAAATGGATCAGATTTGTAAATTTACTTGTTTTGTGTATTTTAAATTCAGCACAAATAATTTCTACCCTTAAAACAAAGTGGTGCATTTCTAATGCTGGTATAGTAAGAATATTTTGAATTCAGACCTTTTTATTTCTCTTCAACCATTGATGAATGTTGTTTGCCTTCAAGAATTCTTCAAAATTTTCTTTTGATAATAGAGTATTGCTGCGAGGTTTCATCCACATAACTCCATTCAGAGACAAGTTTACCAAGTTCTGAAGCTTACAGAAACTGTGTGGGAGAGATGAGAAGCAATTTCCACTGAGGGACAGGGTCTCTAAGGAAGCCAGATCACCAATATTGTCTGGTAGTGATTCTAAATGAAGAAACTGTGCATAAAGACGTTTAAGCATTCTCAGTTTCACTATTACAGCTGGAAACTCTGGAAAATAAGACATTAATAAAAATGTGAGTATGTTTAAACATTATGTTAAGATTTGTGTAAAATTGCATTCCTCAAAGCTATTAACAATAAATATAAATTTATAGATACATTGAAATTGTTATGTGTGATAGAAGGCACAAAAACAAAGTATAATGATTATCAGAAATATAAAAACATTTCAGAAACAAGTCAAGAAAAGGGGGTTTTGCAACAACTCTTGAAACATAATGTTGAATTCACCTTTAGGAGGTTTCCTAACCAATGAGTTTCAGGTATGTATCATAAAATGCCAATTTACTGTTGGAAAAATAATAAAACAATGGCCAAAGTGGCATGAGGCTAAAAATAGAGAAACATAATATAAAAGTCAACCTAAAATAAACCGCTCTACACCGTAGCAATATCTGACAAGATTTATAAATCACATGACAACATGACTCCCAATTACATCTTGGTGAATAGACAGAAACTAGAAGAAATTACCTTTAAATATTTAGGATCGTATATGAGCAGTGATGACAGGACTATCATAGAAAGAAACATTAGACTTAAACAGCCTCTGCTGCAATGTCCAGATAAAATATCATACAGAAGAGTAGAATAAACACAGCAGCAAAGATAAAACTAATTGAATAATATCTATTATTTTGTACAGATGTGAGAGTTGAACAATTGCAGTGGAATGGAGAGGAAAATGCATGTTTCTGAAAATTTGTTACAGGCACATATTGTGCATTAATTTTACAGAACATTAAACCAACATATATGTGAGAAATAAAATAAATAATCTTAAAACCAACATAAATGTGAGAAATAAAATAAATATTCTTAAAGGTCAATATCTCATCGTAATAGTGAAATGTTGCAAACTTGTGTGGTTTGACCGTGTGATAAGGCACAATTCCTTTTCCAAAACTATCATACAAAGAACAGTTGAGGGTGGAAGTAGAGGTAGTTCCAGAATGTAGTCTTCCTCATGAATCTCCTGAAATTTCCATGGTCTTTGACAAGTTGTCTGGATTCCTCTAGTGACATGTGCATCCATTTCTGAAACATTGTCAGATTTCCACATTGATTTGTACTGTTAATTGTATGATTATGTCTTGTGCAGTAATTTGTATTTTTCGTGGCAGCACCTGACAGTGATAGTCTGTATAAGTTAGCTGTCATCCAGTAAGACTATATTACCTGTGTTCTACATAAGTATTATTTCTTTCTGACAAGCATAAAATTAGTATGCCAAGGAATGAAAGTATGTCAAATGGGACGTTTGCTAATGACAGAGTGTGAAATAATAAAATATAGTTGCCATCAAACTAAAATCATTAACTACAGAATCTTACCTTCAAAATCATTTTTATCAATGTCCAACCGTGTGATATACTTGCACTGTTCTAATGTACTGGGCAGCTCCTTCAAAAAATTATCTCCAAGACTGAGAGTAGTCAACTGTTTGCACATACATATCTCACTGGGTAAGGATACTAATTTGTTGAAGCCCAAATTCAGGTCCTTCAAGCTTGGCATATCTAGCAGTATATTAATATTGTTCAATCATGAAGGTAATTTTAAGAAATAAAAAAAAAGATAATAAGATAATTATAGGTGATTGAGATATGATTTTTTAATTATACAAATTCTGTGGACCTCTGATACACAACAAGCAAAGATGGAGTTTAACCCTTTCCCCTCCTCCTCAGGAAGCTAGAATATTTAGTTCTCAAAAGCAGGAAGAACAGAAATAGGTGAAACATAACCCCCTTTATGAATTTCCAAAAAAGGTCATTGAAATCCACACTAGAATGAGATGTGTAATTTTTTTTTAGGTAAAACCCCCTTCCCTTTTTCTGATAACATATCTGTGGACCCCAGAGACACAATTATATAGCTCGAGAGCATGGAAACTCAGTGATTAGTATGCTGACTCCATATTCAGGTAGTCTGTGTTCAATTTCCAGTTGACTTTAATATTTTTTTAACACATATGGCACCATGTTGATTAAGTCTCAGAAAATGGATACCAGATAATTTCTAGGAAAGATGTCTGTGCCAAAATATATATCTTTTACTTTATTTCTTTTGGATAGTGTTCAAAACAATGAATCATCCTCTCAAGCTTATGTGACATGAGTTTTGTTGCTTGTTTTCTGTATGCCACCTATAAACACTTAGAATTTCTCTCGGACATTAAAAACATGGGTACTTTTTTCACACAATTTCGTACCGTATATCCTCAGATGATGTCAAGACCAATGGTAGAACATACTGTGACAGCTGACACAGCAAGCAGGGATATTTTGAGTCAAGTTTGGCAAATTCACAAGTAATTTTCATCTAGGATTCAAACACATTTTCTATATACAAACTTGACAGATAACTTCTTCCTCTTCATTTGTTCTCAAATTCCTGTAGGTCAACAGGATGTAGTCCAGAAAATGAAATACATTGTGCCATCTTTTGCAACTTTACTGTTGCTATCTGCATCTTTTGGTCAAATACATGGCTTCTAGGTCACTTTGGCTTCTGAGACACATGGCTTCTGGGTCACTGACCCTCTTTAGCAAGGGACAACCATCTCCACCCCCCCCCCTCCTTAGTCACCTTTTAACCTTCACCGCGCCTATATTTTTGTCGACACAAAAAAATGGCGGCTCACGCCGTTGGCGACATACCCCATCCAATGAGATATCTTTATAATAGATGCCCCACAGCCTGATTGGTTAATGCAAATACTATGGAAACATACGCAATTGAAGCCGGTTCATTTCTACGTCCGACACGATTGTTAAGAAAATGGCTAGCTAGAAGGTACACGTTTTATAGCAATTAATCTGACCACATCTGCACACCGGTACGATGCCATTATGGTGGATCGGTTTTATAGACTTTTCTTTCATCATACTTTGAATAAAATAACATTGAATCGTTACTTGAATCATGAATTATTGGGTTATTTAGTTTCACAGCAGTGAATATACAGAATGCTGTGTTGGTTTGGGGACTTGTAGATGTTTTATATCGAATATGTTGAAGTGGCACCAAAAATGACTCTAGGCCTAAGCTCAACGATTTTACTGCAAATCTACATGTTTTATACAGTTCCCCCAGCAATATTTTGATAATTGTGCAATGAAAGAACATAAATACAACAGATTTGCATGTGATTTAGTGTACAGTGTTGCCAAGCAATTGGATAAGTAAGACAAGTTATTTTTTTTACTAATTTTGTTTCTCTTTATTTGTTATAAAATATATGTTTTTTTGTGAAAAACGTCTTTACGACTTTCTCATATGTCTGGTATCACACACACATGTATAGAAATTACATCAATATATGCAGAATTCAATTCTTTATTTATATGTGCAAATATTATTTAAATATCTCTAACAACCAACAAATTATCACATTTTCAAAACAGTCACCATCAATAATGCAAATTCTCAAAAAAGAATCCGGTGGCAGGAAGATGTTTTGTATTTTTTAATGTTTTTTTTTTTTAATGTATATATATATTTTTTGTATATTTGACATGACAGGTCCCTGTGTTACTATCCTTTGCTTTCATTTCAGGTCCTTGCAATATGCAAACAGATGACTTAAATATTGTCTAACCAAATATGGATTATTTTGTATATATGCCTAGTTCTCTATGACCTAGAACCTATATATATATATATATATATATAAATGGATAAACTCCAAAACTCTGTGCTCTTTCTACCTCGTATGGAAATCTCAACGGCTTTACCGATTTCAATGAAATTTGGCACTGTGACTCATATAAGCAACCCTGGGGTGGATATTAAAAATCTTTAAAGTTTATAATTACTGTCCAAAATCCATATCGATCGAGTATTGTTGCAACAATCTCCTAGTGACAGTATACTCTCTTGACCTTAACTTCTCATTACTACCTCACTGACCTTAACGTTCCTTGTTATATTACAACCTTTTTATATAAATACTACTGAAATATATCGTTGTGGTGGCATAGACAAAAAAAAACTATGTTTTGTCATGACTGATTGTTGTGTTTGATCCCAAAGACAGTGGGTTTTTTGCTGACATGTATAAAAAAATAACACAGTTCTCACTACATTATAAGTTTAAAAATTGTCATGTTAGTTTTTTTAAAATTAATCTATCCATCAAATCACATTAGCCTACATATGCCTGTATATGTACATATTTTGCACAGTATATCTTCTTCTTCAGCGTACAATCTCAAACTCCTGCTGAATTCTCTTGTAGCAGGACATGTCCTACTAGATTTCCAGCAGAATGTAGTCTAGAGAATGGAAATGCATTGTGTCGACGTTTTATTTGCGCCAATGGCCCGACACATCCGTCTTCGGCGGAGCACAGTATATAAGGCCTGAATATTTTTTGGTTGATTTATGTCACTTCTACAAGGTTGGAATACTGAATTATTAACAAATTAAATTCTACACAGGTTATATCTTAGCACTCTTTAGGAGTGGGATATAAGTTTTATTGGGTCTATTAATTATAAGCCTGCTGATTCTTGGAAAAATGTTTGTTATAGTACTCTATTTTTTAATTCTCACCCGGGCAATGCCGAGTATTACCCCTAAAGAAATCTTAAAAGTTCTCCTGTGGTCCGTCAAAGCTGACCATTGATATGATAGGTTAAACATTTTACTTCTGACAGATGCACAAAGGTCAAACAAAGGTCAACAAAAATATTGATAGGTCTACAAAATGGTAGAAATTAATATTGCTTTCAATCGACGTTTATTCTGTTTTAACAGGTTCATTATTTTTTCTCCTTGCCTTTTGCTAATGCCATGTATATATCTGTCATGAATGAATTGCATAATACTGTTTACATCTGCGTTTCTGTTGTATTCTTAAATTCAAATCGATCAAGCATTTAATTTTCCAAGTAGTGATCATAATGAGAATAATGCAACTTTTATATATAAAAAGTCAATTTTACGACCTATATCACCTATCTCAGTTAGTTCAGATGATAGCAGTGTGAGTCTGTTGCATATTATTTTTGTTTTCAGAGTTTGATTCCAAAGTCTGACCTTGGTTTAATTTTTGTAATTCAGTTTTTAGAACCGTAGACCTACACAGATGAAAATCTTTGGCTCATTTGAATAATAATTAATGTCTATTCTTTTTTTTTTTTTTTATTTTAAAGTATACCTTCAAATCACATAGGCCTACTTATAGAGAGGCGTAACTGGATACAAATTTTCTATTCTTAACCTATCACAGTGGAAAGCATGGACAATACTACTTTTTTGTTTATTCTCACCCGGGCAACGCCGGGTATTGCTTCTAGTATTGTATATACATAGCATCTTTTAAAAATAAAATCTATAACATCATGATCTATCTATTGTCATTTCCACTTGTGCCATTTATCATCATGGGTGAAAGACCATCTTAGAATTGTCTGTCTTTGGCCGTTTGTATCCCATTGGCCATGGTCAGTTTGTCTCTAAGGTTTTTTTTTATTGTCTCCACCCATCTTATTCCTGGTCTTCCTCACTCCATGTAGCCTGATCTTCTGCTGTTGTGTGCATGAAGGGATGGTTGTGTGGTTTCCATTCTCATGATTTGACCAAACCATCAAGTTTGCTGTCTTTTGATGTAGTATTGACTTGAGATAGTCTTTATTTATTTCCTGATAGGCCTATCATCATTTCTTCAGGTCTCTTCTGGTGACATTTTTAGTTTTCCTTAAACATCTCATTTCACTTACTGTGATCTTTTTTTTGTTATAGTCTTTGTCAGGGGCCATGTTTGATATTGGTAACACAAGACTTGGTATAAATATATATGACATGATTACATACTGAAATTGATTGACAGGTGGTATATTACAGTAACAGCCTTGAGCATCACAGAAAATTGATGACATAAACTGGAAAATATAACTATGAACACTTACTAGTAAAGAGTTCTGCTTGAAGCTCAGTTAGAGAGTTGCCACTTATGTTAAGAGAGTAAATAAAGTGACCAAATGGACCAGACACTCCAATGAAATTTGTATGGGCCATGTTAATTTGCCAACTGGCTTGATGAGACTCGCACATCAGCAAAGTGTCATCCATGAACACTGGTTTTACCTTCACTAGACTTTGTGTCTCTCCTTGATTCAGCATCAAGTCTTTCCAGCGCTGAAAGAAAATATTCTATGTTATACATTTTAAAAGATCTTTAGACACTATTTTGTTCTGTAGTAAAGTACGTTATGCTAAGATAAGAGGCATTGATACCTTATCTGATTTTGAGAACAATTCCTAAATTCAAGATACATATAAGAAGATGCACTGTGAGCCTGGTTGACATCTAATGTTACTGCAAGAATGATGAATAAGCTAATAAAGTAGGTCTATGTCAATTGTGGTTTAAGTGAAACAATTTTTAGCCACTTTTAATTTCTTTTATTTTAAATTGTCTTTATGCAACAGTCATTGCAATTTTTTAATGAATTGTGTTTGTCGCTATTATTACGTTCTGCAGTGTAGTATTTCATAATCAGACAACTTCAAAGAAGGGAATGATCACAATTTTTCTATTTCCATCCATATTGCTGAAGATAAAAACTATTGGAAGACTTTGAGTGGTAATATATTCAATGTTATGCCATAAAACTGATATGGTAAGTTATAGGTTTTATGGATAAATTATCAATTTAATGAAGGTTTCTTCCTCTATATACTGTATAATAGGTCTATATTGACCGGTCACCCTATTTGCAATTTGCGCTTCGCTGATGATATTGATCTTATAGCTGGATCAGTACAAGAATTACAACAGTTAACTGCAAAGTTGGAAAACGTTATCAGAAAGTACAGCATGGAATTCAATACAGGAAAGAGCAAGCTCTTGGTTAACAACAGAAACAAAGACTAACATCATGAAAATGGATATAAACTTAAGGAGGTGAATGCTTTAAGAAACAATTATATTCTTCATGTAGAAAATGTGGTCTCTTGTTCCTCTTCCTGCTTGAAATCTGGCATAAATTTAATGAATTTATGTTTCTAGTTTGTGTTGTATTAGATAGATAGATAGCTTACAAGGAGATTCTATTAGCAACAGTACCCTACTCATGTTATTTTATATTGTTAACATAATGCTCACTGATTCTACAATTTTAGCAGCATATAGTCTATGCAGCATTATCAATCAAAACAGCCCTCAACTAAAAAATGTATAAGTAAGGAATTTTACAAAATGTACTCACAATATACATCTGTAAATTTACATACCTCACAAGCCTGATTATTCAAGGAAGGTTTAAAGTCAAATTCTTTGCCCAGTCTCAAAAATAGTGCATGATTCATTGCTTGTATTATTTTCCTGTAACCCTCATAGATCTGAATGTTAGTATAAATATAAAAGAAAACATTTAAAATTAGTAATACCGTATTACTAATTTATTGGATAACAAGTAGAGTGCTAATTCCACGTTCTGATAATACAGTTGGTTTGAAAACAATTAAAAACATTACTCATATTGTTCCGATACTCCAGTTTAGCATTTCTTTGGGCAAAACTTTACTCAGTGTAGCCCAAATCCTCTCAGAAACTTGGTTTACCAGTAAGCAGAAAATACACAACTGTTGTTCTATCCCACTTTGAAATTTGGATACTCAATGCAGACACAGAAAGAAGGATTCAGCCTTTTGAAAAGAAGTTCTACAGACGTATGTTAAGAATTAGCTATATAAAACACAATGAAATATATGTCCAGCAGTAAATAACAAATTTGAAGGTTATCAAGAACCACTTTTGGTAATGGTGAAATGCCTAAACTTATTTGTTTTTTACATTTAACAAGATACGATTCGCTTTCTAAAATTATTTTACAAGGAAAAGTCGAGGGGAAGGATAAAAGGAGAGAAGATAAAATCCTGGATTGATAACATGAAGGAATGGTCTGAACGTGATTTTTCTACATTCCTCTAAATGGCTGAGGATAGATTTGTTTGGAGAGTTTATGTGCTGATGTATCCAGTGTGATTTCCCCCCCCCCCCATGATGGTTTGGGTATTATTATTATCATTATTATTATTATTATTATTATTAGAGTGCAAATTATCTAGACAACAAAGTTTTGAGATGGTCAGAAAGTGAAGGATAGCTTGGGGTTCTATAATTAATGTGCTATACATTAAATATTTAAATAAATTGAAAAAAAGGGACAAGAGTGAAAAAAGTACACAGCTACATGTATATTAATATCATATATGATAAATAAAGAATAAAATATGAAAACTTAAAAATAATACCTACCTTTTGATGACAAAAATATCTTTTTAATAAATACTTGAACATGTTAAGGCATACAGTCATAAGACTGTTGACAAAAGTTGGGAAATTTTATACCACCAAATGTTTACAGGCCTTTATGTGATTAGACATCTGCATACAAAATGGGGGAACTCCATTCTACATACACTCATAGATTCATTCTCATAATAAAGCTTCTTCTCAAAGCATTGCATGTTCTTGAAAATTAATATGTTAGTTAGTCTGTTTATTAGTAAGTTTAAAGACCATCCTCAGTGCACATGGAACCATCGGTCCATAAGTGCTTGAATCTTCTCTTCAAGATATCCTTCAGCATTTACAGAATGATCACACCTACTCTGTGTTGGTCTACCAGTCTCCTTTGATATTACCTGCATAATGCTCTTGTTTTGCAACACCCCTCTTGACATGATATTACTATAATATCAATCAATAAACCCATAACCCTTCAGGGTCACAGGGGTACCACATTGGATGCCTCAGCACACACAGTCCTCCAGCGAATTCTATCCTCAGCGATGCAGATGAGTGTGGAAATATCTTGTCCTGTCCATTCCTTGATGTTGTCTGTCCATGTCTTTATTTGTTCTCCTCTGCTTCTTCCACCCTCGACAGTTCCCTGCAGTATTGTTTTTGACAAGGAATCATGCCTGCATACATGTCCGAACCATGCTAGTTTTCATCGTTTTACTATTGAAAGCAATGGCTCCTGAACACCTGCACACATGTCTACTTTATTTCTTACGTACACATTAGTCTTATGTTCCCTATAGGAAATTCATATAATTCTTCTGTAGAATTTGTACTTGAAAGCCTGTAATCTTCTCTCCATGTCCACAGTGAGATACTATAATATGCTCAAGGTTGAAGAATCATAATCATTTGTTTCATCAGTCACTCATCTAATCTTCTGAAGGGCATTCAGAACATCAGATTTATTCACTGCTTGTGTGGTTTCTATGATTGCCATACAAGCAAGCCTGTCTGCACATTAAATTCTTTGGACACAGGCATGGGCAGACAGAAAAATGAAGTTGATGTTTGTCGGGTGAGACCGTTTCACAGACACTAACAAATGTATGCATGCACAGCCATTCTCAATCTTTCTTAGCATGCGCATTGAGTCACAGAGAAAGCATCTTCTGGGTATGAAAGAATTTTTTGGGAAAAAAACCCCCATTGCATATAAAACATGAGCTTCATCATATTTAATTCTTGGAAATTGAAACAAATAATAGCAAATAAATAAATACCTGATCAACTGAGATATTTTCCAGTCCTTGAATATTCCTGGTTAGAGCACTCATTACTAGCAATTTATCCTGCAAAATACAAGAATTAAATATCATGTACATCAGATTCAAAGATGACATATTTATTGGTATTATATGCACAGGCTATACAAAGAAATTAAGTTTATGTATGTAACAGTTAACTCACAGTAGATGACATGCCAAAAAGTGTTACTTTTCTCTTTAGGAAATCCCACGACACTTCATCTGAACAACTGTTTTCAGTTGTGGTGCAACTTTTAAACAAATTATGTATAACAGTAAAAAAATATCCCTAAAATTCTGTATTTATACACATGATTATGTTCAAATAAAGAGTACTTTACTAAAGGTAAATACTGGTGGTCAATATGAGCATAGGATATTCAATGAGACCCAAGCATTTTCTGCTCGAAATACAGAAAATGTTTACTAATTGATAGTATGTTTGCCTTTTTCATGCCATAAGCATCTTTGTGAATGTGACGTTGGGTCCGTATTTTTCATTGATCAACGGCATACAATACATTGATGTGGTCAGCATCATGCTTGATGTATCAATTAATAAATAAACCCATAACCCTTCAGGGTCGTAGGGGTACCACATTGGATGCTTCAGCACACAGAGTACTCCAGCGAATTCTATCCTCATCGATGCGGATGAGTGTGGAAATATCTTGCCCTGTCCATTCCTTGATGTTGTCTGTCCATGTCTTTATTTGTCCTCCTCTGCTTCTTCCACCCTCGACAGTTCCCTGCAGTATTGTTTTTGACAAGGAATTGTGCCTGCATACATGTCCGAACTAGTTTTCGTCGTTTCACTATTGAAAGCAATAACTCCTGAACACCTGCACACATCTCTACTTTATTTCTTACGTACACATTGGTCGTATGTTTCCTATAGGAAATTCGTAGAATTCTTCTGTAGCATTTGTACTCGAAAGCATGTAATCTTCTCTCCATGTCCGCAGTGAGTGTCCAACTCTCACAACCATACAACACAACAGAAAGCACTAGCGACTTATACAGTTTGATTTTCACTCCAACACTCATGTTGCTTTTCCAAATCACAGTTAGCCTTGACAAGGACGCTAAAGCCATCTCCAGCTTGATGTATATATTTTCCCAGAAGATCTGATACCCATTTCCATATGCTGGGTTAACCTAGAAAGCCATTGGTGATTTATAAATATTTTAATTTCAATTCCATGAGAATTGAACCTTGGATCACTCAACCTGGAAGTGAATGCCATAACCACTGCGCTACAGTGGCGAGTAGATGTAAATTAAATGTAATACAAAAAGAAAACAGTGATGGATAAGGAAACCCAATAATATCCACATAAATAACAGACTATAAATTGGTATTTCTCATAGCTGTTTAGCCATTCCATTTTATCAATTTTAATTCTTGGCCTACATTTAAACAGCATTAAAATAAGAAAACAAGTAGGTCTAATATATCAAGGCAACAGAATGAAGCAGTATATAACAGAATAGTTTCATATATGGCAGTGAAACATGAGCATCCTTATACACTAGGAGATACGACCAAACAGCTTTCACATGCAATGCATACATTTCTTAGAGTTAGCATGATAAAGTAACTAATACTGAAGAAAGAACAGGTAGTACCACAGACACACTAGGAGGATGGAAGACAGAAAAATACCAAATGATCTACTTTATGAAGAATTATAAGTCTGGGAAAAGATTTCAGGGTTGACCATTACTTATGTACAAAGATGTTTGCCAAATTGGTATGCATGATATAAGCATGGATATGGAATCATGGGAACAGGGTGCCATGGATTGTGTTGCATGGAAGGGAAAGATCAGGAATGGTTACAAGACAGAGGATAAAATGATAGCAGATAGTTGAAGAGTGGTTCGCCTAAAAAGACACATAACACAAAACGATGATACAAATGGACCTGTGATTCCTTGTACATACTATGGAAGATTATGTGACTCAGATTTGTCTTATTAGTAACATTCATCATTGCCATGGATCATAGATTATATTTCTTATAGCACAACAATAATACTATCTCCTACAAAGATGAAAAGGTGTCTACTTCTTCACATATGAGAGGTGTGAAAGTCAGACTACTGGACTTTCAGACCAACCATTATGCAATAGTAAACTCTCAGTAGATGACATGCCAATGTATTGCAACCCTCTTGTATTCCTATTGTGAAGGTCCCACAACACTTCATCTGAACACAATTATGTTTTCCTTTGTGGTACAACATTCAAAGAGCCCAGCATTACATGATATCATGCTGAGGAAATAAGATGAGCTCCATCTGTAATCATGGTCCTAGCTGCCAGCATGTAGGCCTACATGGTTACCTGACTATGACAGGTGGTGCATGTGGTGTAGTGAAAAGCAACTCTGTGCAAAATGTGAAAATTCCATGAGAGATATCATAATCAGGTTAAAACATTCATTCATTATGCCATGCCAGCTGGCGTAAGAGATCATGTTCTCTATAGCTCTCTATCTCCAGTATTATGTATGAAAATCATTGTTGTTTCCCTGTCATGCCAGGCAAAAACATTAGCCCTGCATAATTGGAGAGCCCTCTTGGATTGCAGAGGATGTATAGTTGGCTGCTTACCTATTCCATTTATGATAACCCTGAATTGAGTGTCATGGACACCATTGACAAGAAGGGATGCTTGAAAGTAAAACATAAGTTCATAACTCCAACTTAACATATTGCTGAAAGGTAGAAAAAATCACAATATCCTAGAATTTATCCACAGTACAAGGCTTATTCTCAAAGTGTTGCACACCGCTGAGAGTTGAAATCTTCTGGGTATGAAATAAAGCTCTGGAGAAATCTCCCTATTGCAATAAAGAGCACAAGAGCTTTATTGCACATCATTCCTGGGATCAAAACAGAGTAGTTAGACACTAACATCAATTTATAAATACTTATACGCCTATACTTAAACTTACTAAGTCCAGATAAGATTTTCTTTATTGATTCTATTATCTAAAATATCAGGCTGCAAAATCTTTGTAGCTTCTTCAATTGTTTTATTTTTGTTGTAATATTTGTTATTTTTATCAACATAATAATGGTTTAACTAGAAGATTAGTAAAACTTGCTTCTTTTTAGCATGATTTTGATGTAATAGGAAGTCAATTTATGAGTTATTGATTAAATTTGAACATTTGATATGAATATTAATTTTCCCCTAACTCTTTTTAAAAGTACTTAGGCTATATTTGTACATAGGCCTATAGAGCCTACAACAAGGGTCAGAACTCTATATACAAGATATGGCTGATTTTCTAAACTATAATGTTAGTTTGCTTGTAATTGAATTGAATGAATGTGAAATTTCTGTACATCTTTATGATTTAGGTAGATAAATATATTTAAAAAACTATAAAAACTCTAAAATCCATTAAATATGCTTGACAGAGAGCCTACAACAAAGAACAAATCAACATTTTGACCAAACGGTCTTTATCAAGATAGGGACAAACAAACAAAGAATAAAGCACAATATAGAATGAGACTACATGGAGTTTACACTTTAGACATGTCAAGAAGATAGAGGACCTCATTTTATCTTTTAACAAATGTTTTTAAGCTTACTGTTAATTTTTTTAATATTTTTATATATGTTGTAATATGTAAATAAAGTAAAAACTAACACATTTTTATTATATTATCATAATCATTACTGTATTACCACTAAAAGTCCCAAAGACTTGTAGTATCTCACAGTGTATTTTTATTTTGGGCAATTTTTCAATCTCATCAAGAGAATTCAGAAGAAACTGAATGAGAAATGAATACATTAGAAAGATATTAAGACCATACCATGCAAAAAATATATAGAAAGATAACAGATCAACTGGTTCAGCCATCTTACACAAATAGAACCATCACAACCAGGCATATAACAGTAGAAAGAATGGCTACAAAGCAAGAGGATGACCAAGAACAAGATGGGAAGATTAAATCAAAGAGATTGTTAAAAATCCTGGCCTAAATATGACAAGCACAACAAAGTTAACTAAAGACATAAAACTTCAACTCCCATGATGCCTAACAGCATTTGTGGAAAAGACAATAGATAGATAGATCAAAAGAATTAATGCCCCTATCTTAGTTTATTTTTCCAGTGATATGTTCAGTGTAAATTTGGCTATCCTATTTTCCTTTCACCTGTTGTCTCATCTTGTGATTCTTTGGCTATTTTTTCTCATGATGTGTCCCTCATATGCACACCATATTTTTTCCAATTGTTTATGAAACTATTCATTACCTGCACATATTTCTTAATTAGTTTTGTAGTCATTCCAGTTTATATAAAGTATTCCTTCTCAAAAATTTGCTTTTGAGTGCATCTAGTTTACTCTCCATATCTTTGGTTGATTTCCAGATTTCCCATTATTAAGTAAGGGTGGATATTATGTTTGAGTTGTATATTTTAAACTCTGTTCTTATGCTTAAGATTTTTTATTTCCTAATGTATTCAACATTCTGTAATAAATTGTTTAAAAAAATTAAAAATACCTTAAAAATCCACAACAAATAACTCCTCTCTACTTCAAGGCACTTACAAATTTTGGTACATTATTCTATAACAATAGATAAACTGTCCACACAAAAAACTGTCTTACTGCATTTTACCAGTTCAGGCGTTGCAGGGAGGGGATTGAATAGCTGTGTGATAAAGACCGCATGCTCTTGCTGTCGCCACGTCATGTACAGGGTGAGTTTATAAATTTACCCTCTGACAGAAAAAACCCAGTCCTTACCGGGGATCGAACTCTAGACCTCACTCGTGTGAGACTAGCGTTCTAACCTCTCGGCCATGTGCCACACACTATAGATAAACACTTAATAAATAACAGACGTTTCCTGTTCTCTGTTTTAAAGAGAAATCCCTTTATCTTTCACTAGATTCTTTAAAAATCTGCTTAATCTGAGAAAGAAATCAAAACATTTAATTTCACATTAAAAATTCCAATACTACAGTTGAATCCTTCTACACTACATCCGTTTAAGTGGTAATCTCATATTCCTGGAAATATGACAATAACATTTCAGCCGTATAGATTCTGAAGTCCACACTTTATTCAGTGAGAATTTCTCAGATGTGGATATTATTGTCTACAATGATGGGTTTTTGGTTCGGCTTGTGTGCAGTTCTTGGGCATTCACAGCTCAATGCAAAGAGATAATGTATTAGGGAAGAAAGTGGTACGTTCTATACAACTACTGGCAGTATGTAAGCTTTGACAGATTCAATCGGGCTATCTACACCATCAGCGGTTTGAGTTGATGATTAAATAAGTGCTGAAAAGTGTGACCTTCATTTTTGTACTTGAAAATGTTAAAAATACGGAAATGAACGTGCTGTCAGACTTGCCAGTATGGCCACAGTGAGTGGTGGCAGTTCAATGGACCGTGCTGATATTTTTAATGCAATCATGGAGTTGGACAAGTTGGAAGATATACAAGAAAAGTATATTTCTTCTTCTGTATCTATGGTTAGAATGAGATATCTGGGTGTGTTTTTTGACAGAAGCCTGAGTTTCAGGGAACATGTTGACCACATTATCATAAGGGCAGGCAAAGGCTTAGCAGCAATGAAGGTTATGGCTGCTGCGCAATGTGAGCAAAGATTGTTATTTCTTTTGTACCAGGGTTTGGTAGTGGCTGTGGTGGAATATGCACTGGCAATTCTGACTCTTAGCCAAACTCAGATCGAAAGACTGGATAGAGTCCAGAATGCAGCAATGCGTATCATTCTGGGATGCACAAGAGACACATCGACAAGAGCTATGCGATACCTACTTGACTGCCCAACAGCTGAGCATAGATTACAGTATTGCCGTGCACGGGCGTACCTTCAAATACATGCAGATAAGGAACACCCGTTGCATTCCGAAATACAGAAAGTTAAAGGCAGCAGACTCAAGAGAGGAAGGTCGTGGATGGGACGTGCTGAAGATGTAATACAAAGCGTGTGCCGATTACAGGATGTGGCAGTTGGTGCGGAATGGATAGGTCTACCCACAGATTTCGAAACTTGTTTGAGAGTAGTAATATCACTTAGCAGGGAATGCAGAGAATGGTGTCCCACAGCTGTGGAGAAAGAAGTGCAGGCTTTAATCAGTGAGAATACCAAAGAGGGGGATGTGATTATATACACTGATGGATCTGTAATTAGGCATGTTCGCAGTGCTTGGGCCTTTACAGCTCAGTGCGCAGGTAAAACGATCAAGGAGGAAAGTGGTGCCTTTGCGGTCACTACGAGTAGTATGACCATGGAAACTATGGCGGTGACCAAGGCATTTGAGTGGCTACGCACACAGAAAGTAACGCAGGTCTGCATCTTGAGTGACTCTATGAGTATGATTAAGAAGGTACAAGTGGGTCTCGTTCGCGAACAGTGGATTGAGGCCTTGAGAAATCTGAGCTTGAAGGCGGTTACATTTATTTTCGTGCCGGGACATGTGGGCGTTCGAGGCAATGAAAGAGCGGATCAACTGGCATCGTGTGCGTTGTGGCAAAGGGTGATGGGGCAATGGATCGCGCTGACGTTTTGAACTCCTTAAGATATATAACACGCGAGAGTGAGACGAATGTGGATGATGATTCCTTTTCAATGGCTAGGATTAAAGATCAGGGATTGAGATGCGGTGTTGCTAGAGGTGAACATTTTGGAGGGCGCAGAAGAATGATGGTCAACCAGCATAGGACCAGTACTGTCAGCAGAAGTGTGATGGCGGATACACTCAAGGAGAGATCGGAGCAACTATGGATGTGTCCAGTTTGCAGTGATGATGATCCGACGACTAACTAACTATGGTTAGAATGCAAGACGTGGGAGTGAAGCGTGGTGTTGCAAGAAACAAGTGATATATAGGAATAAAAAGAAGAGTTATCAACCAACACAGAACCAGAACATTCAGTTACTACATGCTGAAGGATATACTTAATATGAGAGCATCTATGGACTTGTCCAGAGAGCCATGATGATGATCTAATAACTAACTAACTAGTGCATCCTTTTATAAACAAAATTTTCTTCTTTAATAACACACTTCAAATTTCCAATTATAGTTACTCTTTATTGTTTATAGTATATATAAGAAATTTCTATTACATGCATATTGTGTTTGTCCTGATCACATTGTTATAAGTGTGCAATTGTGGCAATCACAGTGTGCGATTGTGGCAAAGGGCGATGGGGCAATGGATCGCGCTGACGTTTTGAACTCCTTAAGAGATATAACACACGAGAGTGAGACTAATGTGGATGATGATTCCTTTTCAATGGCTAGGATTAAAGATCAGGGATTGAGATGCGGTGTTGCTAGAGGTGAACATTTTGGAGGGCGCAGAAGAATGATGGTCAACCAGCATAGGACCGGTACTGTCAGCAGAAGTGTGATGGCGGATACACTCAAGGAGAGATCGGAGCAACTATGGATGTGTCCAGTTTGCAGTGATGATGATCCGACGACTAACTAACTAACTAACTAACTAACTAACTAACATTGTTATAATGGGATTTGACTGGATTATAATTTACAGAATAATTATTAAATTAAATTTACACTATGAGAACAAAGTCAACAAACTGTACATATAATTCATCATTAATATTTCATATTTTTATACATGAAATATGCACATTAATTTTTTTAAACGATGCTGTTGCGAAATTTCTATTGTGATATAGAAAAATCATAAAATGAAAAAGCACATTTCACTTCACAAGACTTTCATAAGGATATAACATTTACATGTTGCAGTCTCAGCACCATCAATGTCCAAGCCCACAATATGTTGAGACCTGAGCTTACTGCTTCATCTAGTACAGCACTGTCCATTTCAAAACCTTCATTATCCAGCATATGAACACAGTGGAAACACTCCAAAGAGTTACTCTGAGGGGTTGTTGGTCCTGATGTCATCACTGTGTTTACATCACCTGAAGTATTATTTGCCATTATATTACCAGGCTACTATGTATATATATTTATATTTTAGTAGAGCTATGTAATTTCCTGTATCAGTAATTATTTTTCATTTAATTATCTGGGCTTTGCTTATGTTGTTTATTTTTTGTTTTTTATATCAAAATTTTGTTGATATCTCAGTTTTTATGCTAACTTAGGTTTATATAGACATATAACTGCTTACTAGTTATAATAATGTAACCCCTAAGTATAATAATGCAAAACTTCATCTGCATTCATTCTCAATCTTCTGCAGATTAGCAGGACATAGTACAGAGAATGGAATGTATTGTATCATGGTTTGCTGCAGTATGGAGTTGAAGTTGTATACCACTTTATATACCACTCATGTACATAAAGTACAGGTGAATGTCTTTTAATCTGACATGCAACTTCAGTATGGTTTCTGGGTGTATTTCTTTGACTTTGACCCTCTATTGAATGGGACTGCCAACTCCACCTAAAATCCCCATTAATCATGTCTTACGACTTGTATGGAAGGTAATGTTACTAATATTTGTTCCCTTTTGGGTCCTAGTATTATACAGGCATATGCAGAATTATTCTTAAATAAATAAATTATCCTCACTACCAGTTTTAAGATGATGATGATGATAGTGATCATAATGACAAAAGAATCCTGAGGGAGTATGAATTTGTCACTCTTGTTTCCTCTGTGAGGTAATGAATTTTCACTATCAGTTTCACAAAAGTTCTTTTAATTGGCACTTTTATTAATGGAGATATTTTCCAGAACTTGATCAAGTACAAGATAATTGTTTGATTCAATGTAACTCCAATGTGCAACAATATTCCCTATGATATGGGCGGGTATGCATTGAATGTATGGATTGATTTTGTTCCAGCAGTGGTAAACATATCAACTTAGTTGCCTCTTACACATGATTAGAAGGTGGCATTTGCTTGATAGCAAATGTGCTAATCTGTAGAAAAGTAACTCTGAGGTATGGATCCTGGATATCTGAAATCAGAACACTAGCACTCGGTTTGCAACAAAGATCTCCTTTGTCTCCAGTGCTGTTTAATGTGTATACCTTAAAAATTGCTCAATTACAAACCTCAAGCTATTGCAGAGTTCTGATACATGCTGATGATGTCCTACTATACATCATGGGCAGGAGCAGAACAGATATCACTGACAGTGTACAGTGTGGACTAGATCAATTGTCGATATGGTGCAGAAATTGCAACTCTGAGATCAATCCCATAAAAGCAAAGGTTGTCTGGTACTCCTTGAATAATAATTTGGTCAATAAAAAATTGCCATCTGTCAGTTGCATGGGCTCATTCATTGAAAGAGAACAGGACCTTGAATATCTTAGGATAACCTTTGATAGAAGTTTCTCATTCAACAAACACACCACAAATATGATTCAGAAGGCTAAAAGAGAGACAAAGGTTATGGCAACCTTTGACATGCAGCAATATTACTGTTTCTACTTCTACAAGCAATGGTGCTATCTGTGTTAGATTATAGCCTTGGCCTACTAACACTGTCACAGACACAAGTTGACAGATTGGAAAAATAGGCAATAAAAAATGAGGCAATCAGAGCGGTACTGAGGTGTACTGTGATACACCCATCTCTGCAATGAGATTTCTGCTTGATCTCACAGTATTACAGTGCAACACCAGGTAGCACAGGTTAGTTCGTACCTTAAAGTAACATAATACAATGCCCACCTATTATACCAACATCTAGATGATTCAAATGGAAAAGGAATCAAGCATGGCAGATCATGGATGGCAGATCATGGATGTCAGAGGCTGAAGACACATTGCAAAAAGTATGTAAATTAGAAGAAATAGAAAAGGTAGTGAATGGGTGGAATTAGACATTAAGAAGAAATCACTTACTAACAAAATAATACTACTAGATAAAGAGTGTTGGAAATGGACTGGAGTCATGGCCCATGTTACAGTGCATGAGCTCACCCAGTTACATTTGAAACCAAAAGACATACCCAGTAATTATATAAACAGAAGGCTTTATTGCCTACAGAAATGGCATGAAATTGGTTGAGAAATCATCTGCATACTCCACTGCATATCGAGCATCTGGATGGAGATAGAGGGAGTTACAGCAGCACTAAATTGGTTGATAACTGATACATCAACACACTCGGCAATACTCACAGACTCTCAAAGCATGCAACGCAAGATAAAAAAGTGCATGATGAGAAAGGAATGGTTTGATTTATTGAATAACTCAATTGTCCAGAGCATTACAAGGATATACTGTCCTGGTCATGATGGGGTCAGAGGAAAGAAGAGAGCTGACATATTGGCAAGCGATGTGGCGATAGAGACACAGCTGAGAAGAGATAAAGCAAATTTGATTAAGACAGCCATAAATTCATTGCAAGATGAAGATGATCTCTCAATGAGGCCAAGAACATACGCATACAAAGAATGTTATAAATGGGAGTGTCTAGATGGAATTAAAGGTAGTTTTTTTTGGCAAGACCTGAAGATCATGTTACCAACACCTGACTAGGACTCTGAGTCTACATACACTGGGACGGCTGCTGGAACAGAGAGCATAGCACTTATGTGAGTGCTGCACATGCTGTGATGCTAGTTTCTAATAAAGAATCAAGGAAGATGGCAGTGCTATGATTTTTTGCTTTCCCTTAGGGTCTTAGTAACACATAGGCAAGATCTAAATTTTCAAAAATGTGTTTGAAATGGAACACTGTAAAGAAGTTTTAGTATTAAAAACTGACCTCTGAAATAACACAGGGGATGCAGTTTAAAGCTTCCTGTAAATATTGTTTGAGAGCAAGTTGTGAAGTCTTCTCTTGTCAAAGTATGAGGCAGTATCAGCAAAGCTGTCACTAATTAGATGAAAAAGGACAAAGTAGTAGACTTTAATAAAAATGAAAACATTTTCATCAAATAATATACAAAATAAAATTGCAAGTGAGATACTATCAATCAATCAATCAATAAACCCATAACCCTTCAGGGTCGTAGAGGTACCACATTGGATGCTTCAGCACACAGAGTCCTCCAGCGAATTCTATCCTCAGCGATGTGGATGAGTGTGGAAATATCTTGCCCTGTCCATTCCTTGATGTTGTCTGTCCATGTCTTTATTTGTCCTCCTCTGCTTCTTCCACTCTCGACAGTTCCCTGCAGTATTGTTTTTGACAAGGAATCGTGCCTGCATACATGTCCAAACCATACTAGTTTTCGTCGTTTCACTATTGAAAGCAATGGCTCCTGGACACCTGCACACATCTCTACTTTATTTCTTATGTACACATTGGTCTTATGTTCCCTATAGGAAATTCGTAGAATTCTTAGATACTATAGCCACAAATAAATATTAAGACATAACTACCACTTTCATACATTATATTGTTTACAAAAGAAGTTTTTATAAAGTTTCTTTAGAACTAAACAACAGGTCCATACATTCATTTTTCAAAGAATGTTTAGTTTAAATTACACAAAATAAAAATACAATAGAAATAAATTGTCTTTCTTACATGAAAAATTCCATTTGCCATCAGTATAAAGACATTTTTCCACATTGTCCCGCAAAAGCACTTGCTTTCCATGACAGACTGTAAGTTGCAAGACAAGTTAATTTGAATACATTTAATACATGTTTGAAATACTGTATTGGAAATTACATGAAATAAACATTTATGTTTTCATAACATTTGAAATTTTATTTCTACAATTATTTTATTTATTTTATCATGATGAGAAAAGCTTTATTAACTAATACATATTTCAGTACATCTTTTGTTATTATATAATATATTTGTGTTATTATATAACAAATATATTTTAGTAAAACAGATACCTGATGGAAAATGTAGTCTTGTGCAAGGACAGATCAAACATTGCAGATATTTCTCAATTTCTTCTCTTCCCTGCTCAATAGGTTGTTGGTTGCTTTGTGGCATGTTGGACTTCATCAGTGCTTCAAAACCGCAAGGCACCTGAAACTATTTATTCCAATAAATTGTAGATGAATATTCACTGTTTATCTAATTAATAATGAGACAGATGGAAGTCAAGATTGATCTAATTAAACATGAGATAAATGGAAAGAATGATTGATCTAATTAAACATGAGATAAATGGAAAGAATGATTGATCTAATTAAACATGAGATAAATGGAAAGAATGATTGATCTAATTAAACATGAGATAAATGGAAAGAATGATTGATCTAATTAAACATGAGATAAATGGAAAGAATGATTGATCTAATTAAACATGAGATAAATGGAAAGAATGATTGATCTAATTAAACATGAGATAAATGGAAAGAATGATTGATCTAATTAAACATGAGATAAATGGAAAGAATGATTGACCTAATCAATCATGAGACAGAAGGAAGCCACAATTGATCTAATCAATTATGAAACAGAAGGAGCCCACAACTGATCTAATTATCATGAGACAATTGACACCCCAGAATTTCAGTAATTATTACAGAGAATGGATTTCTTCTGTTGGAGGGTACATTTTTTTAAACTCACCCTGTACATGACATGATGACAACAAGGACATGCTGTCTTTATCACACAAGCCACATGTAGCATCCCTGCAACTCCCTATCAGAAACAGGCAGTATTGATAGTACAGTGTCTTACTAGCTGTGTGGTTCAGGAACAATTCCAAGTTGAATAAATCAGAAGACAGAACATGGGATTTTAACTTCATCCATTCTACTGGCACCTGCTCATCTCACAATTTAAATCAACATGTTTTCCAAATTTATGTTTAATAGATGTTTTTTGTAACCTAAAATAGTTCCTGGATCAATCCAACCTCAAGAAATATGTACAGGAATGTCCAGCGTGATATGGTCCCATGTGACATGTTGATGGTGATAGAAAAATATGGGCTTATTATTGTATTCCCCATGACTCAATGGTGTAAAAGGTTTACGATATAAAACAGTTTTAACTTTGAAATTTGCAAAAGATATCTTTTTTGTTAGCAGCTAAACATTATATTGGCAGACAACTAATCCATATTTTAATTTCTGCATTAATTTAATTTATTGCACCTGGACAAACAATATTCTGGATATAGCCCTCACACCTTCCAAAAACTGTCACATTACAGTGTACGATATACTGGCTTATACAGCTGAACAGCAAGGTAACCAAGTACTATTGCCAAAGTTTATTAGATCAATGAGCAAGTCCTCAGTGTAGTTATGCCAGTTTATTGAATACAATGTGTACTGCAAACATAGCACAACACCAGAGGGCAGCACTTAGTGCAAGTGGCAGCATAATAGCAACAACAAAATCTGGAAGTCATAATAAAGGCTGTGTTCATGTTTGAGAACAAGATTTTAGTCATCTTCCAGAAGAATGTAGTAGAATATAGAAAAGTCAATGACAAGAGGCCAGTTTTCTCCAATCCATAGAGAAATTACTGGTAGTGTTGAAACTCAAACTTGTATGAGGAATTCACAATGTTAGTGAATGAAACCTCAACTAAGAAAATGATATTTATAAGAAAAACAAATCTAATTGAATTCTACTGTTGAACTATTCCTATATTAGATCCAAACTCTCAGATGATAAAAGTTACGATATGTATTGATGGACTTTAGGGCAATAAACCATCTACCGGTAATTACATGAAATAAATTTACTGTCAGTAGAACATCTAGTGTAAGATTGACAATAGTTGACCCAAGTCCAACTTCCTGCATACTATTTCCATCCCAAAACTGTTAACAAGAAATATTGGCCTCTAAAGTCCAAGAATATAGTGGGTAATAAATTGTCTTGGCATTGTTCTAATATACATGCTACATCAATTGACATAGGAAGAGAGTCGCATGCTAGGGAAGCCTACCAGAATCAAATACAGGTCGAAAACAGATGTGCTATGCCTAAATGGCAGGATTTAAACCATAGAATAATATATTTACACTCTTCAGCTCAAATTTCATGCAAAATCATGTTGGTTAATTTAGTGAGAGGATAGATGCTTGAATATTTGCATGATTTTTATGTTATAGCCTTCCGCATCCCTCCCAAAATTATAGGTAAATACTAAATAAATTTAAAAGGCTACTATAAAATCCTAAGTATCAATGTTAAAAAAAATAACTAACAATAAAGCAAAGAACAAGGACAGTTTTCCCCATTACGGTCCAACAGGGACTTTTCTCAAGGAACACATACAAATTTTTAAAAACACAAAACTATAAAAATATATAAATATCAAAAAAATATTATAGGCATCTTATGGGTCAAAAGTCTCAATTTGAATGAGATCCCTCATATAGGGCTTATATCTTATGCAAGTAAAGCAACATTCAATGAAGTCCATATTCCTGGCTATTATCTAACCAGGGTATTAGAATGGATATGTTAGGCCTCTAGATAGAACAACCTTTCTATCAAAAATAATAATATATTATTTATAAATAATTAATTACTTGAAATATATTTCGAACATTCTTTGTGAGTTTGAAATGTCATTACCTTCATAAATGCCCATGCAGGAACAGGAGTTTGAGAAAATGATTTGTCATCCGCTGGATCGAAAAGACAAAAAATTCTTGTTAATAAAACAAAATGCATAAAATAGAATAACAAGAACACTTTCAAGCGTGTTAATGAAAAATGTTATATTAAGCTTAAAAATTAGAGAGAAATTTAAATGATATACTTTTACCTTATCATAAGTACGGTATTATATTTCCTTTTTCCAAAATTTCTCATAAAGTCAATGATTACTGATTTCCTCACTTACCCAGAGACAGTGTAGATGCCAGAGTGAAACCCATCGCAACAGCAGTTCCAGTGGGCATCAATTCCAGACTACTGAATATGTACTGTCTATGCACACCATTCACATCTAGTTGGTAATAAGACAGTGACTATTATTTTCCCAAAATACATGTGAAAAACATATGTTTTATGTGGTTTTATTAGCTTAGCTCTTAGTGGGCCAGCGGCAAAACCACGGTTTTACCAGCTGTTTTTTAGCATGAATTCTTATCTATATTTTTATCTCTCTTGGCTCAAGTTTAATAAAAAATTCTGAATTAAAAGACATGGGGATTGAAATTTCTACAGCTAATTCAGTGTTTCCCAACGTGGGGCTCATGCCCCACAGGAGGGGGGGCCAATTTGATTGTTCAGGGGGCAATTCGAACATGTTGTAATTAAGATTCATTTAAGGAATAATTAAATTTTTTAATATAAAAAATATATGTATATGTTACATAGAGGGGGGGGCGCATCAGAATTTTAAAAAGACTTAGGTGGGGCATGGTACAAAAAAGGTTGGGAAACACTGAGCTAAATGGAAGAGTTGCATTTTTTTCTGTTTAGTAGGTATCAGCACAATGTGTTCCATTCTGAGCTGAAAAATGGTGTTTTGATCTTTTACCACAGTTTTTTGTTGTTGTTTATGTTGTTCTTTGGTTTTGGTTCATTCATTTCAGAATACAGCACACACAGTTATCTCCATAGTCCATTTTCTCAATCTTCTTATCTTTGGAGTTATTTCTCAGTAGCTGTTTTAGGAATGGTAGCTAACAGCTATGTTTACTTGCAGTTTCAGTAAGCTTTCTTTGACCAGTTAACTCTCTCATTCCCACAATTGCCTTAGTTTTCCAGATTCCATTGCAAGGTAACTAGCATGTTGTGGGATGATAGTAGATTGTAGATTTCACTGTATTCAATTTTGACCTTTAAGGTAAATCACAACTCTCACTTGTTTGTCAAGCTGCAGTCACCAATGAGAATACAATAGCCATTGCAGCAGTTTAAAATTCCTGCTCTTCAAGGGACTGTAGTGTATATTTTTAGATAGTAAACACTACTACATTTCTGGCACTTTATATTATCTCTCTCCCTCTGAGTATATGTGTGTTCCTGTACACACATTAAAATTTTTTTAAAGCATGAAAATATGAGTACACTCTCAAAATAATATATTTGTCAGAAACTCAAAGCAATGCTTTTTGGCACTTTTCAAAATATAATACCTGGTATATAAAATATTTTAAGAGAAATTTATATTAATCTATTAAAATTTTCTCCAAATTTTATTACAGATTCTAGCTTCAGTTTGAACTATCAGTTTTATCACCTGTTATAGTACTTGCAGTACTCATGTGTGATATAATTGTCTCACCTAGTGTCAAGTAGCCTTCTGAATTTTTCTCCATAATTATGGCAGGATGCATGGCATGTTCATTTTCAACTACTTCAAGAGTAGATCCCACAGGAAATGTATGGTCATTCATGTACCATGAAGCCTAAACAAGAAATTTTTTTCAAAACATAAAAATATTATATCATTTTGAAATAATTTTTGAAAAAAGAATTAAGTGTTTTGCTACATATTTAAAATAAATGTACATTATGAAATGGGTACCAGGTACTGATTATTTGCAATTGCCTTGTCTACAAACATACTTACAAAATCATCTTCAAGTTAAGGAGATCAGTATTGTATGTCAACAAATAGACAAGCTCAATCACAGGTGTACTGATTAATTAAACATCATGAGGTTCTGAGTTCAAGTCTCAGGATGGCCAATTACCAGTCAACACAGATGCACTAATGAATGTCTGCACAGCACAGTTGGGGAAGATTATATAGAGAGGAAGAGTACTGGCCTCCTCATAACAAAATGTTGAGTCTTCGTTCTGTCAAGTAGAATACACCTTACACCTTGAGTTGCACTTTTTTTACTAGTACTTATACTTCATCTTCTGCAATACTTTTTCTATGCTTAACAGTCCATACATGTAGGTAGGTTGTCCTCTTGAATTCAGTCAACAGCAGGAATCATTGTGTGTGCCCCATGGCTTCACTTCCAGTTTTGTCTTTTAAGATCAGGTTTTAATCCTCAGATAACAAAACTGTAAATATGCCTTCAGAATGCATTCTGTAATCTGGAAATCATTTATATGAATACTGTTCAGTTTGTACAACCTCTATCATGTGGAGAATCTATCTTGGGAGGTTTAGAATAATGAAATATATGGTTTGCCCAGCCACCCTGCTGCTTGTGCTTATAGTCTACAGTGCCCAATGAAGAGCCTGAAGATAGTTTTTTTATGTGATCATACCAGGTTTAGGATGAGATCCTGTATAAATTTATTATAATACAAATAATTTTTCCAACTAATGATAACATAAAAGTGAATTCATAATCAGGCTCTGCTAGATTAATGCTGAAATAATGATACAAGTTATAAATAAAAGCTATCGTCAGCGAATGACATACATCAGCAAATACTGGATACCCTCATAGATGCTCTGTCTTAATAAATCCATCAAAGTGTGATGGCTTACAGTGCAAGTTTAGCGTTGATTTATCAGGCTTTTTGTATATTTATTATGTTTCTTTTTTTGGGCCTATTTAAAACATTCTTCCATTCTCCTGCAGTTTTGAAAGTGACCATGAATTAAGAAAATTTTCTAAGACAGTGTATTTCAGTGCATTGTCAATGTCAAAACACTTCATTCATGTATGTTGAGGTACTGTTGCCACAATTGACAGTTTATCAGCTTGCTCATTACCCTCAACACTGCAAACCTGAGCATGGAAATGAAGGTAATCTTTTTGGTCACAGATAGTGCTAAAAACTTCATCCCATTGCTGATGGATGACATCTGCTTCAGCTTTGCAGAAAATGTCCATTAGGTTGCTTAGTATTCAAGTGAGAATAATCCTCTGATACCAACCATAGGAGTTCCTCACTCACAGCTCTGATCTCCATTGTAATGCTGCTTGTGGTTGTGGTAAAGGTACCACTGGATTCCTTGACAATGTTAACACAGGACTGTGTAGAAAAAGTGCTAACATCAGAACTGATGAGGAATGCCTACTCATATGTGAATGGAACACATACATAATACTACTGGTAATGATACCTTATTTCCCCTAAAAGTCAAATTCTTTATTATATTGGGTAGACTAGATTATCAACAATGTGAAAACCGTAACCCTTAAGTTTGTGATAGAATCTAGCACACTACCACTGTCCTACACTAACACTTGAGAGGAAAAAAAACAAGCAATGTCCAAGAACACTTATTATTATGTGTAGTAAGATTATAAAAGTATGTTTACTATACATGTCACATTTTTGCAGCTGTATATTTTGTACACTAACCTTCATTCCTGGTGCATGCATAATGTAGATACCAGATTTCTGAGAATTTATGTCCAATTTCATTTGCCAGCCATTAACTTCTTCACTGTAGACTTCAAGACCTCTAAGGTAAATCACAACTCTCACTTGTTTGCCAAGCTGCAGTCACCAATGAGAATACAATAGCCATTGTAGCAGTATAAAATTGAAAATTTCATGTTCAAGAAGTGAGTAAGCACATACAAATGTGACTTGGTAATAAAAATGAAGTGAAATAAGGCAAATAAAAGTTTCATCATACACAGTGTTATTTTTTTCTTCTTCTGTGATCAGTTTCTAAAAATATAAAGTCTACAAGAGGCAGAAGGGCCATCTCCATGAATTCAGTCATCAACAGGAAGTCCTCATGGTTGTCCCACAGCTTCACCTTCAGCTCTGTCCCTTGCGGTCATGTTTTAGTCATCAAGTCATCAAAGAGTGAAAATATCTGCAGAATGTGTTCTGGACACCCCAGAGTGTGCTCAGGACACTTTTTACATGTACTGGACATTGTCCTTTTGGACAAACTTTATTTTGTAGAGATGTGCTTGTAGTCTACAGTTTCCTGTGTGGAGCATAAAGATAATAATTTGTTGTGGTCTATCCAGCTTTAGGATTGTGGAACATCCAAGAAGGCTGTGTACATGGATTATCCAAGGAGATAATACACAGAATCAATTTGATTACATTTTAATCTCTAAAAGAAATAGAGACAGCATTATATATATTCTTCTTCTTCTGTGTTCAACATCTGTGGTCATGCTATATTGTCAGGCCTGTCATCAAGACGAAGTCCACTGTCTTCTCCAGGTCAGAGTGGCTGCCCCATAGCTTTTGCCTCAAGTCTGTATCCTCTGGCCAGGTCTGCTGTCTCTGCTCTTTGTATGTTGGGCAGTCCTGAAGTATGTGTTTCTGGGTCTGGGTTCCGGATCCACATGGACATTCATCTGTGTATGAGATCCTCAATCGGTAAAGGTGACATTATATATATATATATATAAATATATATATATGAAAACAAGGCCAGGTGCTGACTGCAACAGTGATCATATACTACTCATGGGGAAATTTTGTATAAGATTAAAGAAAATCAAGAGATCACCAAGAAATATTAAATTATATTTAGCATTATTGAAATCAGATGCTGATATTAAAGAAAAATACAACATAATTGCACAGAATAGATACAATGCCACTGCAAAGATTCAGAGTATTGAAAGTCAATGGTACATGCTAAAACATTCGATAAACCAAACATCTAAAAAGATAATACCAATAGTAAAACATACATCAAAACAAAAATGGATGACTGAAGAAATATTAGAATTGATGAGCACCGGAAGAAAAAATAAACACAAGATAGAGGAATATCAGAAAATACATAAGGAGATCAGAGAGAAATGCAAAGTAGCAAAAGAAAGCTGGTTGAACAAGAGATGCATGGAAATAGAATCACATTACAACCAAGACACAACATTACTACATAAGCAAATTGATGTAATAAAATGGAAAAGAATGCAAACAGTTACAGGGTGTCTAAAATCAAAGACAAGGCAGGTATTAATGGGAAAAGATCACATAGTATAGAGATGGTCAGAATATATCAAAGAACAGGTTTCAAACTTGTATGTTACATATATGAAGGTACTTATTTGAGAGTAGTAATATCAATTAGTAGGGAATGCAGATAATGTTGTCCCACAGCTGTGGAAAAAGAAGTGAAAGGCTTTGGTCAGTGAGAATGCAGAAAAGGGGGATGTGATTAAATATACCAATGGATCTATGATTAGACGTGTTCACAGTGATTGGGCCTTCACAAAGATCAGAGTTTGAAATGCGGTGTTGCTATTTTGGAGGGCGCAGAAGAATGATGGTCAACCAGCATATGACCGGTACTGTCAGCAGAAGTGTAATGGCGGATACACTCAGGGAGAGATCGGAGCAACTATGAAGTGTCCAGTTTGCAGTGATGATGATCTGACAACTAACTAACTAACTATATCAAAGATTTTTATGATGACAATAGACCAGAGATAAACATACAAGATAATGGCAAGGGTCCATCAATACTCACAGCAGATGTAAGGGAGACCCTAAGACACATGAAATATGGCTAAATCCCCAGGACAGACAATGTCACATTAGAGGAATTAGTAGCTTTAGATTACTTTGGACTTGAAATAATCACAAAATTGCTGAATGACGTATATAATAGTGGTCACATACCCGATGACCCATATTTATAGAGTACCTAAGAAACTAGGGACCACCGAATGTGAAGACCACCGTACAATCAGCCTCATGAGCCAAATAACATAAATACTTCTCAGAATCATCATGAAGAGAGTGAGAAACAAAATAAAAACAGAAATAAGTCCAGAACAATGTGGCTTCACAGAAGGCAAAGTTACCAAAAATGCAATATATATTTTGAGAACACTAATACAGAGGTCTAAAGAGATAAAAAAAACACATCTGTACCTCTATTTTATAGACTACACAAAAACATTTGATAAAGTTAAACATAGTGAAGTTATACACATGCTAGAGAATATGAACATCAACTGTAAGGATTTAAGAATCATCAAGAGCATGTACTCGCAACAAACAGCACCAATAAGAGTAGGAAATCAATTTGGCCCTTTTCAACAAATAAAACAAGGAGTTAGACAGGGATGTGTACTTTCACCAGATCTGTTCTCTTTATACAGTGAAAACAATGCGTGCAATAGTTGATATCCCAGGAATATCAGTGGGAGGACATAACATAAATAATTTGAGATATGTGGATGACACTGTTCTGATTGCTAAAAGTGAGGAAGACCTTCAAGTTTTGTTAATGTAGTTATCACAGAAATTAAAGAGAAAGGCTTCTTCCTAAATATCAAGAAAACAGAAGTAATGGTTATTTCAAAGAAACAAAATACCACACCTTGCAAGATCAAAGTGAAATATATAGTATTGAAACAGGTACACAAACTCAAATATCTAGGTACAATGATTACAACAGATGGAAGAAGTTCAACAGAAATAAGAAACAGAATAGGGCAGGCAAAAACAACATTCAAAAATTTGAAAAATATATTGTGTAATATGACTTTGTCATTAGAGGTGAGAAAGAGTTATTCAGTGCTACATTACTCTTATACTAACATATGGATGCGAGAGTTGGACAATAAACAAACAGGATAGTGGGAAATTAGAGGCCGTAGAGATATGGTTCTACAGAAGAATGTTGAGAATATCATGGACTGCCAAAAAAGCTAATAAGGAGGTGTTGAAAGAATCAAATGTGAAATCGACCTTAATCAATAATATAAGAAAAAGACAGTCTTCATCTTTTGGCCACTTCATTAGACAGGGAGATTTGGAGAACATAGTCACAACAGGGAAGATTGAAATCAACAGAAACAGAGGTCGACAATATGAGAAAATATTAGACAGTTTGACAACGTGGCATGGTAGGTAAACAACAACGAGCTTGATACATAATGCTGGAGATAAGAGAGCTGTGGAGAGCCAAGATCACCTACACCAGCTGGCATGGTACCTGATGATGATCTCTCTCGCTACCTACTAATTAGTTTGTTGTCTATAGGATTATTAGTATTCTTCTGTTGAACTTAGGAATTACAAATAGCAAATTACAATAAATTTTAAAACTATATTTAATTTTAAATATAAAATCTATTAATAAATGATCTTTGGAAATGTCTCTATCTGCAAAATCTGATACACAATCAGTGCTGCAACATTAACAAATCATTCATATTCTTCTGGACTCCTGGCAAGTGTTCTCATTTGTATTTATTGTGTGATCTTTGACAGTGCCACTCTTTAATTTTTGTGTATTATGTTGTGTCCCTAGTAAAGGCCTTTAGGTCAAAGTATCAATTTGTGTGTGTTTTCCTTTGTGTTTTTGATGATTAGCAAAACTTCATTATCACATGTTCAATTTTCAAATAACAAATACCGTTATGTATCAAACGTATATTTCTTATAATCAGATGCAATATTATAATAAACATTTAGTCACCTCATAGTTCATTGATAGCACAAAGTTTCAAATATTCTATGAACTTACTTTAACTGGTAACAGTCTAATACTCATTAAATTGCTATCTTGACTCTTCCACTGTTCATTTTCATGTGTCTGTCCATTCTGGTCTACAACTGTAGCTGCATGTCCACGGTATACCACCATTTTGTTCTTGTCACTAAAGTCAAATGGTGATGGAAAGCAAATTTATTACATCAGTCATAGCTTAAGCACTATTTAAGATATTGTCTACCAATATTGACACAATTATTGCTAATATATAGGCCTATATATGTTTAAGGAGGACGACAACATGAGAAAATATTAGACAGTTTTACAACCTGGCACGGCAGGAAAACAACAATGATCTTGATACATAATACTGGAGATAGAGAGTTGTGGAGTAGCATGATCGCCTGTGCAAGCCAGCATGGCACATGATGATGATGATGATTTGTGTAAGTTTGTGCTTGCATTCATATATGAGCATGTTTTGCAATGTGCTAAGTTACCATATCATGGGAAAATTTAGCAGCAGAATTAAATTACTGAGTTATGTTCAAATAATGAACAACAACTATATCCAAAAATAGGTAATATGTGGTAACGGAAAAGGTTTCATGGAAGGTCAAACCTAAGATTAAAAAATGTATATAAGACCTCAATAAAATATGTTTCTATTCACTCAAATATTTGAAGAAATGAAGCTGAAGACTGATGTGCATGTTTAGCACACAGAGACAACTTTATTCACCAACATTTTCCCTTCTCTTGTTAGCGAGCGGCAAGTATATTTGCCACGTATCATGTACAGCACGCTTAACGGCAACAAGAACTGCAACTGAGAAACACACAAAACTGTTAAATAATCATCTATAAGATAAAAAAACATCACATATATATATGTGTAACTGTGATCATTTTTAATGACATAAAGCTCATAAAAAGGCAACTGAATTATGAATCTCTACCAAGACGGATGCATCAGGTCATTGAAACAAATAAAATGGTGACACAATGCATTCCATTCTCTGAACTACATTCTGCTGGAAAATAGTAGGAAGATTGTCCTGCTATAAGAGAGACCCAACAGGAGTTTGAGAATGAATGCTGAAGAAGAAGAATTAAGAATTACCATCATAGCACATAATTTTCCCATAAGAGTTCAGCTGCCCACATGGTGGTTTATGTTCTACAGTAAATGAACTACCGGTAGTCATGAACTTGATTCATCTCTCAGGAAGGTGCTCGATCAACATTGATATGCCCGTATGGTTAATGAAGCAAGGATCTACATGATCTTTTCTGTGGTTCAGCAGCTAGCAACATTGCCATGTTTTGACTTTCAGAACTTACATACTCTCATTTTATAACTGTGAGTTACTTAGTAGCAACTGTTTATCTTATTTTTTTTTTCTGATGAGTAGGTCTAAATAATGTCTCATCATTCAACAGTAAAACTGCATAAAAATATAAGTTATTTTCATCTTTATTGCTAGTATAGTAAAAGTATTTAATTTCTACCACATACAAAGTCATATTGAGGAAGAAACTGGCTCCTTTTAGAATTGTAATGAATATCTCATCAAAGTAAAATGGTTCCATGGCCTGGTGAAGCTGCATACAGTGACCCTTCTTAAAGTAATATACACATCCCTTGGTGTTGCTAATAATGCTTTCATCATCTCTCAGCTCACCATTTTTCACAAGTTGTAGCTTGAAAGACCTGGATGTTATTTGACCTGGCTCAACAGCTTTGACAAATTTCTGTAAAAAAATATTTACAAATCATCCAAAAAATCATTGATGTTCAATATTTTTATTTATATCTTTACAGACATTAAATCATTATTCAAACAATTTACAAAATTCAAAATGTTTGCTAATATAAAAATAAAGTTGCTATAGTTTACATAATTCCTCTGAATATTTACTTGCTGACATGCTTGTAGTGATTTAGAGTTTGCAACTGTGGAAACATGATTTTATATTTAGTAATTTAAATACATTTGAATGTCCAAACAATAATTGCTATTATTTATGTTTTTTTGTTTCTTCAGAATTACATGACATTTAAAATGGTCTTAGTGTTCTGAGTGATGCTCGCAAAAGGCAGCATGCTCCTTTGTTAAGAAAATGTAAAATCTAAGTTCTATGAATTATAAATGCATCATTAGGTACTGGTCATGAATTTTCATAATTTGTGATCCACCCATAATCACATACTTCTTGGAAAAAATTCTTCTATTAGATGAATCAGATGTCTTGGAAAACCCATGCTGTTCATTATCTCCCATAGTTTCTGGTGTTCGATACAGTTGAACACTTTTAAATAATCTGAAGCACATGTGCAGGTCAGTTGAAAATACCCTACACTTTTCTATGATAAGTCTCATGTTAAGAATGTGATCTCTTGTTCCTCTGCCTGATCTGAAATCAGCCTGTGTTTCGTTTATCTCCATCTCTAATTTTTGTTTGATTCTTTGCATTATGATGTTTAGCATTATTTTACTTGCTTGACTCATAAGGGTTATAGTTTGGTAATTTGAGCAAATCAGAAGGTTGCCTTTTTTGAGGAGGGGTATATATAATGATTTTTTCCATTCCTCCGGCCATGTGCCACTTTCCCATATTTTGCTGCAGAGTTTGTGGTAAATCTTGATTGTTGCCTCACCACTATGTGTATAATTTCTGTTGTTAAACCATCGTTGCCTGGGGCATTTCCTTTCTTTAAACTTTCTATTGTGTATCTTACTTCTTCCTATGTAGGTTCTGGCCCTTTTTCATTCTTATTTATTGATTTGTGTTTTGTTTTACTTGGGTCAGCGTACATCCCACTGCAGTATTCCTTCCATGTAAGATATCTTACCCTTCCATTAGTATGTTTTCTTGTTTATCTTTCAGCACTTTTAATGATGGTTTAAGTTTGTTGTCTCTTAAGTGTCGTACATTTTCGAACATTATTTTAGAAATTTCCAATGGATTAATCTAACTTGAATAAATTAAAAATATAAAATATTTTAAATCATAATTATAATTCATGTATCCATAAACTTGATGCAAAATGTTGACTACATTATCTAATCTTAATACAAAGTTAAATCTGTATAGCACGAAACCTATAAAAATATTCATTAATTTTATATATATATATATATATATATATATATATATATATATATATATATATATATATATATATATATATATATATATATATATATATATATATATATATATATATATATATATATATATATATATAGGCCTATATATATGATGATAAAATCTCCACATAGGTTCACCTATCATGCCATTAAACCAATAAAATCTACACTTCTTTTAAGTTTCTTCTAAAAATATTATGACGATAGGGAATTTTAATTGGTAGCATATCTTATTCAGGACATAGCATCAAATCAAAATATTTTGGCTGTATTGATTTTCTAGGTAATATACATATGTTTAGTAGTTTGTCCTTTGCTTTCTGAATGGTTCAGACACACAATTGCCTGTGGTGGAATTTTAACCCGGCACCTTTGCCATTACAGATGAGATGTACCTCATCACCACAGAGCTGGACTATACTTAGAGATTAAAAACAGAGATTTGTGGACACACACTTCTCACACAAAAGATCATGAACAAGACTAAAAAGTGAGTATAACATTCCAATTGCACTTTGTGTATGGGTTATAAAAAATAATAGACAACAATTGATAAAAATTGTGACTGGGTAGGCTATGTTATTTGCTATGAACAGTGAATAAGCCATGTATCTCTCCTACAAATAACATATTCTATGATGGTCACTAGTTAAAATTGTTGCCATTGTGATATTAATAGTTATGCTCAATATAAAACTTAAAGCTTATCTAACAGTTATAAATTAACCTATCACCATCAAAAGGTACTTCTGCTTGCAAGAGTTGTTTTGCATGATGCACTGTTCATAATTAGTTAAAATAAACATTTTCATTGTTAAAAACAAAAACTTAAAATTACAAAACATATCAACTATTTAATTAAGATGCAAGTAGGATAGATTGTATCCTTACTGCAAATTGTTTAGTGCAGTGGGAGCACATAAGACATTTTAGACATGGAGCATCCAGAGATCCACCACAGTAAAAGCACCTGTAAAATAAAATCACACTTTTATAATTTGAAATAGCATACAAGAGAATATGTCCCAGAGTGATTAATTTTTTTAAATGTCCATACAACAAACAATTCATTACAATAAACATTATTTCACCTCTCTGTTAAGAAATACAGAAATTAATCTATGTTACTTTTCGTGAGTATATTCTCTTGCTATTTGCATTGAATGTATTTTATTCGCATCAGCATGTAGTGATTTTGATCTCATAAGTACATAAAAAAAATATTCATGATGCATCAACTGGCACCAGGAGATTCCTACACAGAATCCTACATCACCATTCAAGGCAAAAAAACTCAGAAATTCAAATAAGTTTGTGTACCTCTGCAGCACTTTGTCATATATCACAATAACTGACGAGGGTGTCACCCTGCATTTTGCTGCTCGTGCTGGTGCTGCATTTGATGGTCTTTATTAGAATGTGTGGATCCAGTGAGGTTTGTTTGTTTGTTTACAAAGGAGAAACATCATCATCCTTCTCTTGCTAATTGCTCAGTTATATTTAGTCTCTCGTTCATGAGCTTTTTGACCTTTTATATGTACATTTTATATCAGTGAATCAGACTCATCATCATCATCAAGTTCCGTCCCCGCAACGAAGGTTGGCTGCAACGTATCTCCAACATCTCCTGTCTCTTGTCTTGGTGGTGCACTCTGCTAGACTGTAACCTGTCCATCGTGTAATGTTACTCTCCCACTTGTATCTCTGCCTACCTCTTGCTCGCTTCCCTTTGACTTTACCCTCAAGTAAGGTCTTCAATAGGGTGTCATGTCTTTTAATGTGTCCAAAGTATTTTATTTGCCTGATCTTTATTTCTCTTAGTAGTTCTTTCTTCATATTAAGTGTCTTTAGCACCTCTTTATTTGTTTTCTTCTCTTTCCATGATGTTCTCCCTATTCTTCTATATACCCACATCTCAAAGGCATCAATTTTGTCTTCTAATTGTTTATTTAGTGTCCATGTCCATGAATCAGACTAGACAAGACTAAATAATTTATTTAGTGTTATTTAGAATCACACTAAATAATTTAACAAACCCTAATGATAAGAATACCTATTGTGTTACATAATAATAAAATATATGGTGTATATTTAGTATATATACACAATATATTGGTGTATAGGCCTATACAAGAAAGTAGGATTCATAACAGACCAAACATGCAAAAGATGAAACAAGAAAACAGGGTGATAAAGTTTTAATAATCACTGGATACAGGTGTCATAACATGAAAATCAATGTTTCACTCACAAGGCCTACATCAGGAAGACATTCACATCATAACAAACTGCATATGTTCAAATGACAGAGCTAAATATGAAGCTCAAAACATTGATTTTTGTGTATTATCATGTGTGTAGCCAGTGATTAGCAAAACTTCATTACCCTATTTCCTAGTTTCACTTGTTTGATTTAAAATTTGATGTAGTTATTACCTATTATCAAACTTGTGAAAATACAATTAAAAATTGTATACCTCTCATGCAGATCCATTGGTCGATGACATTCTGCTTTAATAGTTTCTTCAAAAATTTGGGATGCAGCTATTTGACAAGGGTAATTATGAAGAGGGATAATTGCTCCTTGTTCCTCTGTTGACAGATCAGATATATATATATATATATATATATATATATATCACAGATATATATAGGTAGTTGTTTTATGGGGAAGATTACTAGAAAAAAATATGCTTGATTATATTACACATTATATATTACAATAAACAAACAGGAAAGTGGGAAATTAAAGGCAGCAGAACTATGATTCTAAAAAAGAATGCTGAGAATACCATGGACTGCCAGGAAAACTAATATGGAGGTGTTGAATCAAATGTGAAATGGAGGTTAACCAATAATATAAGAAAAAGACAATCTTCATTTTTTGGCCATGTTATGAGACAAGGAGGCTTGGAGAACATAGTCACAACAGCGAAGATTGAAGGCAACAGAGACAGAGGGTGACAATGTGAGAAAATATTAGACAGTTGTACAACCTGGCATGGCAGGGAAACAACAATGATCTTTATACATAATACTGGAGATAAAGAGCTGTGGAAAGCCATGATCGTCTACGCCAGCCAGCATGGCACTTAATGAATGAATGAATGAATTCATCCTGTAACACGAAAACGGTGTTGGCACTGATGAAAATAATCTCTATACCAACTCTTTCCAGGCATGTCTGTTATAGATTTTTCAAAATATCCTCAAATACAGAGGACTGTCTAGCTATATTTATGTTCAGACCACCTCTTTAACTTTCTCCTTCTATGACTCCTTGAACAAAATACTTAGCAAGACTCAATAATCTTATCATATACCCATACAATTTATACATACGGTAATCAAAACAAAATATAAATCTGTTAAAAAACAAAAATAAACTAAATAAAAATGTATTGATTTATGAAAATACAGGTTACCTCTCTTCCCGTCATACAAATTTGTAAGAAACGAAGCATTTACTGTGTTGTGATATTTGCAAGATATGTGCTTCCCTGCAAGAGCTATATAGTATGAAAAATGCCAGGTATTTCCAACATTAAGTATTCCTTCTGTTGTGAATTCTGCACATTCTGGACAGGGTAAGGTGATCTATTATGAATAAGCAATGTTATTTTAGAAGCTTATAATTTAAGCTTTGTTTAAAGTTAAAACTATATTTTTTTTCTTCTTCAGCATTCACTCTCATATAAACACAATGAATATATCGTGTGATTTCCGCCGGGGAGTGTGAAGTACGTTGTGCTGCAGGTTCCACAGTAAAACTGTGTTATTTGCACCTCAGTTGGCCATTCTGTGGTCTGGACGTCCGAGGTCCAGCACATCCATATTCGTCATGCCTTTAATTTGGGTAGTATGCTTCCCTAGTCCGTGACAGCCTGCCTATCTGTCGCCAGACATGCGGGTGTGTATTGACTCTTCGCCGAGGCGATTGTAGTTCACATCTATCTTGCACGAGGTGTTCTACAGTCTATGAACTTGCCTCATGTAATTGGAATGTACTGTGCCTCTGCCCATCGGGTACTGAACCATTTCTCACCCATGAGCCTGATTTCGTATGAGGAAGAACTCCACAGAAGAGTTGTACCCTAGCTCTTTCACCTCCTTAGCTGAGGTGTTGTTCACCAATATTTTGAGTCCCTCACCCAAGTTCGCATCTCACACCACATGTTTGAGAGCAAGGCGTTCTCAGGCTGAGCAACCTTGTCCTAATAGCGCCTGAGCCCATCAGGTACTGAACCCTTTCTCTTTGCAAGTGTATTTCCGGTATAGGAAGTTTGACAGTAGGGTTGGGACAGGGTTAAAATTGTTGTCCCTTACAAACTATATAATGTAGGCCTATATCACTGAAACTTAATGTGTCAAGGTTTTGTGCAACAAAAATCAGTAACACGAGTCATCTCTGTTCTCAGAACAATGTCTTATTGGAAATCTAAGACCATTGTCCTGCTACAAGAGAAATCCAACAGAGTTTGAGAACAAATGATAACAAATACCGGTAAGCATATCATATATTTAAAAATGATACAATTCACTTCAAATTCTTCTTTTTATATGTTCATCCTCGCCAGTATATTGTCACGCCTGAAAGTAGAGCAGAGAATAATAACATTGCCACCTGTCATCTAGTCAGAAGAGGCAATTAAGAAAGTTGGACATGTGATTTACATGTGAAGAGGTATGCAATACACTTTCAATGACCCCTGATTTTAGAAAGTCTTTCATGTTCAGAATGTCTCAAAATTGCAAGAAAGTAGTGACAAAGCCATCTCTAGAGTAGAATGTAAGTTTGTGACACTGCTTCATAAAGTTACATTGAATTAAATAGTCATCTGTGACTTGCAAAAGTTCTGTAAAATCTCCCCTAGAGCTGACAGTAAAACTCCACTGGATGGTATCGGAACAAGAGTGACAAACTTGTACTCCCTTAGGAATGTCATTGTCTTTATGTGTTAATTCTAAAACTTCTATCGGGTAACAGGACATAGTCTAACTGGGGTTTCCCTGCAGTAGTGGCTAAGATGTTAACTCTGTGCTCAAAAGACCGCTTGTGCAAATCTTGATAGCATTGTCTTGTTTACAAAGTGAATTTTTACGGAGATTCAAAAAGGGATTAACACTTGAAGTTATGAAGTTACGTGCTATCAATTTTATTCTCAGTAGGTAGAATCTCCATCATCCAATTCCTGCTTGTTAAATTGACTTTGCCATCTTTCAGAACATATTGGCCTTCAAGTCAATTCTTCCAAGACTAAGATCATGAACTTTACCCCAACTGTAATTTTAAAATCACTCTCAATAGAGAAACAATTCAAACAGGTGATAACTTTTCCTATTTATGAGAAAAATGACACAAGATGGAGATGCAACAAAAGATATTTCTACCAGAATTGCTTTGACATCAAGTGCATTCAACCACCTAACAAACATCTGGAAATCAAAAACAATAAATAAATATAATAAGCTGCGACTGTTCAACACCAATGTAAAATCTGTTTTAACGTATGGTTGCAAACATTGGAAGATAGCTAAAGCACTGAAGAAGAAATTAAATTCATTTGAAAATAAATGTCTTTGAAAATTATTAAATATTGGTAGTAAATGAAATCAAACAAGCAAATAAGAGAAGACACCAATCTGCAATATGTTTGTGCAACAATAAGAGGAACACTTATATCAGACATGTAGCTAAAATGAGTGAAAACATACTGCCACTACAAGCATTAAAATGGGTACCAGATGGCAAAATAAAAAGAGAAAGACCAAGAAAGACTCTTCGCAGAACAATCATCAAAGAGGGTATAACTATGGGCCTCAATTACACAGCATGCACGAATTACACACAGTGGTAACAACGCTCAAACTGGAAAGCTCTGGTTTCTGCCCATGCACCATATTCAGTGCTAAAGAAACATATATAGTTAGATTTTCTTGAGAAGAATGGAGTATCTATTGGGTAACCCAATACAGTGAAGTTAATCCTTTATGCCGTTTCAAACTTTCAACCTAGTCCAATGAACAGAATGTGCTGCATTATCATTTATAGCTTGGCTGTGATATCTGTTCCTTTCAGCCACATACATGTTGCATGCTTTTTCTACACTTCTCTAAATGACTGAGGACAGCTGTTTGAAGGACATTTTGTGCTGATGTATCCAGTATGGCACCCTTACAACCCTGACTGGTTATGGGTCTTTTATTATTATTATACGTGGCAGTAAAAATGAATTTTTGAGTAATGGGTTGTTTTCTCTCTTTGATCCTACTCTGTGATCAAAAATTTGCTGCATGTTGTTCAGAATAGCCACATGAAGGTGAAGTAGGATCTTTGTAGCTCTGGTTCAATGATCCTGATGCTAGCTGTCAGTTATAAGCAACTGACCAGTAAGTCAACTACTTTGCAGCATTCCTCACATTCTCGTTAATGGTTAAAAATTCTAAAAATTTTCTCAGAATAGCTTTTATAGACTAAGTTTTCAATATTAAAAGAATAGTTTAACAAGAAAACTCACATATGAATAGACTTTGCTCTTTTGACACACAAAGTCAATTAATGTGGCAACTTGCCTCAAGCAAGAAAACATAACATTTCGAGCTTCTTGTGTTGATGACTGAGTATCTGGTCTTGAAATAAAGTTTGTGTCTGTTCGCAAATCAACTACACGAGCTGAGAGAAGCAGTACAGGTGTTTCTGCAATTAAAACATTTAGTTCACAGGGCATTATCTAAAATTCTGCATATACATCACACAATAATACCAACTATGAGAGTTATTATTTTAATTGGTTAAGAGAACCAACATTACAGTACTCTAGATCAGATAAAATTTAAAAACAGGGTAATGCTAATCAATACACACATAACATACAAAAATCATGTATTTCTCAAGAACACAGCATAACACATTACAAGTACAAAACAGCACTGTCCATGACTACATCCTAACAGCACTAGAAATAATTTATTTTTCAAATATTAAAGTTTTTTTGCAGTTGTTACCTCTTATCAATACTCTAGATCAGTGGTTCCCAACCTTTTATTACCCATGGACAACTTTCGGGACAAATTTTATTCCGCAGTCTCCACGGAAACTAAACAAAAACAACTTGTTGACTTTTCAAGGGTTAAGGCTTGTTATTAAATATCCTATTACATATCACCAAAACAGTACCTTTCTGTTGCCCCTAAGACGTGTCTGAGGCCACATTGAGCTAAATGGTCCATGTTGAGAACTACTGCTCTAGATTAACATATGGATGTTTGATCTTAACAGATGTAGTAGGCTATGAACGATGATGTTTTAAACAGCTTAACACCTCTATTCCAGCTATGCTTTGTTTTATATAATAAAAGTCATTGAAATGTTGTATAAAGATACAAGAAGTGCTGTTTTCATAAATAATGACATTGGTGAATTTCTAAGGAGTGCATCAGGGACGCATACTTTTCCCAATACTTTTTAACATGTATCTTGAATATATATAATTCAGAAGGCATTATAAGATCTCCAGATATCAATAACTATTGGCAGTAGACCACTTTATAACTTGCATTGTGCCAATGATATTGATCTCTTGGCTGGTTCAGAATCTGAACTCCAGTAACTCACCTCAAAGTTGGAAGACGTTAGTCAGAAATAATATGGCATAGAAAATAACTTTGATAAAAGCTAGATATTTGTGACTAGTGAAACCAAGCATGTTCCCATGAACATTCAGCTAAACAGTCACAAACTTGAAGAAGTTACCACCTTCAAATATCTTGGGTTGCAAATATGTGATTATGTCAATTCAGGAAATGAGGTTAAGTGTAAACTTGAGATGGCAATAGCTGTCATGGCAAGGTTGAATATGATTTGGAAAAGTAAGATCAGTATTACAGTAAAGATAAATCTTTTAGATCGCTAGTGCTAAATATACTTTTATACCGATGCGAAAGTTGGACAATCAATGCAGACACAGAAAGGAGGATTCAGTCTTTTGAAAACAAGTGCTACAGACATTTCTTAAGAATTAGCTATATAGAACATCCCACAAATATTATTGTCAGACGGCAAATAAACAAACTTGCAGGTTATCAAGAGCCAAATTTGGGCAGTGGTGAAATGGCATAAAATTGTTTGATTTGGACATGTAACAAGACATGATTCACTTTCTAAAATAATTTTTCAAGGAACAGTCGAGGGTGAAGAAGAGGAGATCAGAGAAAATCCTGTAACGATTATATCAAGGAATGATCTGCTGTTATTTTTCTACAGTCCTCTGAATTGCTGAGGATAGAGTTGTTTGGAGGGCTTTTTGTGCTATGTATCCAGTGTGGTACCCCAACAACTCTGACGGGTTATGGCTCTTATTATTACTTTTATTATTATTATATTTTGATTCAAAATTTCATAAATTATATTATTGCTACTTCATTAATTGTTTAGCCATTTTTCAAGGTGGTTGCTATGTAATTGTTGTATTTTGTACCGGTGATTGAAATAAAATGTCCAGGACAAAATATACAGTATATACATGTATCATATTATTACATGAATTTAAAGTCACAATGTTACCATTCTTTGCTTCCTCTTTAGACCCAGTAAGAAATGAAAAAATATGTCATACATGTTGCAATACAGCAAATTTTTCAAGTATCAAATCACTGTCAAATTCTAGTTTATAAAGACTAGAATTTGCTTAATGCAGATCAAAATTATTAATGTTGCTTTAGTCACATACAAAATATATCCAACTTTACCAATAATCAATATAAGCTTAAGTCTATATCAAATATATAGTTATCTCATATGCTTACTGAAAGAAGTGAAACATGACAATTTACGTGAATGCAAAAATTATTGAAATTTATAAATTATGTCATATTTTCCAACAATAATGTTCTTTGGACATGTAATACACTCTGCCATCACTACTATATTGTGAGAAAAGTTGAGAGTATCATGAAAAAATATGTGTATTTTCCATAGTCCCTTCAAGAGATATTGGAAAACTGATGAGATACTTGAAATAAGAGTAAAATAAGATTATATCAGCAGTAAAAGAACACCTTGTATTTGAATTGATATGGAGGATATTTATTATAGAAAACAATATAGGCCTAATTTGTATAATTATTAATTCTCCCCTAAAAATTGTCAGGCTAGAACATGTTCTTAACTTTCTGTACTTACTGTCAAGTGCTGAACCCTTGTATTTATAAAGACACGCTTTTATATCTACAGCTCCTTGTCTGATAATAAATCCAGTGTTCCAGATATACAAAGGCTGATAGACTTTCATAATTGTTCTGCATAAAAATTATTTAAATAAATATGACATTATTTATCATGGTTAACTAGAGAAACTGAATAAAAAAGTAACTCATTTATACAAAATTTACACTCATAGAGATATATTCTTTTCTCAATTCTCTCAGTTACAATATATGTTATGTTCTACTCATTTAAAATCGTATAATACTCAAACTAACCTCAAAAGTTTTGGTATTAGAGCTGGAGGAAGTGTTGGGAGAAAGTTGTAACATCGATCTGTTTGTAATATCCTCTGTTTAGGAGTAGGATCTGGCCAGAGAGTTTCCTATGGAAAAATATTCCTTATAATTGGAAAGTTAAAAGTAATAGGCCTACACCTCCTTTCACTTACCCGGTATTAAAAAATTGGGCCTGCAACTAGATTTTTTTATTCTGAATAACTAACATTCCATTGATATTAAATATTAAAAAAGCAAGCTAGAACTAAATTAATACAAAAAAGAGTCATCATCAATAATCTGTATGTCCTTCCCACAGAGAATAGTCACAAAGCATCTATTATTTTCTGTCCTTTTGCATTTTCTGTCCTTTTGCATTTTCTGTACTGCTCCCTATTAATAGTTCATTTCGCAATTCTATGCTCTTCAAACAAGTTCTGGGTCTTCCATGTTTATATCTTTTCTGTATGTAAATCTTAGATGTTTTTGTGGTAGCCATTTCATATGAACAACATAGGCCAAGTGGAAGTCATTTTATATGAACAACATAGGCCAAGTGGAAGTCATTTTATATGAACAACATAGGCCTATATCCATTATATATCTAGAGTACACAATACAGAATACTCTTCATGATGATTGTGTCTCTATTGATTGGAGGTCACCCTTTCTGCAATTTACACTTTGCTGATGATATTGATCATATAGCTGGATCAGAACAAGAACTACAATAGTTAACAGCAACGTTAGAAAAAGTTACCAGCAAGTATGAAATAGAAATCAATACTTAAAAGAGTAAGACCTTGTATAACAGCAAAGACACAGGTGTAGAGACCAACACTATGATAAATGAGCATAAACTTGATACTTTCAAATATCTACAATTATGCATTTGTAGTGATTGAAATTTCAAAACAGATTTGAAGATAAAGCAGGAGATGACCTAAGCTGCTGTGTCATTTAAGTTTTATATAGAAAAATAACTTCAGTGCTAGAATGAAGATCAAAATTTGTAACTCACTAGTGCTTTCAATTATGCTGCATAGCTGTGAGATTTGGTCATTCACTGCAAACATATGGAGACAGATACAGGCATTCATATGCAAGTGTTATAGATGAATTAATTTGGCCCTTTTCAACAAATAAAGCAAGGAGTTAGACAGGGTTGTGTACTTTCACCAGATCGGTTCTCTTTATACAGTGAAAAAATAATGCATGCAATAGTTGATATTCCATGAATATCAATGGGAGGACATAACATAAATAATTTGAAATATGCAGATGATACTGTGATGATTGTTAAAAGTGAGGAAGAACTTCAAGAATTAGTTAATGTAGTAGGTACAGACAGTAAAGAGAAAGGTCTCTTTCTAAATATCAAGAAAACAGATGTAATCATTATTTCAAAGAAACAAAATAACACAACTTGCAATATCAAAATGAGGGATACAGTATTAAAACAGGTACACAAATTCAAATATTTAGGTGCAACGATTACAGCAGATCGAAGAAGTTCAACAGAAATAAGAAGTAGAATGAAGTAGGCAAAAACAACATTTACAAAAATGAAAAATATATTTTGTAATATGACCTTGTCATTAAGAGGTGAGGAAGAGAGTACTGCAGTACTATATAACACCTATACTAACATATGGATGCGAGTCTTGGACAATAAACAAACAGGAAAGTGGGAAATTAGAGGTAATAGAGATGTGGTTCTACAGAAGAATTCTGAGAATACAATGGACTGCCAGGAAAACTAATGTGGAGGTGTTGAAAGAGTCAAATATGAAATGGAGCATAATCACTTATATAAGAAAAAAACTTCTTCATTTTTTGGCCACATGAGACAAGAAGGTTTGGAGAACATAGTCACAACAGGCAAGACTGAAGGCAACAGAGACAGAGAGTGACAACGTGAGAAAATATTAGACAGTTTAAGAACCTGGCACATCAGGGAAATGATGATCATGATACATAATACTGGTGATTGACAGTTGTGGAGAGCCATGATCACTTACGCCAGTCGGCATAATACTTAATGAATGAATAGATGAATTATGCACATTTCTTATAGAAAGCATAACTCAAATGTGTACATAAGAAATAAAGTAGAATCTTGCAAGTCCATAAGAATCACAACTTTCATTAGTAACATGATGAAAACTTGCACAGTTTCAGTATGTACGTCATATCATTCCTTCTAAAAAATCATCCTTCATGAAACAGTTGAGGTTAGAAGAAGCAAAGGAGGCAAAGACAACCATAAGAGACATTAAAGGCTTGTTAAGATTTTTCCACACTTATCTACATCGTTGAAGATAGAAATTGCTGGAGCACTCTGTGTGTTGATAAGGAAAAGTCATGCAGAAAAAGGACTAGATTCGTTCAGATGACACCCACTCGTCTCGCAACTTGAGTCAACACATCTTCCATCTTTGACCATAATCACACCACATCGCTAAAAACAGATACGTTTTAGTCAAGACTTCCAATTTGTATATTCTCAAGCTACTATGAATATAGACAAGTCAGTTGATATACAGACAACAACAACACAAACATTGCACGGGTATGTAAACTCCCCGAGAACCATAAACATTTAACATTAGTAAATGCGAGAAGACTCAAATTATGAGGCGACTGCAAGCCATTTAGGTGGACGTGGTTCAAATTCCATTTACCACATTATTTTTCTTTAATAAATCTTCCGTACTTCTATATAATATTTTTCATTAATATTTCTTTTATTAGTAATGTGTAAGAAGTTTCTGGGTAAAGATGATAATAATAACCCTCATATGAATAGGATCTTTAAAGGCAGACTATTTGAACACATCCTTTTCTAGTATCTTTACTATTATGATACATACACTAATGTTGATAGCATACAGCTGCACCTCATTAGATCTCTGATCTGCTGCTGTTTTGAGTTGATTTACAGAGAGAAGACACAAATACATAATAAATTAACAAAAGACCCAAACAATTTTTTTTGTATGTCATTGAAACCTTATCTCATATTTCAGAAAGAAGAATATTCACCAGCTGAAGAAAATAAACAAAAATATAAACAGTAAATTAACATAAAAATATATGATAGTATTAAATAACAATACTAAACCCCATGACTAGTTAAAATAACAAGAATATTAACCTAAAGATTATGTCTAAATATATAAACAAAATCTAACTTTAGAGAATTAGCCAAAAATAGGATCAAGATTTTTACTTGCAATAAAAACATGAAACCTTATAACCTTGAGGGACATTTATACTAATACCTTACCAGTATCTCATGGTCATCAGGAATGTCAACAGTTCTCACAAAAACTTGTGGAATTGATGACCCGCCTTTGGTGAAGTGCCCCGGTATTGGTAGCAACATACCTTGACGTACTAACACGGCAACAACATCAGCAACCTTTTGATAAATATAAAATAAGTTCTTTCCTAGGAGACGAGTCAACATTTTGTTGGGATGTGTAATGAAATATGCAAAAAATGAGAGTCAACACTGTTCTTCTTATTTTTGTTTATTATTTCCCTTGTCTATATTTATCAGGCTTATTTTTATTCGGCAATGGGTGGATGTTTATTTTTAATTATTTAAAGACAAGAAATGGGGGGAGATTTATTGAGGAAAGTTTTATAGGTGTAAACAGATTGGTGTTCATCGAGAACCCTGTGGGTATATCTGTACATCCGGAAGCACTACTCACAACTGTAATAAGAGTACTACATCATTATCAGTTGAAGACAAGTTCAGAATGGTTACAGCAGTCATTTTGTAAATACAAATTAGACTTGGTTTGCTATGTCCTCAGAGACATGGACTTGCTTCCCATCTACATTGCCCATAGCATCCACAGTTTGAGTCTCAACACTGCTTCATTCATAAATATGAACAATGTCCTTTCTGAGCTGTAACAAGCATACTGCACCTTTAGCGATTGAAGGAAATTTCAGCATAATTACGGTAGCCATTTTGTAAATAGAAATGAACCAGTAGAGTGACATCATAAATTACTTTAAATTTCTGATGCAGTGCAAATTTATTAAAAAGTGTGAAATGTAGACCCTCTACCTGAAGTAAAGGCATGTTGAAAATTGATGTGCTGAGCCTTCAAAAGTGCAACATAACACAGCTATGCTGTAAAAATTACACAAACTTCTGTGTTCGTTATAAGAGAGCGAACACAAAAAAAGAACAACAACAAATGTAGACCCTTCTAGGAAAAGAGCCATAATATAGTACAACAGAGTGTAATATGCGCTTAATTTACAAATTTTGTTGCAACTATAAGCTGAGATTAACTTCAGGTACTGTAAGTGTTAACACCTTTCTTATATCCTGGTTTAGATATAAAAGGAGACTTTTGTGGAGAATTAATTGTAATGTCTCATCTTGTTCTAAGGAGATGCTAATATATTTTCATCTGATTTAATGCAAAGTTGTCATTGAGTCATTTGAGATATTGCAGAGCTGGAAAGCAATCAAGAAATTTAATCAACATTCAGCGCTCTTTAATACAAAATTAGGAAAAACTTATTTTTGATGGTGATGATGATAATGATGATGATATCCCATGTGGCAACCAGGGACTATACTTCTAATTCAGGGTACAAAGAATACGGCCACTTCTTCTTTCCAGCCATGTTGTAGGAGTTTACTAAGGAAAGTTGAGGGGAAGCTCTGACAACTTGTCATCTGTGACAAATCATCATGTTCACCGCATGTCAACTCAATTTCTTACTTTTGTCTTCTGTCAAATGATCCCATAGATGATGAAGAGATGCAGGTCAGCAGGCATTGCACCTTTTTCATTTTATGACAGACTCCTATGTGGAAGGGAATTCTATTTGTACCATTATTTAGAATGGGTCAACAAATCTGATGGAATAATTATGAGATGGTTGTCCTGAAGTGTATGCTGCACTCCCACAGGACATGATATCCTAGAAATGTGCAAGCATTGCAACCAACAATTTCATCAACAATAAAAAAAATTGTTGGCATATGTAGAATATATCATGAGAAAAAAACAACCACAAAATAGGCCTCAGATGGGTAACAACAGGGGACAGACAAAAGGTACAGTAGTCATTGTAAGATTGACCAAAAGAAACAATGAAAAGAAAGCTAAAAGAGAGGTTAAGATGAAAGGCATTGACTCCCTTGCTGAGATTGAGAACAATGTCCATAATAAAGAAACATGGTGATATATACTTATGAGTCCTAAACAACAGAAAATTATACTGCAGAATTACCAATTATTTAATCATAAGAAATTTTAACGTTTAACAGCATTTATTTTAAAAAATTTCCTTTTTCTCGCATACTTTTCAAATTTCACTCAGTCAAGAATGCTATTGTAGCTGGTAGAAATGTATGTCATAAGCAATTGAAATTCTGAAGAATTTTGTTTAACTTAAACAACATTGCCAGTCAGAAGTGTATTGCTTCTTTGTTAAACTGTATGACACATTAAATATTTTTGATAGCAGTGTATCTGGAGCAGCAATAACTTGTATTCTTGTCCCAACAACTGGTTGTTATGCATGGTTATTATTGTTATTCATGGCTGGTTATATATTAACAGTTTTCTGCTATGACAAGATTAACTACCATTTGAAAAAGCAGGACACCAACTGTCTTAAGATTAACTTACTGGGTACATAAATCTTTGGTTCTGTCAATCTTTCTATATAACTGTGAGACCTGGACTCTAAAAGTCAACTTAGAGCAAATAATTCAGGAGTTTGAAAACAAATGCTATAGAAGAATGTTAAGTATCTGTTACCTATATCTTAAAACTAATTTGTTTATGCATAATAGAATTCATGTATTAGCAGGTCAACAGAAACCACTGTTAACAATCAAGAAACTTTGTACGCTCAGATGATACGGGCATGTGATGAGACATTTCTCAATGACTAAAGATGTTCTTCAAAGTATGGTTATGGGTGGAAGAAGACAGGGTTGTGGAAGAAGACAGGGTGGAAAAAGAAGACATGGCTGGATAATATCAAGGACTGAACAGGGTGTGAAGTTTCCAAACTCATCAGGATGGTAGAGAATAGAGGTGTATGGAGATCTTTCTGACCAAATGTTTCAATGTAACACCACTACAACCTTGACAGGTTATGGGTTTATTATTATAATTATGTATTAAATATTCAAAGGATATTTTGTGTACAATAAAGAACATGTTCAGAAACAAGACAAAGCACAAAGTTTTCTGATTAACTACAGATAATAGTATTATGAAAATAAGAAACATATTCAGACTTCTGTCACTGTGTTCTTGTTATGCTCTCACCTGCCAAGTTTATATGCATGTTATTGCAAAGAAGGGATATGCAGTACATAAGAATATAAACTGATATCAAGGATAGAAGGATGTGGCATGTTGTCAATGGCAGAAATGGAATTAAAATAGGCATTATCTTTACATTTGCAACCTACCAAATCATCTTCTTCTTCAGCGTTCATTCTCAAACTCCTGCTGGATCTCTCTTTTAGCAGGATCATTGTAATACTAGATTTCCAGCAGGATGTAATCCAGAGAATGGAAATGCGTTGTGTCACCATTTTATTTGCACCAATGACACATCCGTCTTTGACGGACAACCTAACAAATGTAAACTGTTAATCAAATTTACGGAATATAATATTGAGTTTATGGCAATGGACTGCAGACCTAGAGAATATATGACAGTTGCTTAGCAGATACCTGTTAGATACAGACAAAACACTGAATTATTCATTACTACTGTCACATAAATAATTTAAAATTAAATATTGCACAAGCATGGCTGCACACCTGACCAGTCAAATATGGAGTGTGTTAACTAGTAAACCACAGAAACCATATACATGCATGGTCTTTAATTTTTGCTTGGGGAGATTGAACACCTTTGCATCTTTCAATCTTTCATGATGGTTTGTATGCTAGATGTCAGTTAAAACATGTCTCGTAAGTGCTCTTTCCTTATTATCTAGCTTGCCCTATCTGAGTGTCAGCATCAAAATGCTTACACAGTAGATCTGTCAAAAAGTGTATGAAAAAAGCTATACATATCCAAGATGTCCAGAAAAACATTACATGCTAGGTTGGACAAGTGCTCTTGTTCTTTGTTTTTTTAAATATAAATCTCTGGAGTTCTTATTTATAAAAATAATAATGAAAGAAAACATATTTTAGATGGTTTTGCAAATAATTTGTTAATTGGTTTATGTTTTTGAGATACATACCTTCACTTCTAATTTTTCAAGTTGAATCACAGACTCAAAAGTAGATAGTTTCCAACATGGGATTTCACCACCAAGGAAAGCAACCTCAACTTTGTCAGATGGTTTATTGATAAGAAACCTGATACATATCCTTTCATATTTATGTATATCTGTAACACACAGTGACTTGTTCTCATGCCACAAATATAGACTCTCTCCCTTATAAATAAAACAAAATATATACATATTAGATTTACTTACAATCACTATTTATTATTTTTACTGAGACCAATAAATGATTTATCTAATAAGCATTAGACTCTTCTTCTTCTTCATCGTTCTTCAGTCAGATATCAGGTAATAGCTTCAATGAATTGTGTGATTCGCTTCAGGTCATCCATGGAACCCCTCAAGTCTGGAAGCAGTGCCGTCTCAGTAGGCCATATTTTCTCCCTCTCTTCTTGGTAGAGTTGACAGGCATGAAGAATGTGTTCTGCAGTCTCTGGGCTCAGTCTACAGTTGCACAGGTCTGTCTCACCAATCTTCAGCTTTCGGAACATGTGACTTCTCAGTCTGTTGTGACCAGTTCGTAGTCTGAAAATGATGGTTTGTTCCTTGCGTGACATTTGGTGGTAGGGGTCATTTGGTTCTGCAGTTGGGTGCATTTGCTTCCACTTTTTCTTATATTCTGCTTTTAACATGGTCTTACTTTCATAGTACATATTATCATTTTCTATTTGTTCCAGTGATCCCCCTTTCCTTGCCAGGAGATCAGCTTTTTCATTTCCAGGTATGCCACAGTGACCTGGGATCCACTGCAGTACTGTTTCTTTGGTGGTACTGCTGAGGTGTAGTAAGCAGGCCGTAAGTTCATTCATGCTCGTGTTCTTTGGATCTTTCAATGCCTGCAATACTGATTTTGCATCCGTTAGAAATACTACATGTCTGTTGTGACTCGGCAAGCAATTCATGAGCATTCTGGCTGCCTCTATTATGGCTTCCATTTCTGCTTTGAAATTTGTGGAATGTTTGCCTGTGGGTATGGATTTCTCTATTTCTTTTCCATCTGGTGTTACTATATATATTCCTGATCCTCCATCTAGTACTGCCTCTTTCGCTGATCCATCTGTATATACATGTGTCCATATATCCTTTGGGTATGCTTTCTGTATGTGATTCTTAGTTGTCTCCTTTAGTACTTGTATAGTAGTTTCTGTTTTCGAAATAATGCTTGGTATATTGTCCATAATTCTTGGGAAGTTTTTCCCGTCCCATGTTGGGTATGTGTTAAAGGTGTTTAGTGGTTTTAGGTTTTGTAGGTCTGTATCTGTGAGTAATTTCTGGAGCTGTTTAGCGGAGTGTAGAAAGCTACCTCTAGCATTAGACTCTTAAAGGGTAATAAATTTTATGTCTACTACTAAACCTTGTTCCTAGTGCAATATAAGGCATAGGCTGTCACTCACTACTGGTTTCCATTTTGGGCTATCTTTTTTTACCTCTGCCATTTACACTATTAATCTATAACTTTCTTTTCTACTGTTCTTCATTAGGTACATTCTGGCCTACTCACATTTTTTATTCCATTTTCCCCACACCTGTCAACATTACGGATTTTCTTGTAATTCATATAGGTATCTGTCATTCTCAGACTCCTTATGGGCATAAGAGTCATCTTTAAAAGTTTTCTGGAGTCCTTATGAGTTTTCTAGTCTCAATTTTGTAATTCTTGATTGTATTGTTATTCGCCTCCTCTTGTGAAACAGTATTGAAATTATGTGTTCTAACCCAACATACTTAAATAATTAAATCACCATAAATTCTTTAGTTATACAGTTCTCCTGGCTCCTAATTGACTTTTTTCTAACTAATATTTATCTTTGCTTGCAAAGGAGGAATATCATCATCATCCTGCAGGAATGTGTTGATGAATTTCTGCAATTCAAATATGATAATTTTTGTCAGATACTAAGTCTCAGGACCATATAGCTGGAGAGATTTTAAATTTGTTTTACATATTCTCAGCTGGAGAGATTTTACATTTGTTTTACATATTCTCAGAGTTGGTTACATTAAACTTTCAAATTCAAAGACTTGCTATGTTATCTTTAATATGCACATAACAATGAATATGTATTGTGAAGACTAGCTGCTATAACACTAATGATATATACCAATATATAATAAAACATACCAAATTCTGAAGTAAGTTTAACACTTTTCCTAGATGAGGAAAAGAGTATTGTTTGAGATGCAAAGTCCTGATTTCTGTGTCTGTTTCATGGAAAATTGCTGTCTGACTTCTCATAGCAAATTTTGGAATCTATCAAAACAAATAATTAGTGAAATATCAGTGCAAAATCCACTAGTTAAACTTTACCACTGGGCAATTTTTGCTAGTGACAATGTACCATATATTTCTGAATATAAGCTAATCTGTATATATAAAGCCAAGAATGTAACTCTAATGTCCAAAATATGACCAAAATCAGAAACCTTTGTATAGACTAAAGTATAAAAAATATTATCAGTAACAATATTGTGGAATGATTATTATAATAAGAATGAAGAGACAAGGGAAATATTGCAAAAATTAAAATAACACAAACTTTCACAACAGTAAAAATGCAAAGTCATTGATCCCATTTGCCCCACCCCACCAGTAGGCCCTACCCACATAAAATACAGTATCAAGAATAATAAAGTGTAACCTTTGCGAGGAGGTATTGCCAACTTTATAAAACCTGCAACAACAAAGTAACAGTGTTCCAAAATATCTGATTAATTCAGTGCTGTCTCCATAACAAAGGTTGGCTGCAAGGATAGCATCAATTATTATGGTAAATTCAAAGTCTAAACCATGAATGGATCTGGCAAATATCAGATAGCATCAGCCATTAGATTAATAGTACATTCCCACACTGACCAGTGAATAGCCATTATAATGGATGTATAATCTTACCAGCTCTAGTTGTAAGTGGATCTGGTACAGTGAAACCCAAAATAGCTTTCTGTATACTATGGACGAGACCTTTGTCTGCTTTGATTTGTTTTCAAATTGCAAAGTCATAAGAAAAAATATGAAGAAAGTTGTTTTTTTAAATGACTGAGCATGAGAAGACACCTTTCACTGTTGTTGTAGGTTGCTTGGCAGATGGGCCACACATGCCCTCTCCCCCCATGATTATTTTTGAACACAAGACTGCCTAAAATTCCCAAGTATGCCCCCCATGAAAGGCTGGATAGACAAAACTTACACTCTGAAATGGCTGGATAAAGTTGGGGAGGTGCAGAGGAAGGGCGCAGCTATTTAAAAAAAACCATACATGCTAGTTTGGGATTTGTTTCAGCACATCTTACAGAGAAAGTGGAAAGACAATGACATGAGATGGAGTTGTTTGCATTTGTAATTCCTAGGAAGTTTTACCTCCCTCATGTAGCTGCCTCCCTTAACAAACCATTTAAAGACAGTTTTCTAGCAAAAGGAAATGAATGGATGATGTCATAAGATTTAGCTGTGATGAAGGGAAGCCACGTTAAAAAAGCTGACATCATCACAATCACTAAGTGAGTCAAAGAATTGTCATTGGATGGTCCATCTAAAAGATCATCTAATCTTTCGAAAACACCTCGAAATTACCCTGGACTCTAGAATGACATGGGCAAAACAGGCAGAAAAGGCAAAAATCAGAGCCAGAAACAGAATGGGCATAATGAAAAATATAAAAGGCACAAACTGGGGAGTGGACAGCAAAATCTTGAAAAAGCTATACACAGGTAGAGTTAGGCTAGTACTAGAGTATGGAATCACAGCCTGGACCACAGCATCTAAAACACAATTAAACAAAATTGTAAAAACCCAGAATCAAGCTACACATATTATCACTGCATCTATGAAATCTACACCCATAAATACATTAGAAGCAACAACTGGTCTTCATTCAATGGAAGATAGAAAAGACATTAAATTAATTCAGCAAGCAGAAAAATACAAAAGACTCCTGAACCCTCCTATGCACCAAAGAATTAATGGCTATGGTAGAAACAGGCTGGAGAGGAGCAACTTCTCAGCAAACAAAAAAAAATGATATAGAAGGCACCAACTCTAGGACAAGTGAAACCAAGGCCCATACAACCAGTCAGTACATACCCCCTTGGGCATAGAGACTCCTAGAACTAAAAGAACAAATAAAAGGTATAGAAAAGAAATGAAATCAGACAGACATGGAGAGAAAGTGTATCAAAGAACATCACATCACAGTTAATTACTACAGGATGCATGGACTCATGCCTAAACAAATGACTAGGCCATAAATGCAATTAAGAATGGAGGAGGAGGAGTGGCCCTGAGACTAAAACACAAGGAAGATGTTACTCTAGCCATAGCTACAGGCAAGCTCTCAACCAATTTTAAGGCAGAAATGGAAGCTCTCAAGAAACAGCAGCAGAAATGGTGTTACAACATAAAGAACATATGCACAGGAATATTGTACTACATAGGTGCCAACTAGTACAGATTTTTTATGTTAATAAAGATTTCAAGCTAAAAAAAAAACCTTATGTTTATTTTAAATTTATTTTTAGTAAAAAAAAATCACTTGGTGTTCAATTTCTTAGTAATTATTATTAATGCAGACATTTTTATTTTACATGCTCATATTAAAAAACAATTTTTAATTAGTGGGGTTATTGGGGGTTTTTTGTGCTAAATACAGATGTTTTTATTGAAATACAGAAACAAATTGTTAAAAATACAGGTTACTGAAAAATAAGTTGACACATATGCTACTAACAGATGCACTCTCTGATATAATAGCATTGAAACTACACAGGAACACCAAAATGAATGAATTGAGGGCAGTTCTAGTTCAGCTGCACAATAATTTCCAGAGAGTGGATACCATCACATTGTAACATTGAAGGGAATGAAGTTGCAGATAGACTGGCCAAATAAGGAGGGAATTTACCTCAAGAAGACTATCTGGTCAGTTATGAAGAAGTGAAGACTATCATTAAAGGCAACTACGAGCTCGTATAACAAAAAGTGGAAAGAAGAACATCACCAAATATAATGCAGATGATGGGTATTACCAACTATCTAGAAAAGACCAGGTTATCTTGCTGTGCCTCAGAACTGGTCACAACAAAATGAGACATGACCTGTACACCAAATTCAAAATAGGTACAATGGGCCATTGCCATTGCAGTCTTGCAAATATGACAGCAGAACATATATTACAAGAATGTTCCCAGTATGCAGACCCGAGGTACAAGACATGGCTCACCCCAATCAGCGTCAAAGAGAAACTGTAGGGCACAGCAGAAACTCTAAAACAGACAGCAGCCTATATCATAGAATAGATTCTCAACCTGACTGAGTGGTCATCGCTGAAGAAGAAGAAGAAAATAAGATAGCTGTCATCATAAAATGGAGTCTTTGTGAACAAATGGAGGGATGCAGCAACAACCTCAACCTTCATCCTCACACTGGAAGTAGTTATTCTAAATACCACACTACACTCATAACTCTACCACAAATACAAGTTATACACCCACAACTATTCAATCCCCTCCCTGCAACTCCTTAACGGAAAAATGCAATATTGACACTTTTTTGTTGTTTTTTACACCCACAGACAAATTTCTAACAATGATAGACCTATGCATCCATGAAAAAAATGATAACATCTCATGCATTGTAAGCTATCAATTGATTAAGTTTAAGGTCTGCTTTTTTACTGTGTCAAACTCTACATCTTCTACCAAGAGTGATTATAACCTTGCAGAAGTTTGTCATTGTTTAATCAATTGGGGGGGGGGGGGAGTCATCCATTTGGTATGGTTAAAATTACCATTAACTCATCTATAGCCCTCTCAGACTGTGCCATCCATGACATATCATACTTTTGAATCTTATGTCCTTTAGATAATTAGCAACCTCATGTTTTTGAGTGCCTTTAATCTGCATTGAGATGCATTACTTATACAATATAAATTGAATTAATATTGTCATGGTGATGAAACTATAAACCAATTTTTTATAAAATCAGATTAATTTTGTATTATTATACCTTTTCTATGATCTTTAACAATTCTGTTGACCACTCACAGTGGACCCATGGCACATGCTTTTTTATGACAAAAGAGCACTTGGACAAGGCAGCTGTTACTTCCTTATTAAAATTCTCTTTAGTCTGAAAAAATATGAATATATGTTAAATGTTTTACAATTTATCAAACAATTGTGATGTATACTTTATTGGCATGCCAGGTATTTGACTCCGTCAGGACACGGTACTACACAAATTTATTATCAAATAGATATACCTGTAATTATTCAATTTGTCTTTTTTGGTTCTCAAACACCTATTGGATCTCTCTAATAGCAGGACAATGGTATTACTAGATTTCCAACAGGATGTAGTTCAGGAATGGAATTGCTTAGCATCGCAATTTTATTTTCACCAATGGTCCAATACCTCCAACTTCAGTGTAGTAATTAATATGTTCAGCATTTTACAACTTTCACTGAATGGTAGACATCTGTAACCATATAAGTAGCGGGCATGTTGTACAAGAGAACTGGTTCCCGTGCTGTACACTGAACACCAACTTGAAAGCTAACATACTTTAAATTGTTGTAGATGTAGGAACTACTATTGACATAACCACATACTTTCACGATTTTTCTATATATTCTCAGGATTTATTCATACTTCTTTTTTATTGCAAAAACATGTTTTCTGTAATACTGACATTGACATCAATGTAAAAAAAAAATTAAACTGGTTACTAAAATCACTTACCGTATATATGAATATAAATATATAAAAAATTATATAAAAAAACACAATAAAACTACACAGGGCAAATCTCAATGTGTCGGTCCAAATGGGACCTTTTTCAAGAGACAAATAACTTATAAACTAAACAATAATACACAAAATAGTTGACTGAAATTTTATCAAGCCATGTTGCTATGACACAGAAATGGAAACACATCTAGTAAAAGAGAAAATGCGTGCTTTCATTATAAAAAAAATGGAAAGTGGGAAATTAGAGGCAATAGAGATGTGGTTTATAGGTGTTGAAAGAATAAAAAAAGAAACTGACCCAAATCAATAATATAAAAAAAGACCTTTTATTGTCACTTTATGAGACAGGCAGGTTTTGAGAACAAAGTCACAACAGGCAAGACTGAAACAACAGAGAAAGGTCCCATTTGGACCGACACATTGAGATTTGTCCTGTGTAGTTTTATTGTATATTTTTTAATATACTTTTTTATATATTTTTATTCATATGTATGGTAAGTGTTTTTAGTAACCAGTTTAATTCATTTTGCTTTACCATCTGTTCGTTCGGTTACTGCGGCACCCTCCACTTTGTCGGACACCCACCATTTGGTTATTTACATCAATGTAATCAGTACAATACACCTAGTTCTATTGTAACGCACTGTAAGTTTATGTTTTTTTTGTCTTGCAGACAGTCATTAATCAAAATAAGTAACTAGTTCAGCAGTATCTTTCATGAACATACCTTCTGAGTGATCAAGGCACAATCCCAGAAACATTTGTGTTTGCCTTTCTCTGTTGTCCTACATTTTTTTATAATATGGTTTCCTCAGCAATTATGACTCTGTGCAAAGAGTTTTTTTTCCAGACAGTGCAGTATTGTCCAGCACTTTCCAATTTTTAGGGTCGATAGAGAAATATTTCACAGATGATTTATAGATATCTCAAATCTTTGTATCAATTTTATTGTATCTCAGAAGCACTTTTGACCCAATGGCCTTCAGATAGTTCACCAAATAGCAATATTAATAAGGCACATATCCCATCAGAGTCATATGGGTGCCACACTGGATACATCAGCACAAAAATCTCTCAGATTTTAATAATCTCAATATAGTAAAGTAAAGTAAAGTAATCAATAGCATTTATTAATGCCGTAGGGGTGTGAGATGTTAGCGATCTCACATTTCAGAGGCTCTGCAAGTGAAGGCAGCAGCCATCTCCTCTCCCTCACAGTCTTCACTTCCTGGATTAATCCGGTACTCATTTAAGGCTGGGTCGACCTGGGAGCTGTTGCGATCTGAAAACATTTCCGCCTCAACTGGGGAATGAATCCAGGACCACTCATATGCGAAGCCAGTGCACTAACCACTGCGCTACACGGCTCCCTATCAATATAGAATGTAATGTAAATCTAGAGCTATCAATGTCGGCCTAAAAATGTATTTACACCCTCAGTAATGGCAGACAAGAATAGCAAAATATTGAAACAAATAAATTTGCATTTCTAGCTCTTTCAGCAACTTCTGTGCAAACTTAGTGTGGGTTTGTAGAAACAAATGATGCCATAACGCTACCATAGTGGCCAACCTTACTAACTGAAAGAATGAATGAATAGGATAGCTGGGAACAATGCTGGTACCTGACAGTAATGGGTTTAATGACAGCTAGTGATGCCGCCTTGGAAGGTTGCGCTATACTATCTATGATGTATTTTATGTCAGTAGGTCAAATGGAAGAAATGAAGTTGCATCTCACAATTGCTAAAGTTTGTGCTAATTTCCTTTTAGCATGATTTCGCTTGTCCCTTAACTCGTATAATAGTGTAATTTCACAGTATTGTTTCTGGTATTATTTATTTACTACCTCGGCCTATACTCAGGTTACATTTTGAACATTTCAGTCACATCCTTGGCTTATATATGGATCAGCTTATAAATGAAATATATGGTATATGGTTATTTGCTGATCCAGCATCACATGGACTCATGCCCTTTGATCAAAATATACAATATACGGTAGACACTAGTTCATGGGAGAGCCTTGCACAAGAGAGATCCAACTGGCATTACTGAATCAGAAGTGGTGTAGCTGCTGCAGAGAAGCTTAGATAAAATTCCACTCACCAAAAACGTCCAAGAAGAAAGGCAGGAGCTGATCAATGTCTAACAGACATACAAAGATACACAGATATACAGAGAATGGTGAAAAAATTCCAGACATGTATAGGACTTATATATCTAAATGGTCATCATCAACTCCAATGGACACACAATATGATCCATAACATTGTCTATTTGTATGATATGAATTACTAGTTCAATTCCTGAATTTTTTAAAGTTTCTAGTGCATCTGAATTCATAATGTAGCAAGTGGCGAAAGCAACATTTACCACACAAATTTCCATCATTCTGTTATCCTCAGATTTAACAAAACTCTCTAAAGTCTCAAAGCTTGTAATGCCCCATCCCAGACCTTGTTGGCCTTTGAAGTCCAGGTAATCTAGATGCCACGTCCTCCTAGAAAAACAATCATGAGATAAAAATGACACTTATTTATAACAAATGTGTTAAAGAAAAATGATCCCACATACAAATTATTGGAGATAATTGATAAAGTCATATTTGAAAATATCCAAATATTATGTTCTTCTTCTTCTTCTTCTTCTTGTTTGCAGATTGACATGTCTACATAGCAAGTTTGGCTTTCTTAATAAATGCTGCTGTATTTGAAAGCTTCTCAATGCTCCCATACAGCTTTCTGTAGATATCCATCTCTGTGGGCCAGTGTTCTTCCCTTAACTGGTTTAGTGTATTGCAGTCTTGCAGGATATGTTCAGTGGTCTGTGCTGCCTGCCCACAAGGGCACAGTGGTGATGGGACCAGTCTTAGTCTATTTAAGTGGCTGTTTAATCTGTTGTGTCCTGTTCTGAGGCAGAAGATAATAACCTGCTCTGCTGTCGAGATAGTGGTAATTGTCTTTTGGGTGGTCGATTTTCCTGATAGCTTTGATAAGGGTCCTCTTATCTTGGTAGGTGATTATTGGTCTTTTTGTTCCTGTGTTGTTCCTTCTTTGTCAGCCTATCTGCATCTTCATTTCCTGGTATGCTACAGTGGGATGGTATCCACTGTAGTACTACTACTCTTCTTTGAATGCTCACTTCTCGCATGGTTTTCTTCAGGTCTGGAAGTTTATCGCTCTCAAGGGCTTGTAGTACAGACATAGCATTAGTAAGAAATACCACCTGCTGGCATTGGCTTGTTGTTTTTTTAATTATTTCTGCAGCCATGTTTAAAGCCTGTACTTCTGCAGAGTAGTTGGAGCAGAATATTCCAGTTGGTGAACATGTGGATTCATTTTCTTTTTCTGGATATTTTCTGAACACTCCAGCACCTTCGTTCTTCACTCTTCTGGTTGCTGATCCATCTGTATATAGGCCTACTTGTACCCATGTTTCATGGGGTACATATCTTCAATCATGTTGCATACTATTGTTTTTTTTAAAGAGTAATCAGTTCTATCATAGTGTAGTAGTTGTTTATGGTGGTTCTGATAGTGAGATTTTGATATTTCTCCCACGGAACTGGAAAAAGTGTTGGTGTTATCTCTCTTGTTGTGTCTGGAAGTTCTTTCGTATATTCTCTGTTCAATGTTTTAGATCAGTGAATAAAACTGCTCCTCTTCAGCCTTCCACTGGCTAGGTCACAGTATCTGGCCTTCTTTGGATGTGTTGGCATGCTCTTGTACTTTTCTGCATGGACCATGGTCTTAGTGTCTCGCCTGCATGGTAAGGGAGTGATGCCTGTAATTTTCTCAATTTCATTTATGGGAGAGGTCTTCATGGCACCTGTGATACCGCGAAGTGCTTGATTTTGTAACTTGTCCAGGGCTTGTAGATGGGAATTGGCTGCTTAAGTCCATGCTGTTATTCTAGTACTGGTGTAACTGCACCTGTATACCCACTTCTTTAAGGTTGCCTCATTGCTCTCGGCCTGGTGCCTCAGACTTCACTGCATGTGTTGGTGCAGTGGTGTTGGAGATATTGACCATCTCTTTTTCAGTCAATTCTCTTTCCATCTGCTTCCTCCACATTCACAGACATAATTGCCAAAAGGTTTAGTCAGAATCAGCATGAGCAGCTGTATTTCTGTTTCCGGGGTGCACAATGAGGAGGTATTTTTGGGATCTTGGTTATCTGCTAACCCTGGGTCCGCTGACAGCAGTACTGTACCCTTTGCACCCCAAAAAAGGTATTACTATGGGTCTCAACAACATAGAGGAATTACACACAGTAGCATCACATCGCTCAAACTGGAGTGCTCTGATTTCTGCCCTATGCACCATGTTCAGCGCTGAAGGAACATTTAGAAAGATAGGTCTATTTTATTTTTTTAGTGTCATATTATTGTTTGCTACATTCTTTTTCTCAACTCAGTTATGCATACTGCATATGATTCTATCAATGTTCCAAAGGTCTGAAATAACAAGAAATATATATAAACACTGCATTTCATATTTCTGAAAAGTGGTAGAAAGGTTGATAAGAATAATTGTCTGTGATCTGATAGTACTGGCATATGAAATTAAGTAACTATTGGTAATTTGAATTAAGCTTACCAGTAAATGTTTACTAATTTCTGCAAATCGGTAAATAAAAATATGTGATTTTTTAGTTATAAATCTGAAGATATTTTTTTAAAGATATATTTTTACGATTAATTAGGTATTTAGCCTGCCTTCCATGTCAAACACAGACCAATTGGAACTTACGTGAATAACTTGCAAGTTGTTGTATAAAGTGCTTCTGCTAGATACTCTAAGCGAGCTTTTATCAGTCCACTTATACTGCTGTTTCTGCTACTGGTCATGTCTACAAGCAAGAATATCACATCCTGACACTAGAGAGCAAAAAGCATTATGACATTTTTACTGTATTTATTGTTATTATTAGCAGCAGATACATGACACAGCAGTTAAAGAATGATATATTCTACTGATAGTGAAACATCAACACTATCTCAGCAGTAATATATTTATAAAGTAATAGGCCTATATTTAATTGCATGAAACACAACAATAATACATCAGTATAGAAATTACCAATAATAGGTTGTGAGCTTGATAAAATTACATGTTAAATTTTAAATGGCAGTTGCAAGCTGGTAATATAATTTGGGGAGAGGGGAATGTTTGTAGACGTGTATATAAGTTTGTGTATTTGTCTGTGTGTGTGCATTGATGGAAGGAAGGAGGAGGTTCACAAAGTTATAGCCTTATATTATTGTAACATCCAATAAAACAGTAGGCCTACCGCTATATATAAATGTAGGGTTAAGGAGCACTGAAAAATAGGTATCCTGGAATGGCAGAGTAAGGATGCCCACTGTAATTTGCCCTGATATAACATAGAACCTTCTGGCTCGGGTTGAAAAGGGCTTAAAATTCTTCAAGCTCAAATAAAATTCTATACTGAGAATTAGCTTAACTATTTCTTATCAAGTTTATACAAATTTTAAAATACATAATTTAGTGTTTACAATTTCAGAGATAATTGGGGATTATTGCTTGAGGTATGGAGTTATATGTTTTAAGTCAGAAGTGGCCAACCCATGGTACATGTGCCAATAGAGGCACATTGTGTGATTATAAATAACGCATTACTCACCAGTGCCAGTAATAAAAAAAAAATTGTCAAAACAATGTATTAACTATTAATCAATTGTAAAGAATCCAAACAACATTAAATTATTCAAGGAAATAGAATTTCTCTCCCAAACCCTTACCATCAATTATTACACTAACTATTGTTTTAGTTTCAGAATCATTTATCTCAAGATCAAAGAAATAAGATATTCACAGAGATCAAATGTGTACCCAAGTTATGAGGAAACTCCCTGCTTTGTTCTGTTTATGACAAAATGGACACTATTAACTACTCTGTATTTGAGTGGAAGTTGGAGAATGAAATTGAGACTCTCTCCTTTCCCCAAAATCCCAAACCAAAGTGCATCACAAGTTTTATATGTCACTTAGTAATTATGTCAATATTAACATATTTTTAAAGAACGGAATGTTAGTATATGTGTCGATTGGCACATTTGAATTCGAGTATGAAAAAATTGGTGCACTGAATGCAAAATGTTGGCCACCACTGTTCTAAGAAATACTTTTGACAGGCATCTTGATGCTTTATTGAGATGGATAGAGTACTTCTTCTTCAGTGTTCATTCTCAAACTCCCACTAGATCGCCCTTATAGCAGGACCAGCAGGATGTAATCCAGAGAATGGAAATGTTTTGTGGTGCCGTTTTATATGCGCCAATGGCCCGACACATCTGTCTTTGGCAGTGGATAGAGTACATATAGGAAAAGCTTGAGAACAATACAATCAATCCTCTGACCTGCCAAAGATGGATGTGTCAGGCCATTGGCACACAAAAAAAGCAACACAATGCATTTCCATTCTCTGGACCACATCCTGCTGGAAATCTAGTAGAACCATTGTTATGCTACAAGAGAGAACCAGCTGGATTTTGAGAATGAACACTGAAGAAGAATCCTCTAATAACAACTATAAAAATTTCCATATTAACATATCTTTCTAAATATGTAAGATTATATGGATAATGTGCAATTTGTTACCAGAACCTCTAACAATCACTGATAATGCAATCTCTTTATAATGCAACACAGCAGTTACAAACAAGTGCATACTTCTGAACTTGGAATTAGATGCTAAAAGGATTAGAACACTAGATAATAAACAACAACAACAACATGGATATTGCACCTCTGTGATCCCAGGGTCTAAAAAAGGCACAAAAAATAGCAACACTGTGATCTGCCATGCATATCTTAAGAGGTAACTAAAGATGTTTAGGGTGGAGCTGACTGTCCTATTCTATAGGTCATAGTGTCCCAGAAGCCATATTGAAGTCAGATGTGTTAGGTCAAAAGGTTCAGATATCACAGTAAAGCTGTAAACCATGACACAACACTCCATTTTGTGAACTTCAACATGCTAACCAGCAGGAGTTTGAAAACAGACACAGAAGAAGCAGAATAAAAGAAGAAATGTTGATAGAATTCTTTGCAATATCATCATCATCAGGTGCCATGCCGGGTGGCGTAGGCGGTCATGGCTCTCCACAGCTCTCTGTCCACAGTATTATGTATCAAAGTCGTTGTTGTTTCTTTGCCGTGCCAGGTTGTCAAACTGTCTAATATTTTCTCACATTGTCGCCCTCTGTCTCTGGTGCCTTCAATCTTGCCTGTTGTGATTATGTTCTCTAAACCTGCCTGTCTCATGAAGTGGCCAAAAAAAGAAGATTGCCTTTTTCTTATATTGTTGATTAAGGTCTGTTTCGCATTTAACTCTTTTAATACCTCTACATTAGTTTTTCTGGCAGTCCATGGTATTCTCAGCATTCTTCTGTAGAACCACATCTCTGTTGCCTCCAATCTCCCACTTTCCAGTTTGTTTATTGTCCAAGACTCGCACCCATATGTTAGTATAGGGGTTATATAGCACTGCAGAACTCTCTTTCTCACCTCTAATGACAAGGTCATATTACACAGTATATTTTTCATTTTTCTGAATGTTGTTTTTGCCTGTCCTATTCTGCATCTTATTTCTGTTGAACTTCTTCCATCTGCTGTTATAATTGTACCTAGATATTTGAATTGGTGGACCTATTTTAATACTATATCATTCACTATGATCTTGCAAGGTGTGTTATTTTCTTTCTTTAAAATAACCATTACTTCTGTTTTCTTGATATTTAGGAAGAGGCCTTTCTCTTTGCTTTCTGTGACTACTACTTTAATTAATTTTTGAAGGTCTTCCTCACTTTTTGCAATCAGAACAGTGTCATCCGCATATCTCAAATTATTTATGTTATGTCCTCCCACTGATATTCCTGGGATATCTACTATTGCACGCAATATGTTTTCACTGTATAGAGAGAACAGGTCTGGTGAAAGCACGCATCCCTGTCTGACTCCTTGTTTTATTTGTTGAAAAGGGCCAAATTGCTTTCCTACTCTTATTGCTGCTGTTTGTTGCCAGTACATGTTCTTGATTATTTTTAAATCCTTGCTGTCAATGTTCAGATTCTCTAGCATATGTATAATTTTGCTATGTTTAACTTTGTCAAAAGCTTTAGTGTAGTCTATAAAACAGAGGTACAGATCTGTTTTTACCTCTATAGACCTCTCTATTAGTGTTCTCAATATATAAATCGCATTGTTGGTGCCTTTGCCATCTACAAATCCACATTGTTCTGTGTGTCGCCATGACTTTCATCTTGGAAGAATAATGTGGTAGTTTCCCGTTGCTTTCCACATCCCTTTGCAATATACATAACTAATATTGCATAAAATATTTGTAGTATTTTCTTAAATCTAAACAGAAACCATTTATATGAATAAAAAAAACTACTCCTGATTCAAAACCTGTAACTAAAGATTGACCAAACTACATGAGTCTGAAACTACTATTGATTCAAAGCTTTATTACTGTTAAAAATAAAAACTCTTCAAATTTTTTGATGGGAATCCTTATGACCTATGTCCATCTTGGTCCATCAAAGAGAAACCCCTAGAAGAGACTAGTGTATGTACTTATTAGTTTGCCTAGGACAAAGTGAAACAAGATCTGCAAACCATTAACCCATAATTATAAAAAATGTAGGCTATAGTCCCATTACCTTGATAATAATAGCTGCAATTATGTCTGCTATTCTGTCCCCTGTCTCTATTAAGTTATCACTGTCTCCAGACACAGAATATGGAATCATTACAGTTGTGCCCTCTGATACCAAGCTATCTTGTATAGGCTATGTGATTAAAATGTAATTAAAACAAACAGTTAAGGATATATTTATAATTTTCTAGACTTCATAGCAACAATGTAATGAGAAACCATTTTGTCAAATATCATGTTTTATCATATATAGCCTATATTTTTTTTTCCAGCATTATTCATGAATGTGCTGTTACCTATTCTTTAAGTCTTCATTTTTCCTGTAGGCCCTATGTATGAAAGATGACAATAATTAGTATCAGCTATCATCTATCCTCAAGGTGATTTCTTCTTATTCTATGTATGTTCTCAAACTTCTGCCATTTACCATAAAGAAGTCAAGAGAACGAAGAGAACGAGTACATTATGCAGCTTGGTTACATATTGTTTGCAGTTTGGATGTAATAGCTGTGTCTTTTACCCGACACATCCAACTTTATAGCATAATCTTTTTTAGATCAAGATGCTCTGCTACACTTGGACTATATATGCCAGTGACTTTTACCATGGAAATCATGGTAAAAGGCTGTAGCAGGGTAGTCTGACCAAATGAATGGTGATTAAATAGGGAAGACAGTCTGGCATATACATGTTACACTGAAGCATAATGTATTCAGTCAAAAGCCACATCAGTGATGACACCATGCATTCTGTTTTTTTTTAACTACAATCTTTTTAACTAACAAGAGCTTGTGAATTCATCAAGCAGACATGCATATATTTTTTTAATTCCTCTAAGCCCTCAGATTAATTGTGCATGTGCTCTAAAATTGTGATCCTAAAGGTCACCTTAAATGAATAGACATCAAGCCATATCAATTAATATGCTTTGTTTCAAATATTACAGTATACATATTTATCCATTATTATATTATATTCATAGTTGTCAATTACCTGTACTCTGCCATACATTTAATGGTGGTTTTTTTTTGCAAGCTTGAATCTATATACCAGTACAATAAATAATGCAGATTTGTGTGTGCAAGTTCTGTAGTTCCTTTCCTTTTGTGCTGTTTTTTATTTTAATGGCAACACTGATTTTTTTTTATAGTTTTTATTACCATCATAGTGGTAACACTGATTTTACGATTTAAATTTTTTTTGAGTGACAACACTGATATTGCAGCTTTTTTAAAATGGCAATACTGTTTTTAAGGCATTTATTTTATTCTTCTTTTGTTAACGCGACTGCAACTTCTCGCCTCAACTTAACCTTTACAGCACTTTCGGCTACACATTTCACCTATGGTCTAAGAGGTGCCAAGCGTTTTCAGCGGAATGTGTAGATGTTGTTGTGTATTGATTTGTGACATGAGCAGGATAATGCTTAAATGTTCACGTGACTGGAATTGACGAATCATAGCTTTCTTGTTCAATTAGGCTCTCTTTTCTGATATCTTATTGACAATGGTAGATGACTAGGTCGTTGTAATATCAAAATCTGTGGCATTCCTCATAATTGGCAAAACGGTGCGGTGAATGTGAATCAGATTTAATAAACTTTGATTTTCAGTAAAATCATTATGGATTGTGATTCTGATGATTTATGGTAGTAGCACAGTGATTTCGAATGTAAAGGCCAAAGACTTAATGTATTGACACATTCTATCTCTAGAATAGTTTCTATCTCCAGAGAATGATTTTTACGGCAAATCTACACATTCTATTAATTTCCCCCAGCTATATTGTGATAATATGGTAATGAAACAACACAAATACTATAGAATTAAGTGTGTTATCAGTGTTGCCACTAAACAAAATAAAGACAAGAAATTGTATAATAATTTTTTTAAATTATTTTTTGAGGTTATAATTTGTATTTTGTGAAAAAGTGCCTTTACCACTCTCTCACATTTCTTGTACCACAAACATTTAAACAAAATGTACATCAATATATGCAGTATTAAATTCTTTATTTCCATGTACAAATATTATTTTAAAATCTCTAAACCAAAAAAAGTTATCATGTTTTTTAAAAAGTCACCAAAAATAACACACATTTACAAAAATTAAGTTGTGGCAGTAACAAAAATGTGTAATTATAATCTTGCTCACTAAATGTTAACAGGATTTATTTTTGTCCATGTACATAGACTTCATAAGTATATGTATTTGTGTGTTGGCATATGCATAGTTTAATTTTGCTTGTAGGTTTTGTGTGCAGTGTAGAAAAACGTTAAAATATTTAGACCCAAGTTCTAAATGCTAATTCCAAAATCATGAATAACTGTTGAATCACACATTATCCACGGCATATTAGAAATATCATATTAGATTAACATGTTTTGGTACAATAAAAGAACCACTGGACAGGTTTCTATGAAACAAATAGCTAACATAATTAAATGGAACGAAATTCTGATAAAGTTGCAAATATCGACGCATCCAATATTCGCCATGTAGCGTGATGAGAGCCTCTCACCACTCGACATGCGTGCTACTCACTGAGTGGGAGGTGAATGGATAGTTCATTGCACTCAAATCGATAGATCGGTATTCTAAGTTATGACTTTTTAAGTTTCCGAGATATTACAATAGCATATGAAATTAAAAAGTTGGTATGTTGTCACATGATTTGTCCACTGATTCTTGTATTGAACCCTTGTTTTAATTATATTACTAACTCTAGAAATATATTAGGCAATGTATATCACAAGATATATCATATGTTTCATTTCATATATCATATGATTTATTTAATGAATTCAAACAAGCCATGACAAGAACCTACTGAATTTGCTGCAATTTCAAACATGTTGAAGAATGTTTGTGAACTTGATTTATTGCTTCCAGGTATTGGGAATGACTTTTGATAATGGAACAGTAAGTTTCCAATTTTCTCATTTTTAGTCAAGAGTGGTATGATTTCTTCTTTCACACTTTTATCCCTGAGGATTAAAAGTTTTCTTGTCTGTGGTTCAAAGTATGAATCTTGATCTGCACCTTATGATGACATTAAATGAATTACATTAATGTGCTACCAATGTGCTAATGCACAACTCATCAAACAAAATGTAACTAATAGAAAGAAAATATTTGCATATTTAAGATGAAGTTTCAGTAATATTCAGCGAAACATAATACTTGGCAGACACTGTTACCTATAACATATGAAAAATAATACCTTGTCTGTTCTACAAAGTGTGACCTCTCCTTTTTTCTGTTGTCAACTGTTACCTGTACCTAAAGTTCTGTGATGTCAAACCTGTCTATGTAATTTTTAGAAAAAATAATGTCTCAGGCATACATATATTTTTATGATTCTCGCAAATATTTCTTCTTCTTCTTCTGCATTTGTTCTCAAACTCCTACAGATTAGCAGGATGTAACCCGGAAAATGGAATGCACTGTGTTGTAGTTTACACTATTGCTGCAATATCTGTGCCTTTCTGCCTGACACATCTGACTTCAGCATGGCTTTGGGTCACTTTAATCCTTATATGAAATGGGACAGCCTCCACGCCATAACCTCGTTAGTCACCTCTTATGACATGCATTGAAGGTAAACAGTATTGCTATTCCTTGCTCACCTCTTGGACCCTGACAACACATAGACTGTGCAAATATTTAATATGCTACTTATAAAAAGTAATCTACATGGGGTAGTACTTAAGACATATGTCTTGAAGAGGGCTACAGATACAGTTTTTAGAGGTCCTTGAGGATTAACATTTGAATTTACAGAGTTATGTGCTCTTATTGATACTCTCAGCTGGTGGCATGTTTTTCATTTTAAAGGGACTAAGTACATATAGAGAAAGATAAGCCAATCCTCAAAGCATTTTGAGCTATTTATGATGTCAAACATGCCTAATTGTTTTTTTTTCATTCTATATACCGGTAACTATTTATGAAGACTTCCATGGCTCTAAAACAACACATCAACTCATAAGCAAGGTATTGGTAACATATCCTATTCAGGACGTAGCTATCAACCCAGCATTTTTTGGCTGTGGTGATTTTTATTTTTAATGCAACTTCATTTTCCCACATTTTCATTATCAACAGTATTTTTCTAGCAAAAATTGGTTGGCAACCCCAGACTCTGGGCAGTTCCATAAAGTTTAATAGTATTTTATTTAAATGTATGTTCTTTTAGCAAATTTCTTGGCACTATACTCTTGTAGTTTGTCATTGCTTTCAGGAGGAACATTTGATTTCAACTGACACAGAGGAAAACACATACATTCTCACTCACCATTTTTACCAGAAGTCAAAATATAGGAACTAATATAAACAATGTGGGTGACTGCACAGTTTAGATAAAGAGAAGAACAGCAATGGCGCTGTCAAAATTAAAACAGCTAATGAAACTATGGCAGATACTAACATAAGAACCACATTATGTTTACTACGAACATATGTGTTTCCTGTGGCGACATATGCATGTAAAGTATGGACACTAAATAAAACAGTGGCCAAGAGAATAACATAATTTGAATTAAAGTGCCCCGCCGAAGACGGATGTGTCGGGCCATTGGTGCAAATAAAACAGCGACTCAGCGCATTTCCATTCTCTGGACTATATCCTGCTGGAAATCTAGTAGGACAATGGTCCTCCTACAAGGGAGATCCAGCAGGAGTTTGAGAATGAACGCTGAAGAAGAAGAATTAAAGTGCTATAGAAGAGTTCTGAGAATACCATGGACAGCAAGGAAAACAAACCAGGAGATGTTAAGAACAATTAACGTCCAAAAAGGCTGGCTTCTGAACACCATATTAAAGAAAAAGCTAGTTTTTTTTAGTCACACTAAGAGACACGACAACATGGAGAGAGTGTTACTGGAGAGGATGATAGAAGGCAACAGGGGCAAAGGCTCCCAAGATGCTGTTGGATAAAAGACATTTAAGAATTCCTGCGCATGTCACTAAAAGAGGCAGGAAAACTTGTTCAAGACCGCAGAGAATTCAAGAGATTCATAGTGAAGACTACGTTCTGGAAAGAATGTCACTTGATGATGATGTTCTTTAATGTAGATTACTTTTAGTCAGATAATAATGCATATCACATAATGCATTTCAATTTCTGTTTACAAATATTCCAGTGATTTTTCATATTTTCAGTTATTTAATATAGTAAACCTATCACTTGCAATGTCTGCACCTCGAACATCTATCCAACAGTAAAATAAATACTTTTATTTCACCTTGAGGTTTATGGTCAAATAAGATATTAGGTTGGATTCTATGACCAACCTTTATTTTTCTAAATTTGTTCTGCAACCAATTCTTTGTGGCTGGGTTGAACTTGGGGTCTTTGCATTTGCAAAAAACATTATAGTTAAACTGGATATCAAAGAATGTATGAAAGAATATAAAGTATTACAACATAAAAGTAGAGGAATTATAATTCATACCCTGGCAGGTGGTGTAATAATCTTGTCTTTGTGTTATGATAGGACATCCTTCCAATTGCAAACAACCTGTGGGTATCTTGGTCTGCACTGAAAATTAATTTTTTTAAAGTATTTAAATGAACACCAATAACTAAACACTGAATAATAAAATAATAATCATAAAGCAAACTATGCTAGTTTTCATCATTTAACTATTGAAAGCAATGGTTACTCTGGACCTGCATACAGATCTATTTTATTTCTTAAATACGCATTTGTCTTATGTTCTCTATAGGAAATGTCTGTAACATTTGTATTCAAAAACCTGTGGTCTCACCATGTCTGCAGTGAGTGTCCAACTCTCACAACTATACAGCACAATAGAAAGCACTAGTGAGTTATAAAGTTTGATTGTTGCTCTAACACTGATGTTGTTTTTATAAATCAAGTTTAGCCTTGATGTAGAAACCAAAGCTATCTACTGCATTATTTTTAATTCTGTTTTGCAATTTTCATAGTTGCATATGCTAGATCCAAGGTATTTGAAAGTCTTCACCTCCTGAAGCTTAAATCTATTCATCATGATGTTGGTCTGCTCTTCACATCATGATAAATAGATATAAGCTTCAGGAGGTGAAGACTTTCAAATACCTTGGATCTAGAAATGACCTTACCCTTTCATGAATCAGAACTTAACATTGGAATTCAGAATCTAAACAGAAAAAAAGCCTCTGGACCAGATGAATTACAAACAAAATGATTCAACAAATTTGAAGAAATAGGGTCCTAGATCTTTAAAATAGACATTTTAAATGAATTATGGGCACAAATAATCTTCCCAGAAGAATGGAAAGAGGCAGAAATAATACCAATTGCTAATAAGGAAAACCAAAAACCAACAAAACCAGCTACCATCCTACTAATCTACTCAGCTGCCTTGGAAAAAAAAAAGGAAACAAATTTTCAATAACAGGCTCAATTACATTGAGCCTTGAGGAAAATAATCTTCTAGATGACTGCCAATAGGATTTCAAAAAAACAGAAGCATTGAATATCAAGCAACATACCATGCCCAGGAAATGGATGATGCCTTCAATAAAAATTATAAACATCTAGTAACTTCTTTGATCTTAGAAAGGTCTTTGATAAAGTCTGGAAAGAGGGTCTATTGCTAAAACTCCCCTAGAAGGAAATGGGAGGCAAAATAATGCAGTGGATCAAAAGTTTTTTACATGGAAGGCATGCAATAGTCAAATTCCAGGGAAAGAACATCAAAATAACAGAAGATATCCCACATACTATCCCCACACTCTTCACCATTTTTAGATGGCCTGCCAAAGCTTTTTACAGAATACATATTGTATATACCTGTTCTAAAGCCCACTCGATTGCAAGCTGACCCCCTGACTTTGGAAGGAGAAAAAAATCAGTGCTCCCCTGATCATAAGCTGACCCTCCCCTCCCTGATTTTGGAAGTGAAAAACCAGAAAATGTGAAAATACATCATTCCTATCATTGTTGCCTTTCTATTACAGCACCTGCTAACAGATAGCTGAACAGATCACAACAAACTGCCATTTTTAGGCTCCACACAGGATACTGTAAACTAAATGCACATCTCCACAAAATAAACGTTGTCAAAACTGACATCCATTTTTTGGCAACTTAAGGACTAAAACCTGGTCCCAATAGATAGATCTGGAAGTGAAGCTGTGGGAGAAATGTGAGGACCGACTTCCTGCTGACAACTGAATTCATGATGGTGGCCCTCCTTCCTGTATAGACTTCTGAACATATGAAACTGATCGCAGAAGAAGAAGAAATCTTATGAAGATCTAAATTGTATTAATTTTTTACTGTCCCTTGTGCATATTTATCTGTGTAATTCAAGAACCTATTGCTTTAGTTAGTAGTTTACTTCAATCATCTCCTGGTGTCACAAAGTTTGGACATTAATATTGGACATGCTAACATTTATAATAATGAAAGAGCTTAAAGAATCAGAGATCCTCATTAAGTGGTCAAGCCAATTGCCATGTATTCATGAAGTTGTGTTTTTAAATCAGGCCACCCAATCAAAGATAAATGTGTCGAGCCATTGGCGCAAATAAATTGATAACACAATGCATTTCCATTCTCTTGACTACATCTTGCTGGAAGTCTAGTAGTACCATTGTTCTGCTGCAAGAGTGATCCAGCGGAAGTTTGAAAATGAACGCTGAAGAAGAAGAAAAAAACAGGCCACAATGTCATATTTACAGATGCAGTATTTTAGAGATCCATGAGGATTATAATATGAGCTAATTTATAAATTATTGATGAAAACTAATGCTTACTGATAGAGTCTGGAATAATTGAAGCATTAACTGCCATTGCGATGACACTCTGTAGGTCTTTACAACCTGTGAAGATGTAATGCAACCCCTTTTCTGTGACTTTTTTACAAGCATTAATTTCAATCTGCAAAGTAAGATGAACAAAAATGCAATAATATGACCAGTTTCAGAATGGCAATATATTAAAACAACTGATCAACTAATTTTTGTTTTACATCATTCTTAAGAGATAACAGTTTTTAATTTTAACAAATACAAATGTTCAAAAGCACTTTGTGTTGCAACAAAAAATGCACATTATTGCATTTGGAAATATTTATTATTTTACCAAAAAAATTACATTCTCCCAATGATAAAATGAATAAAGGAAAGTAGGCATATAAGTGGGGGAAAAAACAAAAATTAAATATAAAATGAGATGAAAGATTACCATTTGCAGATCACAGAACAATCTGGCTATCCATATCAATCCCTGGTCTGTAAGATTTATGCAACCTATAAAATACAATGTTCAGTAAGTTAATTAGCAGTCTGCCAAAAAAAAAATTTGAAATTTATTTATAATACTTGTGTACTGTTTCCACTCACTATTCTAAGCTAACTTTCAGCAATGTTTTATAGTTAAAAGTGCACTTAAATTCAATGCCCATACACATACTTCATGATTGTCCACCCTTCAATGACCTATAAAAGTGAAACCAGGCCAGAGGGTGCAGAAATGTGAATTTTAAATCAGCTATGAGTCCAGTTTTGTGATAGTGTGGTACAGAGCACGTCTGTGAAGGCCAAGGTACAGAGTTCAAAACCCGCCTCAGGCAATTGTGCATCCATATCATTCAGAAAGCAATGACAAACTACTGAACATAAATGCTGCCAAGCAAATCACTACAGCCAAAAAATGCTGAGTTGATGGTTACATCCTGTATAGGATATTCTATCAAATTTTTTAATGAGATAGGCCCTAAGCTATGAGACATTGCCTAAACCTGGAAAAAATGGATTATCCTAGTGAGAAACTTGAGAATCTAGCATTATCAATTTACATGAACATACCTAGTAGAAGAATAAAACAAAATGTGATAACCAAACACAAAATTTTATGATATCTGTAATAATCATATAAGTAATTGCAGTAGTATTAACATCAGCAGTAGAAGCACTTTTATTTCTGTATTTAGGTCTTTCATATTACTATATCTTAAAGCCCATTTACAAAATTAAGTCTATAGTCTTTTTTAGATACAGACATGCCCCATAGTTTCTGTTTCACCTCTACTATGAAAGATCTGGAAATGAAGCTGTGGAGCAACCATGAACTGAAACACTAACACAAATAAAATTGTGTCACCCTTTTAAATTAAAATACATAAATAAAAATGATATGTTATATTAGTTAAAACACAACTATAATGCAAAATAATAAAGGATGATTCCCACTGGACTCAAAACTTAGTACTTTAACACTTTTGGGATGTGGTTTCTTTTTTTTAGATTTAGACCAAATAAATTTTCAGTAGAAAAATTTCATGTTTTTTTAAATTTGATAATGTTTTATAATAATATTGATAAATGATGTGCATATAATCTACCTTTTTATGTTTTGTGTTTTGCAATTATTTCCATGAGTTTCGTTTGTCACTGTTGGCAGGCGACACAAAGTAGGCCTATATAAATAGTGAACACTGAAAACACAAGAATAATCATAACAAGTAAAAAGGCTTCTACTTCGCTTTGATTCTGCTGTTAGGTCTTATTTTGTGATTGGTCACAATATATATATATATATACATATACAAATATGACACTATGAGTCTTACAAGAACCGATCAGGGTGCAGTTGTACCCTATACCTGTGTCTAAATCACTTGAGAGAATAATGGTGCCAATACAAATTTCAACTGAGATGATTGTTTCCCTTGAATTATTTTGTTGTGTCTCTTTTTGCCTTGGTTATGGCAATATATAGTTTCATTCAGTTTTGTTTTGGTAGTGGCGCCTACTGGTAAAGTACCACAATTTGTTATTGAAACAATTTGTAAAATAGAAAAATAAGAACCAGTAGTAGCTTTTTTAACAGGCATAAATCCACAAGACCTGCAATCCTTGGCAACTGATCATCAGGCATGGAGAACTATGACAGCCACCCTATGTGCCAAAATTGGCAAAAGAGGAACTGATTGAGTAGCTTTTAATTTTTTTTACATAGGTAAGAATATTTCAACTGATATAATTTGCCAATGTCCCTAGTAGGTTTTCTGGTATTTTATGATAGAGTATTTAGTTGTAGTCAATACACAATATAATTGATGCACTTATGTCTAAAAATGTTAACTTTATGAATACTTTTCTCAGACATTAGAAACAAAATAATATATGTAATATATCTCACACATTTTCATTATTTACAAACTTTGGAGTTTATTCAGAGTTAACTTGCCTAATTTGTGTCTATTCAGTAAAAGTGCTTCTCGATGTAGAATTATCCCTTCTAGTTCACTAGTTTGAAATGAACTAAGTATTCTATCTTCTAAAGTTTGTATGTCCTTGCTGCTCTTTGATATTTCAGAGATGTTGACAGCTCCTGTATAAGCAACTAGCAACAAAATAAATAAGCCTCTTTTATCATTTTGTTAATAAACTGAAATTATAATTGCTACTGCAATCTTCTGTCTCTGAACAGGTTATGAATAAGAACAATAGCTTGTTCCACACTGTGTCCAAAATCACTTGGACTTGTCATTATTTCTCTTGAATAAACATGTTAGAGTAATTGTGGGTAAACATGTTAGAGTAATTTGAGTAATGCAAGGGAAATTTAGTAATAGAAGTGAACATAGTCATAATTTACTCCAAATACAATATGAAATGAATGAGGTTAGGCCTATACTATAAAAAGAGTAAAACTGACCTAAAAGAAAGTAATATTAAATTAGTATTTAGTCTTCAATAATTATACAATACTTTAATATATCTTACCCACAAGAAAAAGTTTCCTCAATTTTGAGAAGTATCCAATTGGAATAGAACCTCCACCACGCAGGAGTGCAAATAAATAGTCAGTAAGTTGATCTATTCCATTTAGATTTAGGGACACTAAGTCAGCTGATATATTCTGAGATACTATTGTAGACTGAGGACAAATGAATGTACTTTTAGTTAATTAGTTAACAAAATTAACATTGTGGTACCAATTGACTGGGTGGCACTGAAACTAGACATTATAATGCCCTGGGCAAACTCTGGCTCTATCCCTAAAAAAACGTAATTCATTTCGGTTGTGGCTTGCATGAGTATTGATTTTGTTTCCACAACCTAGTAGTTCTCTTGGTTTTCCCTACCTAGTTTCATGGATGCTCTGGACATACTCATAGATCTTTGTCTCTTTTAGCTGATGGCAAAGGGTATTATGTGCTCAAGTTTTTGTAATATGTGGGGTATATGTCTCATCAATCTTTGCAAAGGTTCATGTTGACACATGCCAATCAAGATCAAATGTTTCTATGATTAAAACATTCAAAGCAATTTTTAAACTTATTTATTTTCATCCATTGTGGTGGACACAGATCAGGTACAAATCAGCAGAGTTGCACTAATAATGATGTCAATATCTATATTGATTATTCTTCATCAGCTTTGTGCTTGCACTTTTTTCAGCAAGTCCATGTGGTAAAACAGTTAAGAAATTCAGACATTCTTTCACCATGACTCCAAGTACATTATAGGTAAATGCTGCAACAAGGACACTGATATAGTTACAGTTTCAGGACTACTTCTATGCTTATATATATAAATGTTTGTGTATAAATATATCAGTGTGTGTGGGTGGTGTGTGAACATTCACTGAAAACTTGAAGCTCTGTGTATCACCTAACAATGACCAATGACAATAAACTGTTACTGGTACTATTATTGCAGTCCAACCCCCATTGCGACGATTAGTGCATACCTGTGTGATTATTTCCCTTGCCTATGTTTATCATTTATTAATTTAAAAATATAATTACATTTAGGGTTAGGGTTAGGATTAGTAATGTGAAATATAACTTACCTTAACCCTAAAAAAATGAATATTTAAATTAAATTATTGAATATTTATTGATAATTTAGATCAATTAACCACAAAATACTTAGGCAGGCATTAATGAGAAACAAGAACAAAAACAGAGGTTGGACTACGATCATAGTACCCAATAAAGTATACAACTAAATAATAAAACCAGAAAATAATATTGAAATTCTCTTTTGAGGTACAAACACCTTGGCTGCAGAATATCTCTAAGTATTGCACTCACATCTTGATTTTTTCCACCAAACTTTGGAGCAATGAGCTTGAGGAGAGATTTCACCACAATATTACTGCTATGGAGCAAGATATCATAGATAATTTAAGCCCTTCAATTCTTAAGGATTATTACAAGATAGTCACAAGAGACACCTCACTACTACAAAGAGCAAGTGAATAGACCTTGAACAACCACATACTTATTATGAGAAAGGTAAAATATTAACTGAAAAAATGTTTATGTCAAATGTATTTATTACGTTGTGTTTCTTAATCTATTTTAAGAATTTCATTAATATTGATGTAACTGCAATTTGTCTAAGCATAGGTTAAAAAACCAAGTATAAAGACAAATATTCTCATGCATGAAAATTAAAATAGCATGCTTTACTCATATTACTATGATCTTCAAGGCAAGTCACACTTTCGGCAATCTTTATGTTATAGAAATGGCATTAGCCTCTAGACTAAGCTAAAGGTTTACAGAGCAGTGATACTTCCACTGTTGTTATATGCTGGTTAAACATGGACAATATACAGGCATTAAGTAAGGAAACGCAATCACATTCACATAATTTGTGTCAGGTGATAAACATCAAATGGCAAGATAATATTCTGTATATTACTGTCCTTGACACATCTGGTAAATCTAGCATTGATACTATTTTTATATGTCACAAATTCATTGGGCACATCATGTAGGACTAGATCACCATCTCCAAAAATATTCTTTTATGGTGAGATGCAGAAGTGCATGCACTCTAAATTTGGTTTTAAAAAGCCACAATAAGGACTTGTTAAAAATGCCACTGAGAGCATTTGGCATAAACCAAGACACATATGAAAATGCTGCACAAAACAGAGCTACATTGTGCTCTGAAATAAAATAAAAAGTATATGATCACACATCTAGGGCCTATCCATTTCCGAAATATGAAACGAAATATAGTTCCAACTTTTTAATATTATGCGCAATTTCATTCAGCTTTTGTGGCATCACATTTAATCAGAGATTTAAAAATTGCAACGTTTGCTGCCAGATACATCGGTCTGTGCGCTATGCACTGAGAGCCCCCTTCTCCCAGGATCATCCAAGAGAGGCAGGGGGCTCTCAGTGTGTAGCATAGAGATCTATAACACGCATATTGTATTTTAATCTGTCGATAGACATTTTGTACCTAGGAATGAACCAGTATTTTGACGCCACAAAATACTAAAATATTATGATCTGCACACATTTCTTAAAAACTATGAACAGGAAGTGCGATGTAGGCCCTAGATATGTGATCTAGATATGTGAAAAAAAAGCAGAGAATTTTATGTAAAAAAGGAGAAATGCAGAAGCTCAACAGTGGAGACTGTGTAGAACGACAAGGATATATTTAACATTTAAAGTTATCATCTCATTCCAACCTATCCATGAACCTTTAAGGTCACCATAGGGCTTATCCACCACCTACAAACTTATTTGAACATTCCTCTAACTGAAATTCAAGAAGTTGGACATAAATGCTTCAATATCAAATAAACAAGAATCAAATGGGTTTTTTAAATATTTGAATTCAGCATGTATAAATCATTAAGTAGGGAAATTAATTTTTGAAACAAAAAACTATTGAAAATGTGTTGTCTTGTTTGAGTAATCAATACCATTATAATTATTTGTGACAAACAATGAACTTTAACAAACATTTATTAATATGCTTTGGTTAAGGTCACAGTGCAGAAACTCTTACCTTAACAATATGCAGTGGTAAGTATTCTGGTGGTGTTTCTCCATGTTTTGCATAGTCATCTTCAAACAGTTCCTTCCTTGACAAAGTCACTGTTTATTTAGAAATAATCACTATCATAGCAAATAATAATAATAATAATGGTAAGTATAAACTTAGGCACTTTCCAAAACAATATACTTAATAAAAAAGCAGGACACAGAAGCCTACAAATAAATATCTTAATGTTTATTATATAAATATTTATGTTCATGTTAAATTCAATTGATTTTAAGAGCATAATCCGTACACACTGGTTAGTGTGCTGACTTGCTGGTGTTTCATTGTTCAGTTCTCAATTGAGAGATAGACCATAGGTCTATGTTTAAGAAAAACAGTTTCTGTACAGATACAACACAGCAAATATGACATGCACCTACCACCACCTGGCACAGGGAAGAAAGAGTGAAAGCTTGTAACTCTCTATCGGATAAGTAGCGGTAAGTAAGTAAGAAAAACAGCTCTGAGATTAACTAACAAAAATCAGAAAAGAACAATGAATACCATTTCTTCTTCTTTTTCTTCAGCGTTCGCTCTCAAATAACCACAACGAATATTTCGTGTGATTTCCACCAGGGAGCGTGAAGTACGTTGTGCTGAAAGTTCCACATTAAAACTGTGATTATTTGCACCCCAGTTGGCCACTTGTGGTCAGGACGTCCGAGGTCCAGCACATCCGTTTTTGTCATTCCTTTATTTCGGGTTTGGTCTCTAATACCATTTCTAATATTGAAGAAACTTGACGACATGCTCATAATTAAAATTATAAAAATAATACCTACCCTAGATGTTAACAGTCAGGAGACTTCTGAGATATATAAAGCTCATAAAGAAAAAGGGAATCTACACAAATCCTGTCTGCTATTTAAGGATTTAAAACAATGAAATAAACCACGAGACAAACAATGATGAAACAAAATCTGTAAGAGCTACTCAATCAGCACTTGTTTACCTGGGTTGTATTCTGCTGTACGATCAACTTTTTTCAAAATTCTTTTCTGGTTCAGTAAATCAATTTGGTTGAAGTGTATTTTTTTATTTTCCTGCATAATATTTTTTGCTGCATTCATATAAAGATCTACTGGTTGATGAGAAGATGGAATATTTGTCACTTGATTAATGGAACCTGCTAGTATAGAAGGCAACTGTCTTGATGACTTTCGCTGACCTGGTAGAAGGAACTGTGGTAATAGCTGTTCATCTGGTGGTGGTGCTGCAGGCGCTTGTAGTTCTGGAACTTTTACATCAACTGGTGGTTTCAGAATACTGCTAGTGTCACCTAGTAGTTTAGGTTGCTCATTAGTGATATTTGAAGCCTGTGGAGACATCATTTTGTGTAAGCCTTTATTATTCTTTTTCAAAACTGAACTAGGTATAGGTAGTACAGAGGCATCATGAGAATGTGTTATATTTTTAGCTATGTATGGCATAGTCTGTTCTTCAGTTTTAGTTTTTCTCACAGTTTGAGGATCTTTTCTGCTTAATTGTTTCTCTGTTGATACAAAAGATACTGAACCTGCTGATGAATGTCTTTTAACTGCAGATGTTCCTTCATCTTTTTGTGAGGAGTTAGTGACTTTAATTCTTTTTCCTTCTAATTCTGACTTTTGTAATTCTGACTGCAATTTTCTGCTGGCCATATCTTTCACTATTAAAGCTGTAAGCACCTGGCTATCTGGTGAAAAAGGTTGAGCCTCTTCTCATGGAGATGTTATTGGTGATGATGGAAAATATCTACCACCTAACTTTCCTCTTGGCCTTTAAAGTGAATTTTGTGAGGTTTTGCTTGCACTTATCTTCCAGTGCATAAACTGTGGTCTTTATGGATTATCTGGAGAAAAAGATGATAATAAATTAATAAAAACTCAATTTAATTTTTAATTTAAAAAATATTTAAATGTGAAATACTACATTTTAACTACAATAATAAATGATGTAGAATCTTACAATAATATATTTTTTTAATATATATAAAAATATATTTTTAAAATTTCAACATTCATTTTTTTCATGAACTTCCAACAATTTTACTAAATTCATGATCTATCTACATTTGTTACATAATACACCCTATTTTACAAGTTTCTGTGTTATATTTTTTGCAAAATGTTTACTTTTGTCTAATGAACAGAACATCCTTAAAATTTGAAATGTCAATGATGTGAGCATTATAAATGTGCTGATATATTATTTAAATTCAAGGAGGAAGCAAGAGGATAAATACAAAATTCTTGAGACTAACGGGACTTGAATCAGTCTATTCTAACGGCACTGAATCGCCTTGTAACTCGAGTAAACAGGTTTTTCCATACTTAACTAACCACATCTTCAATAAAAGATGCAATTTTGTCAAGACATTCAAACTATGTACTCAAATACTGAAAACAGTCCAATTGAAACAAGGACTGTTACAACAACGAGAATACAATACAAGTATTGTTATGTTCCTCCAGGGCCATAGGCGGCGCATAGGGCAGAAACCATAGCCTTCCATTTCTGTCTTTGTGTTGCCTGGTCTTTCAATTGTTGCATGTTGTTTAGGTTCATTGACATGCCTTCTCTATTAATGGTTCTTCGTAGAGTTTCTCTAGGTCTCCCTCTTCTTCTTACTCCAGGTGGCACCCAATATAGTGATTGCTGGGGAATTCTTAGGCTTTTCATTCTGAGAACATGGCCGATGTAAGTCCAACGTCTTTGTCTAATGAAGGAAGATATATAGGTTTGTTTGCTTTCCTCTCTTATAGTAGTGTTAGATTTAAAGTCACGCCACTTAACGTTCAGAATGGTACATAGGCATTTGTTTTCAAAGGAGTCGAGTCTTTTATCTGTGGCTTTTGTGGCTTTCCAACTTTCGCACCCATATGATAGAATAGGGATGATGGAGTTAAACAACTTGAGTTTTGTGGTGTTTCTTAGTGCATACAAGTATTGAAGTATCCTTATTAAAACAAATATGTAACATCCATATTCATACTACAAGGGCAAATTCAAATAGGTCTTCTTGTAAACATAAATAACAGAGACAGTACAATGTTGCTTTAAATAGTTATAATTGCTTATGCAAGTAAATTCAAGTAGAAAGCAAGAGGATAAATTTAAAAAATCTTAAAACTTCTTAAGAAGTGATACATAACAGAAATACATATGGAAATATTTATTAAGCTGTCTTAAATGATCTGTCAAAAGAAAATTATGTTGATGAATTATGATTTAAGAAGTTGTCCAAACAACTACATTTTACAAAATTAAATTATTAGGACCTTCATCGTATTCTATAACATATTTCCGTTTGCAAACTTTGCATGAACAATAAAGAAGCAAACAAGTATGAATGTTTTCAAGACAAAGTGTTGGAGATCCATTGCAGCCAATCCTCGTTGCGGAGACTGTTACTCATCTGGACTAAGTGTAACCAAAGAATTTAACAAGAGGTTTCGACCAAAAAGTATTTGTCAAAAAATGGACAAACGAGCCGAGAAAACATCAAAGAATAAATAATACCTAATATTAATGATAATACATAGGCTCTATACGTACAATGTAAATAAAATAATTACGATTAACAGCACTTGTTAGTGCGAATATTGACCATATGAGCTCTATACAAATATTTTTTTAAAGTACAACCAAAAATAAGTCTCCTTGGATTGAAAAGCAGTTCCTCAACATAAATAGCCCGCTCGCGGGGCATGAGTCAAGACCAATAACTTCAGTTGCAGAGAATAATATATGACAAGTGTTCATGCACATTAAGTTCGCGACAAAAACATTGTTGCTGTTTTTGTACTGTTGCTAAACTCATTGAGATATAGGCCTATTTAGTTTCTAAATCACTTGCACTGAAATTATGTACGCACAAATGAGTCCTTCTCATTCGCATCTACCACACTGCAAAAGGTTTGGTATGCGCTGCATACGTTGTGGCCAGCAGAAATATATCACTTATTTTCAATTAGAAAACGCATTATATATTTACCTTATCTCGCCTATTGACAATTTAAGCTAATGTGGAAAGTGACTAAGCTAAAAAAAAATCAGATAACAGGAACAACTATGGTGCAACTATCGATTGATTTGTAGCGGCGATGACATACAGACTTTTATTCAATTCCATAGTAGTTTATAGCAGTGGTTCTCATATGTGTCGTTCGTGATTCCATTTCAGGACACATTTTCTCCCCTTGGATACCAACATCGAACATAGAGACACTTCTTCACGTCGTGAATCAATTGTTCTCAACGTGAGCTCTATGACCCCTGGCGAATACAACGTTTTGCTAGGGAAGTGAGCCATGAAGGGGGAACAATGTAAACTGATGGAATCTCAAGGGACATCACAGAAAGGTAAATGTGTCGACGATACTTAAAAAAAAAAACCACCGTCATACTGTGTGTTTAGGAGTTACAGATTAAAAATCAGCGCAGAAGGAGATTATCGTCCATATAGTTACCTTTCTGTAGTCCCTTCCTCAATGTATAGTTTTCTTCATTGCTCCTTTCCCAGCAAAACTCTGTAATCCTCATCCCGGGCTGTATAGCATACGTTAGGATTCACTGGCTTATAGCAACCATGTGTCAATATGAACTGGGTGATACTCACCATTCATTTTTAACGCACCGTTAACCAAATTACATGTAATAAGCGTGTTATGGCACAGATTTTTAAAAGCATTGAGCCTTAAAACGATGAAAGCTCAAGTTAAATCTGAAAGTGTATTTTAACATTCAATCTCGATGACGTTATAACACTAATTTAGCAGTCAATGCTACATTACTCCTATAGAAAAGATTTTAAACATGTTTGCCATAGGGCCTAATGTTAATTAAGAATCGTTATTGTTATAGAAATAATACCACGGAAGTTTCCATTCACTGAACCACAACCTCCATTACTGCTTATGATAAGAAAAATTATGTTACAATCAAATTGAACTAACGTCCACTGATGAAAGGACCGCACCATACCACAAGAAGTCATTTTCAATTTTCGTTTAAGGATTTACCCTTCCCCATTACAGTTTCTTCTGGAACATCATCTTCATCATAAGATATAACTTCAGCTAGAATTTCCAGTTCTTTTCATGACTTAAACATTCCTCTTATATTCATGTATAAAACAAGTACTCTTGGTGTTTCTCTGTTCTCACCTTTTCCTCTTTCTCTGTTGTTTCCAGAATAATACCCATCTTGTGATGTTTTCTGCTGATCACCTACTGAATTGTCCTTCCATCTCCAACTCCGTTTATAAATGTCCATCATTCTATCCGTATTTATAAATGTTGGTATATGGGGAATGCTATAAAATAATTGTATGTTATTGTTAACAAAGGATAAAAGTTTGTTTTTTTTAAAACCAAATTTACATATTTAAAAAAGATGAGAATACGGCGTAACCTTAGAAGAAACTACACTATACGAGGAGTGGTCGAAAAGTTTTGCACTTCAGTGTGAAGAAATCAAGACACCTGAAAATTGGTGTGAACTTTACTCATTCTCTAGGTATTCACTCCTTAAGGCGGTGCACTTCCCCCAGCTCTTCTTCATCTTCTTAATGTCTTTATTGTAAAACACCTCCTGGGTCTGAAAGCACGTCTCCACTTCAGTAATGAATTACTATATGTTAGAGCAAAACGCCCACAAAACGTTTTCTTCTTGTTTGGAAACGGGAAGAAGTCACTCGGTGCTAAGTCAGGTAAGGTGAATGGTGCATGATTTCATACCGGCACTACTGGGCAAAGACAATGGAGTCATGAGCTACATGAGCCGTGATTGGCACGAGAAGACGAGGAACCCACTTGGTGGACACATTTGACATATGAAGCTGCCCATGCACAACGTGCGAGCCATGAACGCGTGGGAATTGTCAACCAAATTTTGTGTCTTTAAAATGATTCACGGCAATCCCGCCTGTCTTTACAATTTCTTAGTAAAGTGCAAAACTTCTCGATCACCCCTCGTATATCTAATTATAAGCTTATGCGCATACACTGGTACATGTACTTGATTATCAGAGGATAATAAAGGTTATAGGATAAGAAATAAGTCACAGAAGAGCGCGGTGACCAGGTTCAAAACCACGTCCAGGCACAGAAAAATCAGAGTTGTGATTTTTCTCTTGACACGACCACTCCTCCAGTCGACTCAGCTGTAAATGAGTAGGCCTACCTGACGCATGCGTTAGAGGAGGTAAAGACAGCAAGGAAGGGAACTGGCCACCTCACCTAATAGTTGCTGCGGCTTAGTACATGAAGAGTTATCTTCATCCCCAACGGGAGATTGCTGCCATGGGGCAATCCTTTACCTTTACTTGATTATCATCGGAGTCATCGTGACAGAACTACCTGACCTGCGTCTCCCATTATTTATATGACCAAAAAACTCTAATATAACCAAATTGGATTATCATCCGGAATTTAAAAATTGTACCTCACACTCAAGAGGTTTTTTTTTTAAATTCTTCTTCAACTTCAGCATTCACTCTCAAACTTCCGCTTGTTGTCTCTTGTAGCAGGACAATGGCCCTATTCCAACATGATGTAGTCTTGAGAATGAAATTTCGTTGTGTCGCCGTCTTATTTGCACCAATGGCCTAACACATCCGCCTTCGATTGTGTGTTTTTAAATCTAAACACGTAAACACATACACACATGATGTTGTATTTTAATTCATCCAGCCAGTATTACAAATTATGAAATTACGTTGTTAATGTAGAAAACAAATGATTCAGCGAAAAAGTGGTGAAATAACTTTCCAAAAATGATTAAAGAGATGCAAACTACTCACTACCAAGAAGAAATTTGATCAGTTTTTCGTCCTAGACTTGACTACATTAATTTAACTACAAGTATGCTGAAGATTGTCCAGGCAGAGACAAATGCTCAGGTGGAAACGATAATCAATCATTCAATAAACCCGTAACCTTTCAGGGTCGTAGGTGTACCACATTGGATGCCTCAGCACACAGAGTCCTCCAGCGAATTATATCCTCAGCGATGCGGATGAGTGTGGAAATATCTTGCACTGTCCATTCATTGATGTTGTCTGTCCATGCCTTTATTTTCCCCCTCTGCTTCTTCCACCCTCGACAGTTCCCTGCACTATTGTTTTTGACAAGGAATCGTGCCTGCATACATGTCCGAACCATGCTAGTTTTCGTATAAGCAGACAGTGTATTTATAAGGATTTATTTTTATAATGAAACGATAAGCAGACAGATGAATGCATGCTCTACAAAGGGCTAGATCAGAGACGAATCCCTCTTCCATCTACAAGAAAGATCAAGTATACGGCAGTACAACATCGTGAGGCACACGGTCATCTTATTATTTTTTTATGCGACTATATGAACGAAAAAGAATACTACCATTTCAATTCATCTATTAAAGGCAGATAACCGTGAGCATTTGTCGTGAATTTGATTTTCGTTGTACACAAAACAGGTGGTGGTAACTATACAAAACTAATCACGCTGTTTTGTGGGATTGCAGGTGATTCTTTTGTTGTTGTTGTTGCATAATCGCTAAGAAGAAGAAGAAGAAAAAAAAGGGGGATCCTACTTTTTCTTTACTTATTTCTTAATAATATTTTTTAACGCCGAAATCGGATGTGAAGGGCTATTGGCGTAAATAAAGTTCTTTTCATGGTTCGTTCCCACTCTCCCACAGAATCTCTCTTGTAACAGGACAATGATTCTATTATATTTCCAACAGTGTGTAGTCCAAGAAACGAAACTGCGTTGTACCTTCATTTCATTTTTTGCCTAGGCCCGACACATCCTACGTGGGCGTGAAAAATAATATATTATGTGTTTTACCACTTTCACTTAACGGTGGGCCTCTGCAAGTCATATCGGTAGTAGACCAGCAGTTCGAGAGAGAACGTATTACCGTACTGTACGATGAATACCAACCTGAAAACAAATAAGTCGCGCTTGCTTGACGTGTTCGCAGTTGTAGGTATTGCTATAGACATAGCCACAGACGCCCACTTCTCATTACTATATAACGTGCTCTATATGCTTATTCTTAAAGGAAAAACGAAAAGATCTACACAACTACATCCATCTTTCTATATGTACGGTTCGCTTGTGTGTTGCCGAGACCAGAAACTGGATCAAAGAATAGCAACGCTGTTTACCCTCCGTGCATGTCGTAAGAGGCAACAGGGGAGTTTTGGGATGTTGCTAGCTGTCCCATCCAATTATTTAAAAAAAAAAAAAACCCGAAACCAAGCTGTCAGGCTGAAAGATTTAGGTATCACTGCAACTGAAAACCACACAACACGCAATACTCTCCGAATTAAACTTGAAACATGGATAATGAAATTTTGCCAATCACCGGTAACACACATGTTGTTGTTCCTCCTTCGAAGTAGACGATGACCATTAGCTCAACTGGGATGACGATGACGCCTGCGGTAAAACACATAATAACACACACACCTATTTTTCATGAAAAGACCTTTATCAAAAACACACTCACTAGAAACTATACCCGGAGATCGAGGACAGGACCGTGCCGTGCTGAGATGCAGAGAGGCGGTCGCATCAGGTTTCATCAACTTCATCGGCAGTTTCAACCCTGCTATTAAATTTACATCTAATATCTCCACTACTTCTATCAACTTCCTTGATATCATTGTCACCATCCATCCCCCTTACCTTAGCACATCCATTTACTATAAACCTACTGATGCACATGGCTTTCTGCTCTACACTTCTTTTCATCCTCCAGCTTGTAGCAACTCTCTACCGTACTCCCAGCTTCTTCGCCTGCGTCGCTTATGTAGCGATTACGGCGATTTTCTCGACAAGTCCTCTGAGATGATTGGGTTTTTCCGTAGACGATCGTTCCCTGACAGCATTCTTTCATCCGCTTGGCTCCATGTGCACCATTTGTCTCGCCTCGATACCTTGACTAACTCTCAGGGTTCTTCCTCCTCCTCTGATAGGGTTAAACTTTTTCTTACCTTTCATCCCCATAACTCTTCTGTTCGACGCATCATGCTCAAACATATTCTCTTCTCCAGTCTGATCCTGACACCCGCGACGCTTTCCATGACTTACCTCTGGTGGCTTATAGGCGTGATAGAAATCTGAAGGACATCTTGGTTCATAGCCACCTTAAGTCTTCTGTTCCTGACCATTTTGGCACTGTTCGTTGCTCACGTGTCCGTTGCTATACATGTCCTTACGTCGTTCAGATACGCTCCATTTCATTTCCCAAGGCCACTTTCTCCATCGATGAGGCCTTTACATGTGAATCCCGTAATGTCATTTATGTGATCATATGTAAACGCTATGACAAACAGTAGATCGGGGAAACCGGCCTACGATTGAGCGATCGCTTTTGTAACCATCTTCATGCCATCAAGCACAGAACACCCACTCCTGTGACCACACACTTCAACAACGATGGTCATCGTGGTGCTTTTGATATTCAGGTCACCGCCATCAGATCTTGCACCACCGATGATAGATCTAGGTATGCTCTAGAAAATCGTCTCATTTTTTAATTGGGTACACTCAAGCCTTTTGGACTAAATTCCGACCACTCTTATGTCTAGTACTGGGTTGGTGTGGTCTTTGTCTTTATTCTTTTTGTCATTTACTCATCTTTTTGTTCGTTTCGTTTCCACATATATTTACGTTTTTTATGTACTTTCTGACCTTCCGGCATCTCGATTCCATATTTCCGTTGGATGTTGTGATAATTTTTCCATGTCGTCTTTTGATGTTTTGTTTGTGTCTTGATAAAGACCTTTTGGTTGAAACGTTGAATGTGATTTGTGTATTGTAATTTTTATGATTTCTTGTGTGCTCACCATTGCCCATCATTACCTACTAGTTTTAGCTATAATCTGTCGTGTCTCATTGAAGCGATATATAAACCTGTGTTTTACGTAAGTCTAATTGTTGTTACGTTTCGCGCAATTACTTTGTATTGATTGTCATAGTGTAACTGGATACCGAGGTCTCCACAATTTTGATGGTAAAAAAAATTCTTATATAGTACATTTGGACTAATGTCCACGATTGAAAAGAGCGTTCCTCGCCATAAGAGGTACATTTTACTAAACAAAACAAAACAATCAATAATACAACCCAAAACAAAAAACAAAAAAAAACCTACACTAGAGACGTCGAAGCGATAGGCTAAAGTATATGCTAACTGATGAAGAAAAAAAAACAGATAAACCGGAAGTCGTGATGAATGGTTTACAAAATTCGCGACTTCCCCTATTTTTTGTAGATATAAAGCTCTGACACAACCAAATTGGCCTAATAATGATAAAACAAAAACCCATAAAATTTGCGAAAAATTACGGGATATCGACAAAACAAAACAAATAGAAAAGTAGAAGAACATAACTGAACATAAGAACATAACTCCTCACCTTCCTGAAAGACACTAACAATGCCTTGTCCATCTTCTCATATATTTCGCTGTCTTCCACTCGGACTTTCTGTTCTTTTTCTGCTCTATGTGTCTTCTCTCTGTACACCTCTATGTCACAATCTGATAGAATCGGGGCTTTGCTGTTCTTCATTGATAAACATCCTCATTCCTGTGTGTCTTTCAATTCTCGTCCCTTTTGCTGAGCTGGTTCTCACTATCAACTCCTTTGAGTCGAGTTGCCACTTCTTTGACCAAATCAGTGGTGTTGGCATGGGCACTAAGATAGGCCTGATCACATCTGCCTTTGTTTGAGCTACCCTGAGCACCATCATATGATGGATTCTTTCCAACGGTGTTATATATGTGCATCGATGATAGTATTGGCATCACTGACGTATCGTATGTCGATTTATAATGTTTTATTCACGTTGTCAGAAACTTCCATCCGTTCATTAAGTTCACATCCAAGATTTCCACCTTCCTTGTGAACTTTCTCAACATATATGTCACTATCCAAATCTCTTGTCTCAGTATTGTCGGTACACTACAAACCGACTGATGATCGTAGCTTTCGCCTCTACATCTCGTCTCTCCCCTGCCTGTCGCAGCTCCTTGCCATTCTCTCTACTTCTTCATCTGCACCGTCTGTGCAGTGGGGAGGAGGAATTTCTCGGCAAAGCACATCATATGATGGACTTCTTCTACGATCGCCTATACCCTGACATTGTCCTCATGGTAAAGCAAAATGAATTAAACTGGTTACTAAAAACACCTTGCCTATGAATAAAAATATATATAAAAAGTATATAAAAAACATACAATAAAACTACACAGGGCAAATCTCAACGTATCGGTCCAAATGGGACCTTTTTCAAGAGACAAATAACTAATAAACTCAACAATAATAAACAAAATAGATGACTGAAATTTTCCTCATGTCTGTCCTGTCATGTTAGTGTCCTCATGTCTGTCCTGCTTTGAGTGTACAGCCTTTCCCATCGGGATACCCTCAGGAGTACTCATATGACTTTCTCCAAGTGACACAGTCAAACGTATTCTTACTTTCTACCCCATAGTTCTGCTGTCTGTGGCGTCCTATTCCGGTACTTTCCTCTTCTTCAGTTTGATTTCGGACGCGCGAAGTATTCTGCAACCTCCTTCTGATTGCTTACAAATGTGACTAGGACCACATGGATATGTTGGTTCACCACAGTCTCAGGCCTGACGTCTTGTGTTATTTTGGCACCGTCAGCTGAAGACGTAAGAGTTTCTATACATGCACCTATGACCCAAAGACTCGTTCTGTGACATTCCCTAAAGCTATCCTCACGAATGAAGAGAGTTTTACTTGCGTGTCTCGTTTTACGCAATCATTTGTACATTTTGTACGATGACGTACATAGGGGAGACTAGTTCAATGCTCGCAGAACGATTCTGTCCATATTTGTACAGCATGAAACAGTTTGGGACTCCTGTTGCTGATCACTTCAACAGCGCAGGTCATTGATGTACCCGCGACGTCCTGGTTACGGCCATTAAGTCGTGCTTCTCTGATCACCAGTCTCGATGCGCGTTTCTTCTTCTTCTTCTTCAGCGTTCATTCTCAAACTCCCGCTGAATCTCCCTTGTAGCAGGACAATGGTCCTACTAGATTTACAGCAGGATTTAGTCCAGAGAATGGAAATGCGTTGTGTCGCCCTTTTATTTGTGCCAATGTCCCGACACATCCGTCTTCAGCGGGGATACGCATTTGAGAACTGACATATCCTCCAGTTCAAACTAGCATCGTTCGGACATGTATGCAGACACGATTCCTTGTCAAAAACAATACTGCAGGGAACTGTCGAGGGTAGAAGAAGCAGAGGAGGACAAATAAAGGCATGGGCAGACAACATCAAGGAATGGACAGTGAAAGATATTTCCACACTCATCCGCATCGCTGAGGATAGAATTCGCTGGAGGACTCTGTATGCTGAGGCATCCAATGTGGTACCCCTACGGCCCTGAAGGGTTACGGGTTTATTGATTGATATCCTCCAAGTTTGCACATTGTGACAGTTGAGGATTTTCATCCGTCATTCAAAGGTTGCGCTTCCAATCTAAGCACAAACGGATCAGCAATAAAAACCAAAACAAATGGTTGTATTGGAATCTTGGCCTACATCATGTTTCCAGACTACACCACATACGAAAATTCTTTGCCACGGGAACAAAATGCAAAAGTTTCATGGCAGGGGCAACGGTAATGCACAGTTGTTCAAATGCTCAACAACAGAAAGTCCATACACCAAACAATCGCTATCTTCGGTAATTCAAAATCAGTCTGGCAAACCATCCGAAATAGGCCTACTAATCAAGACAAAATCATTCACATTAGACAAAATATCTTCAAATTATCTAGGAAAACTGCCTTATTACTTTTAAAAATCGCTCTATACATGACCAATATTGAACGTAATATTTAACAGTTAATCGCAGAAGAAGAAACATTAGAAAAGAAATATAGTTTCAAATATGTGCAAACTCTGTTAATATTCGACTAATGTCAAAAGGAAGTTCGAAATTTGAGAGAAGTAATTTACAACTGTATTCAGAGAAATTAATGCTAGCCGAAAATTATCTACCGGGTGTGTCATGTGACGTATTCTCTCCAGAACTTTGTCTTCCCAATGAACTCACTGAACCTTTCCTTGTCTTGGACGTTGCATTTTCCAACGACGTATTCACGTTATCTTTAATGTCGTCAGTCCATCGTCTTCTTGGTCTTCTTCATGGTCGCCTTTCTTCCTCCGCCCAAGTGCTCTGTCCTCCATTATTTGTCTTTCTAACAGTTGTGTCTATTTATATGACCAGACTCCGCCGAAGACGGATGTGTCGGGCCATTGGCGCAAATAAAACGGCGACACAACGCATTTCCATTCTCTGGACTACATCCTGCTGGAAATCTAGTGCGGCCATTGTTCTGCTACAAGAGAGATCTGGCGGGAGTTTGAGAATGAACGCTGAAGAAGAAGAATATGACCAGACAGAAGTAGTTTTCTTTTTGCTATTGTGTTTAGTAACTAACACTCTGGAATCTTCAATGTACCGGGTAGGCCCTATATATTGATAGGTCGATTTATTGCAGCTATCCTGAATCACGGCAGGTAAACTCGAGCAGAATCGCGGAGTGTTCAGAGAATCCATAAGGAAGACAACGTTCTGGAAAGAATATGTCACATGAGATTTGCCTTTCTTCTAGCACGAGTTTGTAGCACAGCATCTTGTCTGAGGTTCTTTGCTGATGTACCACTATTGATTATGTGACTTCAGGCGGATCTGTCTCTTGCAAGACTCTCCCATGAATTTTTGGTTATGTTGAAGTGAGTCAGAATTGCCCTAAAAATCTTTAAAACGCCTTCTCTGCTCTCCAGCTTTGCAGGAGCCAGTTTGAGGTTTTCCATATACCAGCTTTTTGGCAGATATTTTTCATGCGGATTGTGTCCTGCCCATCATGTGTGTGCCTTCATCAACATTGTGTGTATGCCTGCATATTTAGATTTCATCAGTACCTCACAGTCTAATATTTTATCCCACGAATGGATGTTTCTTACGATGACAGCTTATGTGGAAATTATTTAGTTTTTCTCGTGTCTGGCGTATACTGTCCATGCATAAAGCATAAAGAAGTGATGATATTACTGCTGTCGGCGCAAGCTGCTTTTAATTCTTCGTTGTGACCTTTGCTCTATTTTCGAGGTATTACCTAACCTTGTTGTGTCATTTGGCAAGCTTACGGTTACGTACTTAGAGTACGGTTAGGATTAGAAATAATATTTCTAATGTCTGCGCACACCTCGCTCCGTGTGTAGCGCGCAGAAATAATGATTGCTCAGTACAAATCAGTGGAGAAATTTTTAAAATATGTAAATTGGAAAAGAAACAGATTATGCACAAGTTCGTCTATGTCTAGATTTCTTCTTCTTCAGCGTTCATTCTCAAACTCCCACTGGATCTACCTTGTAGCAGGACCATGGTCCTATTAGATTTCCAGCAGGATGTAGTCCAGAGAATGGAAATGCGTTGTGTCGCCGTTTAATTTGCGCCAATGGCAAGATACATCCATCTTCGGTGGGGTGTCTAGATTTGAACTCAGTAATTGTCGAGATGTGACGTCACGGCAGCCATTAATTTCATTGGTGTTACACGGAAATCCGTGACTTCGGCTAGTTAAATATGTAAACAGTGTGCTGTTTATAGCACAATTGAGAATCAAAAGCAACTTTTACCATACACACTAACATATAATAATAAAGAATAACAATTACATTCTGGAAGCACTCAGCCTATGATTAACAGTAAACAAGTGTGACTGGCGATCTATCATCGACTTTCACTGGCTAATGGCACTATTTGTTTTAGATTTGTTAATGTTTGAGGTTGTGTTAACTTTAAATCAATATCAGACCATATCCTGTCAAACTCGGGAAATTTAGAGAAAAAGATCTAGTATATACTACACCTACACTACACTAGTAAAGATAAGTAAACCAGATTATAGACTTAAAACAACGAAATTCTTGTTCAAATAAAATAAATACTCTGCAAGGCTGATGATGTTTGTCAATTAGTAGATACCTTAATGAAATAAATACGAGGCAACGCAAATGTCCATCATAAAAACAACGTTGCCATGGTAAAATGTTGTTACTGTTTTGAAAACTAGTGATGTGATCTAAATATAGCTTAATTTTGGGTGGGGGGTGACATAGGTGATACAGATAGTAAATAAATAAATTTAACTAATATCATTTATTAACGCCGAAGGAGTGTGAGATGTTCGCAATCTCACATTTCAGTGGCTCTGCTATATGATGGAAGTAGCCATCTCTTCTCCCTTGCAGTATTTACTGCCTGGATTAATCCGGACTGGCTCGACCCAGGAGCCGTTGCGATCTGAAAAACATTTCCGCCCCATCTGGAGGAATGAATCTAGGACCACTCATATGTGATGCAGGGCGCCAACCACTGCGCTACTCAGCCTCCTAGATAGTGTAAAGATTGTGATGCAGATATTGTAAAGGGGTTATCAACTATGTTAATGGTCAGTGCAATGTTCTATTCACACCCAACATATACATAGGCCTATACAGATCAATATAACATTACCAGATAATTTAAACCAAAATGAAATGGAGCTAAAGAAAGGATTGATTATATTATTATATTTGATACTACTTAAATGTTACCTAAACCAAATCATTTATATTCCTGTGTGCTGCTAGGCAATGAAAGGGGAACAATGAATAGCAGCAGTGATACTTACTATGCATGTCATACAAGGTGGCTAAGGAAGATGTGGGTTGGAAAAGGCTGTCCCATCCTATTGAACGTCAGTAACTTAATAGCCATGCGAAGTTGAAAGTGTCAAGTTGAAAAGTGCAGATAGATATTGCAGCTAAGATGTCAACCATGGCACAACACATTCCATTCTCTGGACTACATCCTGTTAATCTACAGGAACTGAAGAACGAATGCAGTAGAAGAAAATATCTATACAACGAATTTGAATTTTTTTAAATACCCAACCATAAAGCAATGAACAAGATACCATGTTTATCATTTTTAATATAGGAGAAGCAGACATGTGCATGCGTCATACTGGACCTATGTTAACAGAACATTTGTTGTGTAACTGCCCATTGTTCAATACTTAAAGAATTTTTTTAAAAAGCATTTGGCAGTAGTCTATCATGAAAAATTGTACAGAGTTGCAAGAAATGATTGAAAAACTGCATCCTGAAGGGATATTTTTATGAATAAAATCATTAATAACTCTATTTAAAAAAAATGGTAGCATATCCTTTACATGACGCAGCTATCAATCCAGCATTTGTTGGTTGTGGTGATTTTCTAGGCAATATAAATACATTTAGTAGTTTGCCATTGCTTTATGAACGATCCGGATGCACAGTTGCCTGTGGCGGGGATCAAACTCGATACCTTGGCCATCACAAACGCGCTCTGTACCACTTCGCCACAGAGTCGGACTATTTGAAAAGGGAAGGCAGAAAAACAAGAAAATGAATTATCTCTATCAATCAAGTGGCATAAGCAATAACGCTTCTCTACAACTCTTCTCTTGTGTTGTTAATAGGTTCACCTGGTGACATTCTCTTGTGACACAATGACAACCCATCCAGCAACTTTCTGTCCCTTCTTCCCTTTTCAGTGGTTCCTCCATGTTAAAGTTTTGCTCTTCTCATCATACCCTAAAAATCTTGATCATATTTTAATTTTTTCCATAATGTCTTTTTACTCCAGCATCTGAGGACTTCTATATTAGTTCTCTTGGCTGTCAATGGAATTTAATAATCTATTTTAAAAAACCACATCTCAGTGGTTTCCAGCTTTTTTGTGTACTATCCATGCTTCACAAAAAAGAGTTGGTTGGAAATAACATCCTAGCACTCAAATTTGCATATGAATTCATGGTAAATGCTTATACAAAACACAAATTTGTGTGTAAGAGTAAAAACCATTCAATAATACTAATAGGACCACAGAGGTTTCATAAGAGGACCCACTCTAGCAATGAAGAAAGTGTGTTTTTGATTACTTCAAAAAGTTTTATACTACTCAAAGGGTAGTCTTTTTCTGCATTTGTTCTTAACCTCTCACTGGTTACCAGGATAAAGTATAGAAAATGGAATGTTTAATGTCATAGTTTACAGCTGAACTATGATATCTGCATGATGTGTTGACCTTTAGATAGGACAGCCAACTTCACACCCAAACCTTCTATATGCATAACTGGTCACAGTGTGGCTATTCTTTGCTCCCTTTTCTATCCTGGAAACAGCCAAGTCAAAAGGGTAGCAAGAATGTTAACATAGTCACTTGTCATGCATGTCATTAGAGACAACTAAGTAGGATTTTGTATGCTGTTGACAATTCAACACATAGAAAGTTAGTTACCTAAACAAAAAGTCTTTGCAGAGTCAGATGTTCAGCAGAAAGGCAAATATTGCAGTAAATTTACAAACCACAATACAACACAGTTTGTTCCAAGATTACATCAAGCTAATTAGCAGCAGTTTACAAATTAACGTTTAGCGTGCGGCCATAGAGTGCGTTTGACAACAGTTTACACTACTTAAATTTCTGTGGCCGAATGTACAAGCCCCACAAAGAAAATATGTTGCTAAGTCCCCGGTAATCAATAAAAGAAGCCCCATTTTTAAAATTTTGGTTACCAGATTATTTTTAATCTGGCAAGTTATTCAATTGACTTCTATTTTTTCTGCAAATTTAGTGGCAACGTGGCCGAATCTCAAACCAGAACAGCACCATGATGTGAATCGGGTTTTATAGATTTTTGTTTTATCTATTTTCATTAAAATCAATTGTTCACATATAGTGAATTAGAATTAGCAGTCTCTAAACTAAAGCTAAATAAGTCCCCAGGAATTGATGAAAAATCAAATGAAATGATAAAGAATCTAGGAACAACAGCCAGAAGGAAACTATTGGACATCCTAAATATTAGCTGGACTACTGGGAAAATACCACAAATCTGGAGAGAATCAATTATGGTCCCTTTGCTTAAACCTGGAAAAGATGGAACAACACCAACTAGCTACAGACCAATTAGTCTTACAAGTTGCCTGTGCAAAACAATGGAGCGCATCATAAACCTAAGACTAAAATTTCACCTGGAAAGTAGAAAATTCCTTGCACCACAGCAGGCAGGTTTCAGGCAATGCTACTCCACAGAGGATCAAACCACATACCTCTCACAGGAAATTGAGGATGCTTTCCAAGACAAAAAATCAGTTTTAGTGGCATGGATTGATTTACAGAAGGCCTTTGATAAAGTATGGAAAGAAGGATTGCTTCAAAAAATGAGAAACTACAAGATATGTGGAAATATGTATAGATGGACGAAAGCCTTTCTTCACAATAGAAGAGCCAGAGTACAAGTAAATGGCAAAAAAAGTAGGAAAGTATTACTACGCCATGGGGTGCCTCAAGGAGGAGTTCTACCACCCACTCTTTTTCTCATATTTATCAATGATCTAATTGAAGAAATACCCTGTGGAACTAAGGCAGCACTATATGCAGATGACTTGGTTCTGTGGTGCACACATGAGAGCGCCATGATTACCACAAAAATGCTTCAGAGAGCCATGGACATTTTGACTAATTGGGCTGACAAATGGTGTGTAAGTATCAATATAGAGAAGTCAGCAACAACCCTTTTTACACTTTCACCAAAACAAAGAGCAGGAAACATCTATGTAAATAAAACTATCTTAAAGGTAGATGACCAACCCACATATCTTGGTGTAACATTTGATGCCAAAATGACATGGAAACATCATATCAGCAAAGCAGAAACAAAGGCTAGACGAAAGATAGCTATACTAAGAAAACTGAGTGGGACAACTTGGGGAGCTAATGAAAGAATTCTAAAAAATGTATACCAACAAGCCATTCGACCACACTTGGAATATGGTTCGACAGCATGGAGTTCATCATCAAACACTACACTACAAAACCTAGATAGAGTACAGAACCAAGCACTTAGAATCATTACAGGCGCAATGAGATCCACACCAATCATAGAAATGCAGAATATCGAAGGGATGCAGTCATTGAAAGAGCGTAGAGATACTAAAATTATAATTCATGGAGAAAAGTTTCTTTCCCACCATAGTCACCCAATGAAGGAAAGATTCCAGAATCTATCACAAGGACGGCTTAAAAGAAGCAGCTTCATACACCAGGCCAAGCGTCTACGTAGACAGGTATCGGATCTACCAGAGGTAACAATACCACTGACATCTCAACCAGAACACACCCCATGGGAAAAACGGACATGCCTACCAGTGACCATCCAAACAACAGTAGCAGGTGTGCATGGGGATGAACATCAGAATAATCTGCAGAAAAGAGTAGCAGCTCTCAGTTTCCTTGATGATGTTTACCCAAGTGATATATGGACCAGAGTATATACAGATGGATCAGCACAGAATGCAGTAAAAAATGGAGGAAGTGGTGTATATGTAGAATACCCAGATGGCACCACTGATACCACTTGTATACCAACAGGGAATTACTGCAACAACTATGACTCTGAAGTCAAGGCTATTTATACAGCTGCAGAGAAACTGTTAACATTGGACAGGACCTCACACCCTGTTGTAATACTTACAGATGCAAGGTCAGTGCTAGAGGCATTACAGTCCAATAAACTTCCAGAGTTAAAAGAGGTATTGTCCATAGTACAAAATAAGTGTAGAGTTATACTGCAATGGATTCCATCACACTGTGGAATAGCAGGAAATGAAAGAGCTGATCAACTCGCCAAGGAAGGTGCTAACATGCAGCAACCAGATGTACCAATCAGCTATCACCAAAAGAAATCCATGATAAAGGCACAACGAAAGCCTAACTTACCTCCACGGGATGACTACCACCTACTTAGCAGACAAGAACAGGTCATCATATTTCGACTGAGAACTGGACACAATAGACTAAACAGCCATATGTATACAAAATTTAAAATTGGCACAACAGCAAAGTGTAATTGTGGACAAGTCAACCAGACTTCAGAACATATCCTTCAAGAATGTGCAAACTATGACACATTAAGATGCACATACTGGCCTTCTGATACACCAATGAATGTTAAACTTTATGGTACAAAACAAGAAATGGAAAACACTGTCCAATTTATACAAGAAACAACACTGCAGATATAGACATTATTAGCTAACGAAAGAAGAAGAAGAAAATTAAAATCAATATGGATTATTCATCTGAAAAAAATATTCCTGAGAAGTAAGTTGATAATCACATTCGAAAATACATTAGACCACGGGATTTTGTATATTTTGACTTTATAAATCAATTGTCTTATATCAATCAGTTTTGAAGTAGATCTAGATTTATAGAAGCATTTTATGACTAACCTGTATGTTTATTCATTTTTCCCAGTGAAATTATGACAATTTGACCATATTTACTGCTGAATTAGGTATGTAAATAGTGTTGCCACTCCAAAATATTTCCAAATAAATGTCAGACATTATTTACTATTCTTTATTCAATTTTTTTAATTTAATAATTTGTTGGTTTTTTTGTGAAAAAGCATATTTACGACTTTCTCACACGACTCAAATCACACACAAACAAAACGTACACCAATATATACAGAATTCAATTTTTTATTTAGATATACTTCTTCTTCTTCTTTCGTTCACTTGAAACATGTCTATATCTGTAATTCTGTCTCCTTAATAAAACTCACTGTCTTTTGTAGTTCATACAGTGTCCCATAGAGCTTTGATTCCAGTGTTGTTTCCTCTGGCCAATATGTATGCCTCAGCGTTTCATGCTCAGAACACTCTTGAAGTATATGTTTGGCACTCTGTGCTGCCCACATGTACACATGGCCATGTTGCCAATCTTGAACTTTGTATACATGTGACTGCGGAGTCGGTTGTGTCCTGTTCTGAGACATAGAATTATAACTTGCTCTGATCTGTTCATAATGTGATAGTCATCTTGTGTTGGCGTTTGTGGCTTTCTTATTGACTTGATCATCTGTTTATTCTGATGGTAGGTGATTGGTATATCTGGTTGGTCTCCGGCAGCACCTTCCTTAGCCAGTTGGTCTGCTTTTTCATTTCCTGATATTCCACAGTGAGAGGGTATCCACTGCATGGTTACCCTATACTGGTAAGACAATTCGCTAAGTAGTTTTTTCAAGTCTGTTAGTTTTCCAGACTGGAGAGCTTGAAGCACTGACATTGCATCTGTCAGGAATACCACAGGCTATTTAGATATACAAATATTATTTAAATATCTCTAACAACAAAAAAAGTTATAGCATTTTCAAAACAGTCACCACCTATTATGCAACATTACCAAAAAATAATCCAGCGGCTGGAGGAAAGTTCCTTTTTTTTATATTTTTATTTACAGCGTGCTAAAGGTTAATGCAAAGAAGAAATATTATGGAATTGGCAGTAACTTTAGAGTAAAAAAGAGTCTGAATATGTTTATGTTTGGGTATCCTGATTATCATCTTCGCACACCAGACCATGGGCCCTCAGATCTCTACTTTAGTAAATCTCTTACGGTGTAACGGCTGATAGTTCCTGTTTTTGGTTGAGTGTTCTTTTGAAATTTTGATGAGGCGTTCTTACCATTCTATAAAGATACCTACTCATGCTCATTGCCATCATAACCATCTGATCTTGATTATCATAGAGCATTGAGTATGTCTGCTCTGTCCATAGGTTGACTGCTTGTTGTAGAAGGAGAACTAGCTAACTTGTAGACTTGCTCATTTCCCTCCACACCTACGTGTTCTGGAACAAAGATTAAAGTGCTTTTGCACAGAGACACAATTCTTAACCCTCTTCAATGACCCCATCCATCACTTATGCACTTCACCTCATAGGTGATGAGTGGAGTCACTTTAATAGCTTTGACTTTCAAGATCATACCCATTGAGTCACTTGGTATGCTGAACATGTTTTCAAAGAGACATTTAACACATCTTGACAAGAATATATTTTGATTAGTAATCTGAAGCCAAGAAACATACAAGAGCATGAATCATGGTAATTAATGTGCAATTTTATTATTATCAAACAAGTTCAATAAGTACAGTTTTTTTTAAAAATGGCAGCATATTGTATTCAGTATATGGCCATAAATTCAGCACCACACTGCCCCAGAGCCGCACACTGTTCAAAACTAACACTAATAATCAAGAACAAACCCAAAAAATTACATTTTCTGAAAAAATTACTCTAAATTGAAAAATATAACAGGAACTAAATAAATTACAATAGGCAAAGAATCAAACTAGCAGTTTTGCTTTCTTCATTTAACATTGCAATGGTTACTTCACTACATTTGTACATTGACACATAATAATAATTTTATTCCAAATCAACAAATTATTTAAAATACACAAACAGACAAACAACACAGTAAACACTATTGCATATTTCCTCTGTGAATGTAATACTGCGTAAAGTGCAAACAAGGTGTGTTATACAAGCTTTATCTTGGATCTAGCAGTTCTAGAATTCTCACAATTTTACCCTCTGCAAAATTGAGATATCTGTGAACTACCTAACTACTAACTAAAGTTTAGAACGAGATGTCTATAATGTTTAGGTGAGAACAAAGAGACTACAAAATATATTTGACTCCTGGCCAAGCATAATTCCCTAGACTCTTAGGCATGTTGCCAAACATTTGAAACCGAAAAGCATATCAATATCCTAAGTAACTATGTCTGTACTGGTACAATGAATTCCAGTGAAGAAGCTTCACCCTCTTTGCTGAGACATGAAAGAGGAGCAAAGAAGATCAACATTTTACCTGCTACACATCTCGTATAAGGCAACTAAGGAAATTTTGGTGTGGAGTTGGCTGTCCTATTCAATAGATCATCAAAGTGACCAAGAAACCATGCTGAAGTCAGGCTGATGGGCGAAAACATCGCAGTCAAATTGTAAACAATGACACAATGCATTGTTCCCAAACTACATCCTGCTAATCTGTAAGAGTTGAGAATGAATGCAGAAGATGAAAGTTCCCTTTCTGCATGTCTATTCAGTATAAAATTGGTTAGCTTGTAAGCACAGAGTATGATCCATTAACCAGTATGGTCCTCTTATCATCAGATGCCGTACCGGCTGGCATAGGTGATCATGGATCTCCACAGCTCTCTATTACTAGAACTATGTATTAGGCTCGTCATTGACTCTATGCCATGCCAGATTGTTAAAACTGTCCAATATTTTCTAATGTTGTCGCCCTCTGTCTCTCTTGTCTTCAATCTTGCCTGTTGTAATAATTATGTTCTTCAAACCTCCCTGTCTTATAACATGGTCAAAAATAAAGATTGTCTTTTCCTTATATTATTTATTAAGCTGTCTTGCATTTGACTCTCAACATCTCCACATTAGTTTTTCTGGCAGTCCACGGTATTCTCATCATTCTTCTATAGAACCATATCTTTACTGCCTCTAATTTCCCACTATCCTGTTTGTTTATTGTCCAAGACTCGCATCCATGTTAGTATAGGAGTAATGTAGCACTGTAGTGTAGTGCTCTCTTTCTCACCTGTAATGCTAGGGTCATATAACACAATATATTTTTCATTTTTCTGAATGTTGTTTTTGCCTGCCCTATTTTGCTTCTTATTTCTGTTGAACTTTTTCCATCTGTTATCGTTGTACCTATATACTTGAATTGTTGGACCTGTTTTAATACTATGTTGTTTACTATGGTACTCTCAATCTGTTATATTTAACTTGAGTGCTCATACTACAAGTTGCCAGGAATATCTCCCACACTCACACATCACTTGGTAAAAGAGATAATGCTATGCTAAGAGTATCACTCTTACTTCCTACATGAATGGAATGGTATCCCCAGAGCTTTATTACATACTCAGAAGACTAACTCAGCAACATGATAGTTTGGAGCAGATGACATTAACCATCACCTAGTCCTTCACAAGCATATTGTAAATACTTTGCCCTTGGAAGACTTCATTTGAAGATACAAAAATACCATTCTTAGTTTTGTGGATTTTATAAAATAATTTTGAAACATTATATTACATGTTTTCAAACAAAATATAATTGCTGAATGACATTGATCATTTTAACCCTTTAGCTGCTATGTCCGAGTTCACTGTTTTTTTGTTTTGCTACATTACTAAAAATTACTTCAAAAAGAAATCGCTAAGTGTCTGTGGTGGATATATATTTTATGGTGTCAATAAAAAGCCAGTACCTGAGAAAGAGCTCTTATTTTTGTAGGACATGAAATGGAATCAACACAGTGCAAAAATTATTGGGCAAAACAATTTAGCATAGCTGGTATCAGTTACTGAGAAAAATGTAGCAGCTATAGGGCTAATGCATGACAAACTCTGAAATTAATTTTCACTAAACATTAATCTTTCACCGAATTATCCATCAGGAAATATCAATGAAAACAATACAGTAAAACAATGAAGAACAGAGAAGTGGTCACACAAATGAATATTAACAAATGCATGGACACATACATAAACTAAATTAGAACAAAAATAAGATGTAAATGAACCCATATTGTTCTTATAAGTTCATGGTTTGAGTACCACTCAAAACCCTCAAGAATTTCCAAATACAGTAAAATATCATTATAATAACTTGGTCCATACTGACAAAATATTTATGTAATAACAGAAATTTGCTATATACAGTATAAACAACAAGGAATAAAAATAATTGAGGATTTTGAAAAGTATTGTTAAATCACAAATTATATTTTAAACTACAAGCAAATTATAAAGAATACTGTCATCTGATTTAACACTGACTTAGGTGGCAATGTCAAAAAAAGTGGACATTATTATAATCACTAAGTGGGGAATGGTGATCTGATATTCCGTCCAAATTGATCGTCCAATTTGTTTAAAAGTGCTCCAGTAATGCACTGGATGGGAGTGAGGACAATGCTATCTTTGAGGATGATGTCGATGACAACAATGTACCAGTAGTCAGTGAGACAAGAGACTGATCTTCTTCTTCTTCTTCATTCATTCTCAAACTCCTGCAGATTAGCAGGATGTAGTCCGGAGAATGGAATGCGTTTGTCATGTTTTACAGCATTGCTACGATATATGCGTCTTTTCGGCCTGACACATCCGACTTCAGCATGGCTTTGAGTCACTGACCCTATATGGAATGGAACAGCCAACTCCATCCCATAACCTCCTTAGTCGCCTTTTACGACATGCATGGAAGGTAAACAGTGTTGCTATTCTTTGCTCCCCTTTCGGGGCCCCGGCAACACACGGGCGAAGAGACTGATAATATTCACCCTAAAGTTTCCATGACATATGATGAAATTCATGAACTGTTCCAGAATTCAGACTGATTTTGAATTCAAATGATTTTTGGTACTGGTAAGTTTTTTTCCTATTATCTGTACACCTATTTGACTGTATTCTAACCCTATTTAACATAATCTGTGTAACCATTTTTGTGTTTCTACCCGTAATTATTTTTTTTACTTGTATATAAGCCTATATCAATATTTCCCTACACCAACAGTGGCAAAAAATACAAAAATTCTTGGCTTATATTCATAATTATACGGTATTCCTCAAAGGCACAGAAAAGGGGGACTTTATTTACATGTTGAGAATACACCATTACAAACACAAAGCTGGGAAAATGATAAGAACTTTTGACTTAATCATGGTTTCTATATGAAAAGATGTCCAAAAAAACGGATATACTGCATGACATGGAGGATAATGAAAGATGTGATTTCGATACCACTAATTTGAGTTCAAAAGTGGCAAATGAACTTAAAGAGTTGAAAATTACAACTAATTCAGGAAAGACTAGAGTAGGAGTGGAAATCAAAGGGTAAATTCTCTATGAAGAATAAATTTTTTGAAAACTTCAAATCATCAGAATGAGATATAGAAGTGTGTACATTGAGTATTAAGAGACAGTAAATAGGAAAGAAATAAAGGTAGCAAAACCATTGCCAAAGCATGAACAACTGCATGATTAGAACTTCGACATCACTAAATGTCTTTACTTTTTTCTGGCTAAAAAATGATCGGTACAATAATATTTATTTTCAGTTTGTATTTTGTATTATTTCTAATTCTCAGAGGTTGGATTCTACAGGTGACCTTGGAACTCTTCCAAGCATATAGAACTCCTCATTAGGTATCATGCCTGTTAGAAAAGCCATACGATTGGATAATGAAAACAAAGCTACAACTGATCCAATATCCCATGCATCTTCTTTATCTAGTCCATGTTTATACAATGCTTCAAAATGCTGATCAGACAATGGCTGACAACTAGCAACAGCAATAGCAAACGTTAAAATAGCTCGTTGTCTGTCATCAATATCTGCAGTCTCCCAATTTGCTGCTATCTGAAAGCAATGATAAAGAGAAATTAAACATTGACTTTTCATAGCCTGAAACACATTAATTACATCTCAATCCTGAATAAACATAATTGTTCAGAGGGCTGACATTTATACTAATTTATGCAAATGTAATTTAGAGACCTGACTATACATAACAAATTAGTCACACCTAGATTGAATGTATAGTTCAACTGTATTAAATCATTTGCAGCACTAGCATAAAAACACCACTGATTATAATCAGCTGGTAGTTGCAATCTCTGCTCTCCATATTATTTTAATACAACAGTACAAGTGCCTGTTATATTTACAGATAAGTAATTAAGTCTCATTTCACATTGTTAAGATGTATGGGGAGGAATCTGTTATGTTTACATCTTTCTGTGATGACTATTACAAGAATTATGACTTTCTCATGTTTAAATTAACACCCATTTCCTGAGGTTGGGTAGTAACATTCACAATTGACAAATGTTTCCAGCTTAACTGGAAATTAAACCTGAACCACCTGACTAAGAAGCAAGTGTACTAACCACTGAGTTACCATGGCTCCCATTACAGATAATTAGGGAGCCTTGTAGTGCAGTAGTTAGCGCACTGGCTTCGCATATTGAGTGGTCCTAGGTTCATTCCCCAGTTGAGGCAGAAATGTTTTTCAGATCGCAACATCTGGGTCAACCAAGACTTAATTGGGTACTGGATTAATCCGGGACGTACAGACTGCAAGGGAGAGGAGATGGCTACAACCCTGATATTTCACAGCCTGTGCATCATCATCAAAAACAAATACTGATCGCCTATCTAAAGTACAAAATGCAGGACTTCGACTTATCTCTGGAGGGATGAAAACCACTCCAATCCATGCAATGGAAAAACATGTAAAAATCCGCCCACTGGATGACAGAAGAGTGCTTGTTCAAAGGGAAAAAATTAAGCGCATGCCAAACCATCCGATGTATGCACAAATTTCTAGATCAACCACAAGCAGGTTGAAGAGAATCAGCTTCTGTCACATCTCCAAAGATCTCCATGAACAACATAAAGAAATCCTCACAAACCTCCCAAATGAAATTGAAACACTAACAGACTTTGAAGACCCAGGCAATAGTCTCCAGAATGTCTCCATAATAACACAGGTTCCTGGAATAATTAATAAGAAATACCAAACTCCACCTCAACTAAAAGCATTGACACTGGAGATGATAGAAATAAAATACAATCCCAAGGATTGGACACATGTCTACACAGATGGATCGGCAGAAGGAGCAGTAAGGAATGGAGGAGGTGGAATTTTTATAAGACTCAAAGATGGGAAGACAATATCAAAAGCTTTTCAAACCGGGAAATACTCCTCTAATTTTAGAGCAGAAGCAGTTTCACTCCATCAAGCACTGAAAGCCTTCACAAAACCAGGACTGCCAAGACCAAAGAAGATAGCCATGAATATGATGCAATACATCTCCTCCAAAGATATCAACAGACCACAATATTTCGCCTTAGAACAGGCCACTGTAGACTGTTGGGTCACCTTTACAGATTAAGGATCTCATACACAGATGAATGTCCATGTGGATCCGGAACCCAGACTTTAGGACTGCCCAACATACAAAGAGCAGTGACAGCAGACCTGTCCAGAGGATACAGACTTGAGGCAAAAGCTATGGGGCAGCCGCTCTGACCTGGAGAAGACGGTGGACTTCGTCTTGACGACAGGCCTAACGATATAGCATGACCACAGATGCTGAACGCAGAAGAAGAGCCACTGAAATGTGAGATTGCTAACATCTCACACTCCAATGGCATTAATAAATGCTATGGGTTAACTTTACTTTCACTATTACAGGTAATACTGCAGTTTTAAGTTAAAAGCATTTTAAGCATTAAATGCTGAGAACATGATAAAAAAAACATGAAGAGAAAACAAATTAGCATCTATACCTGATCAGCAAGAATAGTATTTTTAGAATAAATTCGACACAGTGCACTATGAGCAACAATGCAATAAGTGCATTTATTTTTAGAACTGACTGCCACTATTATCATTTCTTTGTCTGCCTTTGTCAAATGACCTGAAATATAAAAATATAGACATGGCAGTTAAAGAATGATAACCCTCAGAAACTTCAAAATAAAAACCAACAAATTATTTGTTATTGGTTACTAAACATACTTCAGGTAAAACAGCTACAAAGAAGACCAATATAAGGTAATACTGCGTGAAACGTAATAACAATAGTACTTTACGTAGAACACAGGTTTTTAGAAAGTTCCACTTAGACACAGCAGACTACCACTAAAACTGAGGGGTTATGATGTGTAAACAGGAAAACATACAAATTACAATATACAAGACATTTTCAATGTTTTGAACCGCATGGTCTCTCTCAAGAATATATAAAACAAACAGTAAAAAACAATGAAAACAGTAAAAACAATGTTAACACCACAGAGGCACCAAATACACTATTAACATGTAAACAATACAAAGTTCAAGGTGATAATGATGTATATGGAAACTTGTAGTCATGGAAGCAGGTTTTGTTGAAAATTGGACGGGACATGATAACAGATATAACAATTTATTACCCAATACAACATGCATAGCAATACAATAAGGATCACAACAACACAAGTTTTTATTGTTTTCATTGTTTTTCACTGTTTGTTTCATATATTCTTGAGAAAGACCTGACGGTTCGAAATGTCTTGTGTATTGTAATTTGTATATTTTCTTGTTTACACATCATAACTCCTTAGTTTTAGTGACAGTCCGTCGTGTCTAAGTGGAACTTTCTAAAAATCCTGTGTTCTGCGTAAGTACCAAAGAAGATCAATGCTTTTGAGATGAAATGCTACAGAAAGATATTTAGAATATCATGTCAGGAAAAAAAGAGAAACTCAGATATTATAAACACATTGAAGATGCCAGAGTGTTAGTTACTAAACACAATAGCAAAAAGAAAATTACACCTGTTTGGTAATATAAAGAGACAACTGTTTAGAAAGACAAGTAATGGAGGGCAGAGCACCTGGGTGGAGGAGAAAGGGCAGACAAAGAAGACGATGGACTGATGACATTAAAGATAACATGAATACATCAATGCAAGCAGCATGGCCCAAGACAGAGAAGGGTTCAGGGAGTTCCTTGGGAAGACAACGTTCTGGAGAGAATATGTCACATGACTGATGAAACATCACAGAGCACAAGACACATCTATAGGTGCTCAATTTCTACCAGAGGAGGTTCATTTCATGTATCTTACTGGGTAAACACAATCCTGATTCTGAACTTAATGTGCTCATTCCTACATGACAAAACTTAGAAAAAGGTCATTCTCATTACCCTGTTCCAGGTTTTGCTTGTTGGATTAGAATTGCAGCAGTGATTACCTATTATCATTCCTACATGTACATTTAATTTAGCTCGTAGTTTATATGAACTTAACTCACATTTTTACGCACTCTTTCTAAGCAAAAAAATTAATATTTAGCGCGAGGCCGTAGAGTGCGTTCAACAACAGTTTACACTATTTAAAATATCTGTGGTTGAGTGTACAAGCCCCACAAAGGTCCTGTTCAGAGGTAAGTTGATACTCAAAAATACGTTAGACCACACGGTTTCATATATTTTGACTTTATAAATCAAGTGTCTTATATCAATCAGTTTTAGAGTAGATCAAGATTTATAAAAGCATTTTATGACTAACCTGTATGTTTATTCATTTTTCCCAGTGAAATTATGACAATTTTACCATAATTACTGCTGAATTATGTCTGTAAATAGTGTTGCCACTCCAAAATATTTCAAAAAAAAAGTCAGACATTATTTACTACTCTTTTTTCTATTTTTTTAATAATTTTTTTTTGGTGAAAAAACATCTGTACGACTTTCTCACATATCTCGTACCACACATACACACACAAACAAAACGTACACCAATATATTCAGAATTCAATTCTTTATTTACATGTACAAATATTATTTAAATATCTCTAACAACAAAAAAGTTATAGTTTTCAAAACAGTCACCACCTATTACGTAACATTACCAAAAAATAATCCAACGGCAGGAGGAAAGTTTTTTTTGTTTTGTTTACATCGTGCTAAAAGTTCAGAGTGTGTTAGTGTTTACATTTAGTCTGGACAGTATTTTATTTATTTGTAAACCTACAGTGATGTACTATATCACAATGTGCAGAATGGAATAACATTTTCAGAATATGTGCCTATTGTCTTGTTTGAAGAGCAGTATATTAGTATAGATTAGTATATTTGATTAAAGTTTCTGATAAAACTATTGGGGGAAGTTTCAAATGTTTCTATGTACAAATAAAGATTATGTGGTGTTTTCAGTGTTTGTTGACATTCTTTGAAGAATTTGCAACAAACTTAATTTTCAGGGTTACAATTTGTCTTTGTGCAATATTTTATGTATTTGTAAACCTAGTGATGTACTATGCATCAAAATATGCAAATTTTAATGCAATTTCTAGAATGTGTCTATTTCTTGTTTGGAGAGCAGAAATACGTAGTACATTAGAGGAAGGTCCCCGATAAAATATAGGCCTAATGATATCAAAACTCTAAAACAAAACAATTTTTCATTTTTTTTTTATACATGACAATATTGTGGTCAGTTTATTTCACAAATCAATGCTCTAACTTCTGTATTATGTGTTATTGGCTTTTGATCCCTAGTTTCTATTTAGTGATGTCAACAGCAAAGTTGTTTTGAGATTTAAAACTTATCTTGTATTGTGCATACACTATTTGCACTGACAGTTTCATCAACAATCAGAAAAGACATTGGGCATATGTAGGCACATCATGCGAAGAAACAACTAAAGAATAGCAAAGCAAGCCTTCAGATGGGAAACAGCATTGGAAAGAAAAGAAAGGTCAACTAAAGAGACTGAAAATAACACTGACAATAAAGGCTAATACAAAAGGTATTTACTCCCTCATTGTGATTTTAAAAAATTTCAAAAATTTTTTTTGCATGGTGAGATACACTGCAAGCCATACGTGATATTAAGCAACAGTAAAGGAATCATGATTCTTGATTACTTGTAAATAGTATCACTCTTCCCTATCAAGCATAATATACACATTAATGAATAATGGTTTAGCATGTGGTTAGTAATCTTATGCAAAATAAATTGAAACAGGAATCACAACTACCATAGAATATAAGTATTTTAGTTGTATATAAGTATTTTAGTTGTAGAATTTCAGCAGAAGCTAATTTTAAGTGGCAGTTCTTTGCAATATTGGAATAAAACAATAATTCTCAAATTAAATATTTGACATAAAATAAATTAAACAGTAAACAAAACATAATGCTATAAAAACAAAATATAAAAACTAACCTCCATCTCTGTTTCCCATTACAACATCATAATAATTCACAAAAGCTCGCATTTCATCAGGTCTATGGGACAAGGTTTTGAAGACATTTGGAACAAAGCCACCCTGTTGTTACAATAAAATACTAATCATAAATCACTTATGCCTCATGAAATGATTATAAATGTTTCATGTTTTCCTTGTTTATTCTGAAAATGGCTTTTGGTTCATTGAGTTATAGCAATGCTTCAACATCCTTTACACTTCAGTTCAAAACACATTTATTTTCAGACCATTATTTTTGTGACCTTTACTTCCCTCTTTCGATATTTTACTATCCAAAATGCATGGATGAAGATACATAGTAGGGCTACCTCTTGGAGGTCTATGTAAGATCTGTCTTGATGATGATGCAACTTAGACACCTGAGTGCCCATGTACTGCAGGAACCCAAAAGAAGAGCAAAGAATAATAACACTGTTTACCTTCAATACATGTTGTAAGATGACTAAGGAAGTTTGAGTTAGTTATCCCATATAGGGTCAAAGTAACCCAGAAGCCATGCTAAGTTGGACGTTTCAGGACAAAAGGCACATATATTGCAGTAAAGCTATAAACCATGACACAATGCATTCCATTCAATGGATGACAGCCTGCTACTTTACAGAAGTTTGAGAATGAATGCAGAAGACAATATTAGTCTTCTGTGACATTTATCACTATGTTGATAAAGCAGAACAAGTGGTCATTTTCTATACTAGGACAGGACACAGATAGTCACTTTACATAAATAACCAAATAGTCAGAGGGTGTCCGACAAAGTGGAGGGTGCCGCAGTAACTGAACGAACAAATGGTAAAGCAAAATTATTTTAAAACTGGTTACTAAAAACACTTACCTTACCTATTAATACAAATATATAAAAAAGTATATTAAAAAAACATACAATAAAATACACAGGACAAATCTCAACATGTCAGTCCAAAAGGGACCTTTTTCAAGAGACAAATAACTTATAAACTAAATAAAAATACACAAAATAGATGACTGAAATTTTATCAAGCCATGTTTCTATGACGCAGCCATGGAAACGCATATAGTAAAAGAGAAAATGTGTGATTTCATTATAAAACAAACTGGAAAGTGGGAAATTAGAGGCAATCGAGATGTGGTTTGAGGCGTTGAAAGAATAAAAAGAGAAACTGACCCAAAATCAATAATATTAGAAAAATACCTTTTTTTGTCACTTTATGAGACAGGCAGGTTTTGAGAACATAGTCACAACAGGCAAGACTGATGGCAACAGAGACAGAGGGGGACAACATGAGAAAATATTAGTTTGACAACCTAGCAAGGCATGGAAACAACAACGATCCTGATAACCATACTGTGGACAGAGAGCCAAGATCGCCTACGCCAACCAGAATGGCAAATGATAATGATTGATGAGTAATGATGAGGTTGTGTGGTGGGTGGGTTGGGGAAGGAAAGATACAAGAAGAATCATCATTTGAAAAAAAAAATGTTCCCCCTGCAGCTGGATTATTTTTTGAGAATTGGCGTAATTGTTGGCACCCTTTTCTGAGAACGCGATAACTTTTTTTGTTGTTAGAGATATTTAAATAATATTTTCACATATGAATAAATAATTGAATACTGCATATATTGTTGTTATTTGTGTGATACCAGATGTATAAGAAAGTGGTAAAGATGTTTTATTCACAAAAAATTAATGAATTATAACCCAAAATAAACAAGAAACAGATATTTAAAAATTACTTATCTTTGGTTTTTAATTTATCTGAAGTGGGAACCCTGCAAAGAAAGCTAAATTCTACAGAATTTATGTGGTTTCATTGTCAAATCATCATAATATCACTGGTGAGAATGAATGAATCGTATAGATTTACCATAAATTATTCTCAAACCCTAGACCTAGTAAGATTTGGGATCACTCCAACAAAATCAAATTTCTACATCTACTTCATGAAAGCTGCATGATCAACACTATATAATAATGTAAAAATCAACTTACCTCTCAAGAATTCACTATTCACGTCATAATCCATAATGATTTTACTGAAAATCAATCAAATCAGTCTAGAAAATCAATACACTTTCATGCCTACGCCGATGTCGACAGATGTTATATATTTTATTATAACAACACCATTAGATGTCTCCCTCTTCATAAACTATTGAGGAAAGAAAGTCAATATAATAGCTAACTAGGACTGGTTACTTTAAACGTGATCTTTACGCACTAGAGAGTACTAGAGAATGCCCTATTCGGTGGGCCGGCAGTTTTCGAGATATGCTAATATTTTGGGCCACTCATGGGCCGATAGCATGCTAAACATTAAAGTATCTCTAATTTATTATGAGATGTTTACATTCCCTGTGGTCATCAAAGGTTACCTCCACTTTAAAAGTATCTCCCATTTAAATGTTCAAGCATTCCCTGCAATTGTCAAATGTTGCCTCTCCTTCAAAAGCTCTCTCACATTACTTTAATATTAATGCTGGCACTCCTTAGAGCGGTCGAGTCCATGCCAACCGGTAGCATTAGTGGATAGCACCCAATTTACTCGTACAATCCCATCATATCTCATCAACCATCAGTACTGTTTAAATTTGGAACAGAGTAGCTGTTTCATTAGTAATCTTTCAAGATTACTCCATCACCTTCAAAGATGACTGCATTCTCTTATAAAGGGCTCTACCTACTTCGATAATACAAGTAAATGGATTCTCCATTCTTTTGGAATATGTCTACATCTGCAGTTCTGTTTCTTCTATAATTTTGAAAGTAAATTAATAATATGTGTAAGTAGTGTTATTTTATATCCATATCAATAAAAACTTACAAAATACCTGAAATAACTGTTGTACAGGGAGGGGGGGGGGGGTGGAGATAACAAAATGTGACAAAAGTTATCAGAACATAAAACCTAAATCTGTTAAAAATAAATCATAAATACCTTTTCATGTGCCTCATCCATAACTTCTCTCATATCAGTAGGAATTTTACTGACATCAGGTATGGGAAAACGTGAAACTGGTCGCTCCTCTTGTTTTGATTTCCCATCAGTAGTGGCACATTGAGTAAGTTTTAGTAATGCATATGAACCCTAAGTAAGCACAGTACAGAAGGTGTTAGTTAAACATTATTCTTGCATGTGAACTATCTATGATTTAAGTAAGCTTTTTATCTATTCATAACAGTGGCTTGGCAGTAGTACTGATAATGACACATGTATAATAAAATAAATCACATTTTAAAACACACGACACTTTTAAGTAATTATGTGAACAGCCTTTCTGACAATATGGTGTGCCATAAACATCAATAGATGAACTGTAAATTCTGTGTGTGCACTTTCCAAGTTTGTCTGTTTTCCATGACAACCAATGATTTTTTTAAAGAAATTTGCGGTAGAACAGAAAATTTCCAGCCATGTATGGAAACATTGCTTTAAGCTATAAATATCCTGTGACGAGGGTTCCATAACCCAATCTCAGTTTTTTTTTCAGAAATTTTTTAGAATAAATGCACATGTGCCTATATAAGGGTATATCTTCTTCTTCTGCGTTAATTCGTTATTATTCTGCATTCGTTCTCAAACTCCTGCAGATTAGCAGGAAGTAGTCTGGAGAACGGAATGCGTTGTGCCATGGTTTACAGCATTGCTGCAATATCTGCGCCTTTTGGCCTGACACATCCGACTTCAGCATGGCTTTGGGTCACTGACCCTATATGGGATGGGACAGCCAACTTCATCCCATAACCTCCTTCGTCGCCTTTTACAACATGCGTGGAAGGTAAACAGTGTTGCTATTCTTTGCTCCCCTTTCGGGACTCAGCAACACACAGGGGAATATAAGGGTATATGATTCTGGACATCTTTGCTACACATGGTGGTCATAGATTCTGACAGAAATATCTCATATTGAAGTAATACAGGATTAGGTGCTCCAACATAATTTAAATCCACTATAATCCTGTTAAGTTTAGTGAGTACCACAGGATTAAGATTCATTAAGTTCTTTAACCATTTTTATTTTGATATATGTCATTTTGAAAAATGTTAAGAATGGCTAAAAATTTTCAAAAACATTGACATTAATTTTAATCATGCCAATTAGGCACCATTTTGAATATTAATTAGTCTGTGCGCATATGAGATTTACATCAATGTAATCAGCAGATGTGTCTTGTCTTCACGAACACAAAAAGGTATAGTTTGTGTTAGTTTATTGAAAATAAATAAGATAACTTTAGAAATTATTATCATCTCAGCTCTGGTAAAAGTTCATTTTATGGTCAGAATTTATGTTTATATTTTCATATATCTTTCATGTGAATTATTTGGATGCCAAATTATTTCAAAAAACAAATTATAACTTTCTTTAGGACTGCTGTATAGACTTGGTTGAGGTATTGTTTAATTGCTATTTTCAAGGACTATCTAGTTGTAGTATATTTAGTGATATGGTACTATTTTAAAATTTTTGTCCAAGTACCTACATAGTACTTTTTGCCCAAGTACCAACTACACAACAACAATAGGCCTACAGAAAATGACCATTAGACCCTAATTATAGTGATTTTGTGTTAGGCCTAATGCCGATATAACTATAATCATATTATAATTATATATCTATCTTTCTATGTTCCTTCACCACCGAATAAACCATAAACCAGTGGCAGAAAACTAGTGCTCTCCAGTTCAAGAAATGTGATGTTACTGGTGTAATTCTTGCATGTTATTGAGACCCATCATAGTCATACCCTGTTTTGATGGTTTTTCTGCGAAGAGTCTAGTTTTGGTCTTCCTCTTTTCTTTGACAATAACAGCTTGTTAGGCCAATGATTTGATCAACTCTTCCATCCAGTCGGTCCTTACTTTTAGTATTAGGTCTAATACGTAATTGGACAAAATTTTCAAGATAGTCCTCCATCATTTAAAATACTATAGTTAGAAAGCCCTTGAAAATTACAATTTAGCGATACCGCAACAAAGTTTGTAAATTTATCCTGAAACGAAAAGTTATGAATTTTATTTGAATTAATTTGGCATCAAAATAATTTACATGAAAAATATAGGGCGCAACAACGGTTTAAGTCTTCACTGTGACCTTTGTTCTAGTTTTGAGGTATTACCTAACCTTTGCAGTGTGATTAATAAAATTTGTAATTAAAATTAAAGTATGTTAATTAAAATGAAATATTAATTTGGCATTAGTATTTAGATTAGGGATGGGGGTTATGGTTAGAATTTGTTATTAATTAATTAATGGTTGGTTACTGATCCAGCGGTCCATGGGTTCATGCCCTTTGACCCAATGCTATTGTATGATATATGTGTTTGTGTACTGTTGTTTTGTTCCATTTATCTAATAAATTAATTAACAAAATTAGTTATAATTGTAAAGTTTTAAAGTTCATTGCCATTTAGCTAAGAAACAGTTGACTGGGCATGCGCAATTGACATCCACGATGTCAGTTTCTTAAAAGTGTTGACATTAAAGACTTATTCTGTAGTTTTACCAGATATAGGACAATATAAATTAAACTTGTGACCACAAAATGTAGCTGAACTGATAATTTATGAATTATCTTAAGTTATTTTTAAAAATACAAAACACAAACTCTACATCATTATCGTGTTCATGAGGACAAGACACTTATGACTGTTGATCACATTTCTGAAATTTTCAGATGGATACAGAACTTAATTGACATTAAAAATGGTGGCTAGTAGCATAATCATAATGAAAATAAATTATCTACCTATTAAAAATAATAAAATCCATAGAAACCATTTTTGTATTCGCAAATGGCAAAGATAAGATGCATCCGTTGATCACATTGCTGTGATTCTTAGATACATACACAACTAATTAATATTCAAAATGTTGGCTAATTTGCATAAAAAATATTTTTTTTAAATATGTGAACCCTTAACCTGTAGAACGCTGTATTTACATTTACGTAACTTTTGTCCTGCCGCTGAATTAATTTTTTGAAATGTTACGCAATAGTTGGCGACTGTTTTGAAATCATGATAACATGTTTGTTGTTAGAGATATTTAAATAATTTTTGCACATATAAATAAAGAATTGAATTCTGCATATATTGTTGTAGGTTTTGTTTGTGTGTGATACAAGACATGTAAGACAGTCTCAAAGACAATTTCCACAAAAACCCAGCGATTTTTCACCTTTAGAACGAAAATACAATTGCACGAAGTTTATTAAATATTCCAGAATGAAAACAGTAGAATATAGACTGAATTAGCATGCCATTCACAGATTAATCATTATAATTTCACAGATTACACCTTCAGGTATGTCTTAAAATCATTCTATAAACCTAGATCTAGTCCAGAAATGTATCGTTTGAACTTGGTTGATGTTTTAATATCAAATTAGATAAAACAGCGTGATGTAACTTATTTTCGAGTGTGGAAATTACTTATCTCTCTATAAATAATCATTTGAAGCACAATCCACAATAATTTTAATGAAAATTCGATAAAATATACATCTATAAAACAGAATTTACCATCATGGCGATGCTTTTGTTTGAAATTATCAATATGTTGCGAAAATATAGATATTTACATGACATTAGGCACATGGTTGCCACTAAAACTGCTGGAAAAGATAGTCAATTGAATAAAATTCCAAATTTAACAAATCTGGTGAAAAAAATATTAAATATTGGAGATTTTTAATTGATTGAAGTGTACCTAGCAACTGCGGTCTACGGCGGCTAATATACTCGCTAACCAGAGAAGGGGAAATGTCTGTGAATAAAGTTGCCTCATGCGTTCTAAAGGTTAAAATTAACCAACATGCTTAAATAAATATAAACTAGCCGGCGCAAGTAAAGTATAAGTCTTCACTGTGACCTGTGTTCTAGATATGAGGAGTTTTCTAACCTTTGTATTGTGATTGCTATGCACATCGCTATTGTTGTTCAATGTTGTATGATTGAATGTGGAATATAATTAGTATTTAAAATTAATTAATATTTATTGAAACGATTGCATTAGAATTAAGGCTAAGGGCAGGGTTAAGGATTAGAATCAGTTTCTAGTATTTAGAATTAAGGTAAATTATTATTATTTACAATAGCAGGAAGATTTGCCAGGGACAGATATACTGGGACATGTGCAGTGGTATACATTAGCAGATGGAAATAACCGCTATGTCCCGTGTTAGATTTGACCGTACTTTCTATATAAATTCATATATGTAGAAGAAAGCATGTGAGGTTGAATGATATATTATTAATTGAAAATGATTGCATTAGAATTAGTGTTTAGGGTTAAGGATTAGAAAAAGTGTTTAGTATTTAGGATTATGGTAAAATAGTAGTATAAAAAATCGCGGGAATATTCATGGAGTTGGTTTCTGGAATTTTAAAAACGTGTATCTTGCAGAGAATGCTCAATAAGGTGAGTGTTTGGTTTTATCCACATTGTCACAGTTTCTCAACCCTACTGTTTATTGATGGTCCAGGGAATTCTATGACTAGTTAAAAATGTAAACAGTACAGCGTGCTATTTATAGCACAGTGAAGACTTAATCTTTACTTTTACCAAACTAGCCTATATGATAATAATTATATGTAGTATGTAAAATACTATGTAGTTTAGGCTTTTATGAATATCTCCAATCGCATTCCTAGGCATATAGGCCTAAGTAATGTTACTAGCACATGCAGTTTCTATTTTATGGCCTAAATATTATTATTAGGTCCCCTAGGACTAGGCTGTATGTATTATGTATAACAACAGTATCCATTACTATCAATAATAAGTATGATAGTATCATACTATAACAGTATAACAGAATCACAGATTATTTAATTTAAATTATGCCTAATAATAGAGGTATAATATATTAAATATATAGTGACCAACCAAGGTCCTATCGGTGATCATTATTTTATATATATATATATTATTACATAGTTAAGTTTATACCGGTACTTTCTCCTCCAGTGCAGAAAACAGGTTCACATCAGTGGTGTCTGCCTCATTCATCATCACACTGTCAGTCACTGAGTTGGTGTCGTAGTCGTCTATCAAACTGACCCTCATACGATGACGACCCCTGGCAGCCTTCTGTGTTGTTGGCATTAGAGACAATTCTGAACTTTTCCTCCTCCATTCCCTCACCTGCTTTTCATTCACATGGAAATGACGAGCAGCTTTCATATTGCTGGATTGTTCAGCTAACGCTATAACTTCTAATTTAAATCCAGCAGCATATGCTGTCCTCGTTTGTCGTGACATCTTCTAAAAGTAATATTAAATATGCCAGGTAAGAGAAGAAGAAGAAACCAAAAAGACGATGGACCAGCGACATCGAAGAATGTATGAACATATTCTGCTTGTTCGGGTTCAGAGCATACAGGATGAAGACAACGTTCGGGAAAGAATATTCCACTTGATATAGGCCTAGGCCTATATAAATAGTAAAATTGGAAGTGTTACAAGGTACGGTAAATATTGGGGGGGGGGGGGGGGGTGAAAAATAACGGAAGATTTACCATCAGAGTAACCACTTTTGGCTTTTTTCCCAATTTTGGCTTTTTCGATTAGACCTTGGGTTACTTTCTTAAAAACTTGGCTTTTTTTGCCAATGTCTTAATAAAAAAATCTTTATTAAATTATCTATAATTGTTCCACAATCCTCTTGGTCAAACAGAATACGTTGATCGACGATCTAACAAATTGTCATCGTAAAACACCCCGTGTTTATGTAACAGATTCATAGCTTCACAGACGTTATTAGAAAAAGGCGTTGGTCATACATCGGTCACGCACTCAGAATGAATGAAGACAGAATATCACGTCGTCTTTACATGGTCACCGAGTGGCAAAAGGAAAAGACCAAAAACAACACTGAAAAGAACTGTTGAAAAAAAAATCACAACAACTGGTATGAAAATGAACGATCTGGAACAACTGGCTGTTGATCGACAGGCATTGAGAGCTATGACATCTGCCCATATGCCAAGCTTGGCACAAGAGGAAAATGATGATGAATTGTTCTGCAATAAGTCATGTTTTTGTGTGTTGCGTTTTAGTTTTGAGTTGCTTCCCTCGTTTATTTTCAATTTACTTCGTCGGCCCTTCTGGATTTCTATTATAATTGGTGTCGTTCTGAAAGCTAGATAATAGTGCCATATGTAAAAATAGTAGCAATTCTCACTGAAAACTGAAATTTGTATATGAATCGTGCTTTAAAATAATTAAATTGTATGACTGTGTTGTTTATTGACTGAATATATCTCTAATTATTAAGGATATAATATATGGAAGGAAATAAATAATGTTGTGGTTTTGCGACATCATCATCGAGTCTATTTAAATATAGGCGTAAAACAACAAAGACATGGTATAAGCAACCATTCTGTAGTGAAGTGCTCAAATACGAAGAACTAACGAAATGGATACAATATGATCCTACGGAGAGATACATTGTTTGCTGTAAAGTGTGTACCATTATTTTAGAAATGCGAACACAAATTCCTTAATTAATGTCACACACAAAAAAAGTGAAAATTTGGATTTGAAAAGGAAGAATAGCCTTCGTTTTTTTTTACCTCCAAAAGAATCGACATTGCAAGAAAATGTGAACGCAATATTGTTGTTGACAGCATTTATGTTATGGCGGAGCATCATCTTCCCTTTTTACATGCTGATCATTTAGTGGTGTGTTTAAATAAAATTTATTTAATAAATCATTTCCAGATAGTGTCAATGTCATAGCTAAATCCATATCACTGAAACGAACTAAAGCTTCCTACATAATGTAAGATGGTATTGCACATGAAGAGAGGAGTGATATCTCTTAGTGGTCAGCTGAGAAATTTTTCTCTTATAATTATTGACGAAAGTACTGATATTTCAATAAGTCTAATTTTATCTGTTTTCAGATACTATGACGACACAACGTGTAGAGTCATTGATGCACTTCTTGATTGTGTAGAAGTTGAGGATGCAAGAGTTGCTGGTCTTTATAAATAACTGAAACAATTGCTTGCAGATAAATTCATTCCATTAAGTAACATAATTGGGTTTGTCAGTGACAACTTTCAACCATGACAGGACTTAACAGTGGATTTATTGTTCACCTGAAAAAAAGGCATAGCGACCATCTGTATTTAATATTTACCATAGGTTGCATATGCCATTCTTTCGCCGTGCGTGCTAATCATGCATGCAACTGCTTGCCATCATGGCTTGAAATGTTTCTTAAACATGTGTGCTGTTATTTTACTCGTATCACAGCAAGTAACTCCATACATTTCAGATGACACAACATGTCTGCATCTATAAACAGTTATGGTGTCTGCCCTGTGGCGGACGTTCAGGCAGGGACGGTGCCGGGCCCTATACCTTGAAAGGGCCCAACCTCAGTTACTGGAAGCCTTCTCAATTGCCCCGAGGAGCCAGAAGGCAAGGGAATAGAGCTACTGGCCAAACAAACAAACGACCAATAAAAATAATGCCCTGGAATGCTGAGGGTGTCAACAGTAAAAGAGATGGATACAGCAAAAAATTGGAACTTGAAAATGTCCTCAGTGAAGAACAAGTTAATATATGCTGTATCCAAGAAACACACCTGAGCAGCGACATAGCCTTCAAAATCAGAGGCTACCAGTGCTACCGGTCTGACCGAAAGGGTGGAATTCTGACACTTGTTAAAAACAATATCAGCGCATGTCAGCTGGAAGTATATATGGAAGGGGCATAATACCAGATGCTCCACCTAAAAACAGACAGTGCAGAATTCCATCTCTTGAACTACTACTGCCCAAATGATAAACCATTGGCACTAAACACAATTTCAGACAAAGAAAGACTTATGGTGTGTGGTGACTTCAACAGCCACTCTCAGAGCTGGGGTTACGATCATATCGACAAGAAAGGTGAGAAACTTGAGAGCTGGCAGGATGAAAATAATCTCATCCTTATTAACCAGCCAGCAGACTCACCACGTGAGTCTACTCTACCTTCTACTCGAGAGCATGGCACACCACCTCTACACCAGACCTGGCATTCCACTCACCAGGCCTGGAATGGAACATCACACGTGTTGTTGGAAAGCAGTTTGGGGGTAGTGACTATTGACCAGTATTTTTGGAAATCCACAATGAATTTGAATTTACCAAGGACAGCAGGACACTCACTAGGTTGACCTTTAAGAGTGAAGACTGGAAAATGTACCAGCAATTAACCAGTGATTTAGCTAAGGACATGAATGTGGACAAAGACATTAATAGAGCAGTGAGTGAATTTAATAGATGCATATTTCATGCTGCTAGTAAAATCATATCAAAGAAGGTACACAAAAACTACAAACCCTACTGGAATAATGGAGAAGCTGCAAAATGAGATGGAAACATATACACTGCAGACAGAGAATAGGCCTAACCAAGAACACCAAACAAATATCAGCAAACAAATGCTAAATTTCTAAGAGCCACATTACAAGCCAGATGGAGCAGCTGGAAAGAAAAAAACAGAATTGCTGAACCTTGAAAGAGGCACTAAGAAATTATGGAAACTGGTAAAATAACTAAATGATAAAGCAAGGTACATGGAGAAATACAAGGATCACACTTTACAAAGGTATAAACATTTTAACAGGTAAACATTGCAGCTGATTACTTTGCAGATTCCTTTACAGAAGACAACAACATCAAAGTGGCCCAGACAAACAACAGGAGGTTTGAGAGAACCAGCAAAACATTGAACAAGGTGAACATATACCTGAAGTCATGTAGGCACCAATCACAATGAAAGAACTGGAGCATGCAATATCAAAATTGAACATGAAAATGTCCCCAGGAGCTGATGGAGTGTCCAATGAAATTATTAAAAACCAGGGAACTGCAGCAAGAGCAAAGATACTGTAGATCTTCAACACAAGTTGGACAACAGGTAATGTTCTGCAGGCATGGAGGGAAGCAATAATACCACTCCTCAAATCAGAAAAAGATGGCAACGCAGGAAAAGATGAAACTCATTATCAATCTTAGGATGCAATGGTACCTTGAAAGTAAAAACTATTTGGTATTGCAGCAAGTAGGCTTCAGACAGTGCTACTCTAACTGAAGATCAGGCAACCTACCTCTCTCAAGAGATTGAAGACACATTTCAAGATAGGAAACTGGTACTAACAGCATGGATAGACCTCAGGAAAGCATTTGATAAGGTTTGAAAAGAAATTGTGAAATTGCAGGGTTAATGTACAGATAGATACATGTATAAGCATACCTGCATAATAGAAGAGCTATGGTGCAATTGGATGGTCACAAAAGCAAAAAAGTCCTACTGCATCATGGAGTCCCCCAGGGAGGAGTTCTGTCACCCATGCTTTTCTTCGTTTACATCAATGACCGAGTTGCTGAACTACCACACGCAATCAAAGTGGCAATGTATGCTGATGACCTGGTGCATGGAATAACATGCGACAGTGGCCACTAAACAAATAAAAAGAGCTATTGATGCCGTAACCTTATGGACAAATAGATGGTGCGTCAGTATTAACATAGATAAGTGCAGCACTACACTCTTTACCCTCTCACCAAAACAAAAAGCTAGCGTTATCAAGATAGACAGAGAGCTTTTGAAAGAAGACAAACAACCCATATACCTCAGAGTTACTTTTGATGATAAGCTGGCATGAAATCAACACATAACAAAGCAACAACAAAAGCCAGGAGGAAGTTAGCTATCATGAGAAAACTAAGTGGAACCAACATTGGGAGCCAGTGGGAATATACTCTGTAAAGATTACCAGCAAGGCATAAGACCACACCTGGAATATGGTTCAGCTGAATGGTGTCTTGCATGAAACACCCATTACAGAATCTAGATAAAGTGCAAAACCAGGTGCTTAGGATAATGTTGGGAGCAATGAAATCAACACCCATAGTAGAGATGCGGAAAATGGGAAAATGCAAACACTTGGCGAATGCAGAGACACAAAGGTACTAATACAGGCAGAATTGTTTCAGTGTATGTCGAGCCATCCAAGGAAGGAAAGCTTCCAAAATATAGCAATGGGCGACTGAAAAGAAGCAGCTTTATGCACAAAGCTAAAGGACTCTGTAGACAACTTACAGACCTACCTGAAGGTGACAGCCCCTTAAAGTCTTAAACTCCTTGGAGTGAAAGATGTGGAATACTAATATATATTCTGACCCATGTGAAAGGAATACTAAGCGAGAACAAGCATAACAGTGTGCAGCGAAGGACAGTCACCCTCAGTTTCCTGGGCGAGGAGTATCCACAAGATATATGGGTCAGAGTATACACAGATGGGTCTGCACAGAATGCAGTGAGGAATGGAGGTGCAGGTGTATATATAGAATATCCACACAAATCTAGAGATACAATCAGAACACCAACAGGGAAATTCTGTAATAATTATGATGCAGAAATCCAGGCAATTAGGGTGGCAACTGAAAACTGCTGAACTCCAACTCTGGTCCACAGCCCATAGTATTCCTGACAGATGCAAGATCAGTGTTTCAAGCTCTTCTGTCTTGAAAACTAACAGACTTACAAAAACTACTTAATGAACTGTCTTACCAGTATGGGGTAACTATGCAGTGGATACCCTCTCACTGCGGAATACCAGGAAATGAAAAAGCAGGCCAACTAGCTAAGGAAGGTGCTGCCGAAGACCAACCAGATGTACCAATCATCTACCATCAGAAAAAACATAGGATCAAGTCAATAAGAAAGCCACAAACACCAACACAAGATCACATTATGAACAGATCACAACAAGTTGTAATTCTACACCTCAGAACAGGACACAATCGACTCTGCAGTCACATATACACAAAGCTCAAAAATGGCAACACGGCCATGTGAACAGACAGCACAGAATGCCAAACATATACTTCAAGAGTGTTCTGAGTACAAAATGCTGAGGCAGACATATTGGCCAGAGGAAACAACACTGGAATCAAAGCTCTATGGGCCACTGTATGAAATACAAAAGTGAGTTTTATTCAGGAGACAGAATTACAGATATAGACATGTTTCAAGTGAACGATAGAAGACATTTCCCTGTGGAACATGGGGCTGCAACTGTCGCTCTCCAACAAGTTATGTTATGCTCCATCCTCTTCATCCATGTCCAGCACGAGGTCCCAATTGATTTTTTCTCTTCTTCCACTGGTCTCTAGACATTCCACTGTCTTCCAACTCTACTCTTTCCTGTGGGTTTCAGTCCAGTCAGTCTGGTTATGTTGTCACTTTTTTCTGAGAGTGTGCTCTATTCATCTCCATTTTCTATTTTGTATCTCTACCTCCACCAGGCACTGGTGTGTTCTACACAATTCATCAATTTATATAAACTCTTGCCATCTAATGCAAAGTTATATTGAGACATGTACTGATAAATTATTAAAGTTTTTATATGATTCTCTTAATTAAATACCATGCTTTAGAGTGATAAGTAATACAGACATCACATTTGTATTAAACAACATAACCTTGTTTGTCTGGGACAATGTTGAGGAATTCCATACTGGGAGAAGATTATTGGACGCAACCTTGGCCTAATTAATTCTGCTGTCAACATCTTGATCTCTTCCCCCCTCTTTGTCAATGTTGCTTCGCAAAAGGTAAAATTGTGCACTTCTTCAATAATCTGGCTATTTATTTTTATTGTATCTTTATAGGATGTATTATTAATTCTCATTTCCTTTGTTTTACTTACATTGATTTGAAGTCAAGTTTTTCTGCTACTTCTATCAGTCTATCTGTCGTTTCCTGTATGTTCTATTGTAGCATTGGCTAACTCTCTTCCTCACCTCTAATGACAGGAACATATTGCACTGTATATTCAGAATATATTTTTTTAATGGCTGCCTGCTCTATCCTACTTTTGATCTCTATTGAACTTTCATATGATGTGATCATTGTTCCTAAATTATTGAATTGGTGGCTCTGTTTTATTACTGAGTAGGTCACTTTGATCTTGCATTCTGGAGAGTTTGTTTATTACAAGTAACCACAACCTCTTCTTCATTCACTAAAATGACTACATTTATCTTCTTTCACATAGGTTGGGGAGGGCTACAACTCTGATCTACACCTTTAAAATAAAAATGATGTTCTTGGAGGACATGCTCTATTGTCTGCTCCACATGGACACATGTCTGTCTGACCAAGTTTCAGCATATTGTACATGTGGTAGTTGAATGTACAATGGACAGTTCTAAGTCAGAAGATTGCAACCTGGTCTATTCTTTGTAGTAAGTAGGATGCACCTCTCAACATTTTATGGATCTTCTCCTTAGTCATTTTTGTGTTCTAGATGTGCTTATTAGCATTTCATCACATGTGGCACTATTTTCAATGTGGCATTTGCTTCTGCCCTCTTTAGCTAGCTTATCAGTCTTCTTATTTCCATGGATGTACCTACAAAGCTTGACATCAACAAAGGCTATCAGAAGTGGATAAGTATAGGCCACACAAAACTAAAAATAACAGCAAAAATATATACACACTAATAATCACAGGAAAATTATCAAATAACTTCAGAGAAGAGACACTATAAATAGCTGCAAAAATCATCCTGGAGAATAAAGAATACCCTACCATTACTTCTTACTTCTTTTTATTTCATAAAAAGCCTTTCTCTTTACTTTCTGTTTCCAATGTGTTAATCAGTTCTTGTAGGTCATTCTCAGTTTTGGTAATCAGAACATTTGCATATCTAAAGTTATTTATGATATGTGGAGAATGGAATGTTTGAAATGGTATAAGACCACCATTGCGGAACTCACAAAAAAAACTCCAGTAAAGGTAGAACTAAAGAAACAGCGCTGGAGATGGATACGACATACATTAAGCAGACTAACGGATATCATTGAAGGATAGATATTCTGGAACTCACAGGTAGAAAAAAATAGGAAGGAACACCTGAAGAAAAAATGTAAATGCAGAGACACAAAAGTTAGGCAGAATATAGAAAGAGCTGGAAGTGATAGCTGGACAATATGGAGTTTGTTAAGGACCTATGTTCTCCAGGAGGCAAAAAGGCATATGAAAGCATGTTGATAATATGATCTTCATAACTTTCCAGAGAGGACACATTTTCTTCCCTGACCTCTGGGCATCTCCATATCTGTCATTATTTTTATGTGCACATTATCACCTCCAGCATCGTCTTCTTCACTCTAGTAAATCAATGGCTGCCCTTATTAGGTCAGTCCTATCTCTATTGAATACTGTGCCATCAACCACAGCATTGCCTAACAATGAGCATGCTCTTTCGTTGCCTTTGTTTCCCGCCTGACCGGGGCAGTATATCTATGTAACGTTTTAGACAACCAAGTTGTTTAGAAACATAACCCAATTCTTTCATAATATGCGCCTTTCTATCCTCAGCATAAATGTACTTGACTAATACAGATGTTATATGTTTGTTGTTACTGAGGATACATCAATACTTACACGGGATGTTCCTTGTTGTAATAGTCCTTGTATCGATTGGTCAATTCTCAGTGACTTGAGTGCCCAGTTTGAATGTCTTGACAAATCGCATCTTTTTGGAGATGCGGTTAGTCAAGTTCTGAAAAACCTGTGTACGAGAGTTGCTAGACGATTTGATGCCATTGAACAGACTGGTTTAATACCCATTAGACTCAAGAATTGTATCCTTAGCGGCATGTTCTGACAGTCAGAGAGTATCACAGTGTGAGGTGATATTTCAGTTAGCAACCAAATGTTGCAGTCATCGATTCTATTTTGAATACATGATGTTGAGCTGCACTAAAAGAAAGCAAACACCTTTCTTCCTCTTCTACATTCAGGATTCTTTTGTCTTGCTAGATCTTCAGACCAGTCACTAGAACGAAGCTTCCAGTCTTCTCCAGGTCAGAGCGGTTGCCCCAAAGTTTTTGCCTCCAGTCCATTGGGACTGAGATATCCAACTCAAAATGTATCATTTTAATCCCAGTCCATCACTTAATATGCCATCATCCAATAAAATAGTATATTTACCATGTCAGTGCTTTCTCTTCTGGGGATACGACAGTGGGGGATAGAGGGATATTTTGTTTGAGTAGCATTCTAAAGAAAATAATCCTGTCCATAAAAACAAATATTTTTACACTAGAAAACTTGAAAGGTCATCTCATCTATTTTTGGTAAACAATCAAGGACATTGACTCACGGTATATTCCTAATCTGCTAAAATGTCGGGTTCTTGATTTATAACTGACCTCACCCACTTTTTACCTGGTATTAAAATTGATATGAAAGCTCACTCTCTCATTTATAAATATCTGATTTAATCTTAACAAAAACTGAATAATTAAACAGTGACTTCCATAATTTATACAGCACTGCTGGTTAACCAGGATTCTCTAAACTAAATTGACGCATTTGACTTTTCTAGTGATTTTCATTGGTCTGTGTAATCAAACAAATAAAATCATGATAAAAGTCAAATGCATCCCAATTTAGCCTACAAGTCTTGTAATATTGATGATCGTGAGCAAATAAATACTGCTTCGCCAGTAGAAATTAAGCATAACGATCCCATAGACTGACTACTACCCATAAAATTATTGTGGCACATTTTCAAACACAACCAGTACCTAGTTTTTTGTTTAGCCATTTACCAAAGTCTTTTTCCAGTATAATTCTTTGTGCGGATCCCAAATGTCATTTAACTTAGCTAATTCAACTTTTCTCATGATTATAATTGGCGGGCTGATCAAAGTTTACACCAGAATAACCAATGATCAGTCTCATCAACCAAGATAAGTGACTTTGTGTGAATTGACTATTATGAAGGACTAATTTTATGAAGGACTTGCTTTCTTTGTAACATGGATTCTCAACTACTTTGAATGCTAAAATAGAAAGCATTTTTAATTTGGATATAGTTGTGCTGAGACTTGGATTAGGCTATACCTTATAGAATCTAGATCATATAGGCCTAAGTCAGAACTTTGTGTCCACAATGTGGAGAATAGAATGATTTCTATGGAAACATTGACATTTTTTTATGTCTCAAATATGAACTTTTTCATAGCTGTTTATTGGTGATAAGTTGTGTATGTGTGGTTGGAAAGAAAGGGGGGAGGTGAAGTCAAAATTATGGGCTACTTTTTTTTGTAAACACTGTGTACTCACCTTTTTCTGTATAAAAATATGACTGCTTATTATGGTTGAACTATACAATGGTTCACTATACAACACTACATGAATAAACTATACATCAGCACCATATAATATAAATGAAAATGTAGACCTAGTCCTAACATTAACTCATTGATAGTAACTTAAAGTAACTGTAGTTAGTGTAGTGAGGTATAACTATACTATATAATATTACTCTTCATTACAGGAATAAAAGACCTGTAAATTAACGTATAGGCCTACTAAAAGTAAAATGAGTTAAAGTTTAATGTACTAAAATGACGTGCTAAGAATGTAGTTAAGTTAAACCATGTATTTAATGAAGAATTAATCATTGTGCAACCCGATTACAAGCAGCATTTCTTCACAACATAAACATCTATAATATATAGTTCATAATATCACCTTAAGAAGGCGGTGTCTGAGTAGGTTGTGAGCAAGAGACATTCTGATTTTTTTCTGTAATATCCTCTTGGAACTAGACCCGTGTAATGTACAGCCTTGTACGTTACAGCGACTATATGAATGTGTTGTAGGCCTGTGATTAAGTGTAAAGGTAAAGTGTACTAAATATATACAGTTATCTATAATCAAGGTTACCACTGACGTTTTAAAAGTAACATCTTGAAAAACCCAAGTTTATTTGTTATCTCACATATATGAAATCACCACGACGTGCCATCCTCACATCAAAGTGTGGCTGAAACGGATCTTCAACATCTGCTCCCGGTTTTAGAAGTGCACTTCGATATATTGTAGTTTGTTCATCTTATGATGTTTCCTTCACAATTGTATCTTTCCCTATTTCGGCTGAATCCTAGTTTAAGTCACCGTTGTGCTATAAATAGCACAATGTTGTCACGGAGTTCCGTGTAACACCAAATGAAATGAATGGCTACCGTGACGTCACATTCCGACAATCACTGAGTTCAAATCTAGACACAGACGAACTTATTATCATACTCTGTATCTTTTAAAATTTATATATTTTTAAAATTTTCCTATGATTTGTACTGAGCGATCAGTATTTCTGCGCGCTATACACGGAGCGAGGTGCGCGCATACATTAGAAATATTATTTCTAATCATAACCCTATTCTAAGTACTTAATGTGGCTGTATAATACTCTCCATCTTCGGTAGGATTATGTTTTATTAGGATCACTCTCCATCTTGGTGTGTGTGTTTTTTTTTTTGGGGGGGGGGGGGTGTCTCCCATAGCCTTTACATCTTCTGATGGCACCTGCAAGGCTGTAGTTGTTTGTATTTAGAGTGTTCTCTCTAAGGAAAGTAGTCTTGCTGGTCTTACGAGCCTTTCCTGCCTAAGTACCCCCCCCTAACCCTACACCTGCTTCAAATCCTCACACACCCCTCCATTGGCGCGTTCTTGGAGTGGTCAGTGACCCCACTACAGCAACCTGAGTTTATAGTGGCTCATACTCGCTTGACGCTGCCAGTCATTGGACACAGTGGGGTATAGTGCCGCTTAATATCCCGCCCGTCATCGTATTCAGCAACATGGGTTTGGTCTGCGGCTGCTTATTTGTCTAGATGCTTATTCGCATCTGGTCTTTATAGAGGCTTTTCCACTATCCACCACCTATACACACTCCTGGTAGGAGTCGTTAGCCCTTACCCCCCCCCCCCCCCCCGGGAGATCACTAGGGATTATCAAATGAAGCAATAATAGTTTCATAGTTACTTAATCCCACTACCCAAGTCTGGTAAGTAATGCAAAGATACATGGTTTCAGGCTCATAACCGTACAGAATGCAATCGGTAAGTTGTTAGAAACGATTGTTGCATGGAAATTTTTCTTACATCTAGAGAGGAATAACATACTACCCTCATCGTTGGGAGGCTATCGTCCAGGTAAGCAGACTTGGCACAACATCGCCGTATTCGCGCAAGACGTGATCGAAAGTTTTGATGCACGAATGGAGACGTGCGCGGCTGCAATAGACATGGAAGATGCTTAGGCCCTATAACAGAATGCCCTTGGATTTCTTGATGACCATAATACTGCAGCTCCAAGTAAGTCCTTTTATTGTCAGGTAGATTGTCTCGAAACTTTTTCAGAGACAGGTTGTTCTTAAGTGTGGGAGTTGGTCTTCGACACCAACAATCATAAGTCCGGGACTACCACAAGGGTTACCTCTGTCGCCAGTATTATTTAATGTGTATACAGTTGTGCAGACTAACTTGTGCAGACCAGTATTATTTAATGTGTATACAGTTCAAATTACGAGCTATCATAGTGCAGGACCGGAGGAGAACTGTCCTATGCCGATGACATCTTGGTATATAGGCCGGGCAGAGATAGAGAAACGATAGCCGAGAGTTTGCAGAGGGAGCTTGATCGTATAGGAGAGTGGTGCAGTAATTCTGGAGCTTTTGTTAATCCATAAAAAGCATAGATAACATGGTTTTCTCTCAAAATTTAAAACATAGTAAAAATGTCCAGGCCATCGGTTCTCTTGAGAAGGGATATCCTCGAGAGAACCAGCACAATGAAGTACTTGGGGGGGGGGGGGGGGTTGGACCGAAGTCTGAGTTTCAAAGATCATGTTGACCACATCATTGTAAAGGCCTATAAAGGTCTTGCTGCAATGAAAGTTATGGCTTCTGCTAATGTGAACATAGGCTGCTATTTCTGCTGTATCATGGATTGGTGGTGGCGGTGGTAGAGTGCGCGCTGACGATTCTGACACTGAGTCATACTCAAACAGAAAGATTGGATAGAATCCAGAATGAGGAAATGCGAATAATGTTGGGGTGTACAAGAGATACATCGGTGTGGACTATGCGACACTTACTTGATTGTCCAACTTCAGAGCTAAGAATACAAATGTGAAGGTCACGGGACTACCTACAAATTACCGCTGATAAAAAAAGCACCATCTATACCCTGAAACTCTCAAAGTGAAAGGCAGTCGACTTAAGAGAGGAAAGTCGTCGATGGGGCGTGCAGAAGTAATTGTACAGTGTGTGTACAGATTGGAGGATGTGCTATTTGGTGCGGAATGAAGTCGGGCGCCCATAGATTTGGTGACGCCTTCAAAGTAATAATAACACTCAATAGAGAATGAAGAGAATTGTGTCCGACAGTGGTGGAGTCGGAGGTGCTTGCTGTGATCGGTGAAAGTTCCAAGGAAGGTGATATGATTATATATATATATACAGATGGATCGGTTGAGAGACACATCAGGAGTGCTTGTGCCTTCACACTCAAATGTGGGGGGGGGGGGGGCATTCAGAGACGAATGTAGTGCATTCGCTCAAACGACAAGCATGACATTGGAGAGTTTGGCAGTAACCAAAGTTTTGAAATGAGTGGGCTGGCAGACTGTCTGTGAGCATGCCTGTATACTCAATGATTCGATGAGCATGATTGATTGTGAAAGTTCAGGCGGGGTACATTCGGGAACAGTGGCTGGATGCAGTGAGGAATTCTTGTGTGCGTAAAGTGATTTTTTTTTTGTGTGCCGGGACATGCGGGAGTCTGGGGTAATGAGAGAGTAGATAGGTTGGCAGCACACGCTGCTACTACGGCTGTTGGTGGAGCGATGCATCGGGAAGACATTTCGAGCGCCCTACGGGAAAACGCACGAACAAATTACTGTATAAGCGACGATGACTCTTGTTCCATGACAACAATAAGGGAGCTTAGTTTGAAATGTGGTGTCGATAGACAGGAGCGGTTTTGTGGACGAGAAAGAATGATGGTCAATGAACCGCGTACTGTGACCGTCAGTCAACATGTAATGCGGATACATTCAATGAGAGTCTGAGCACCTATGGACTTGTCCGGAGTGCAGTGACGACGATCCAACGACAAACTAACTAGCTTGAAGCAATGGAATTCTCGTTATATGCTATGAAAAGTACTCTCGCATGCGGAATGCTGCTGCGGTGATCCGAGCACAATGTAGCCAATACACTACAACTTCTCAATCTTTTAACTAAAATTTAACCAATAATAAACAATTTAAATTTGCAAATAATTCGTTACAACAAGGTGCGAAAAAGTAATAGAGTGACTCAAATAGATGATGTGAAGGAGTTAAAAGAGCTTCACTGCTGTAGTTTAAAACAAAATTTGAATTTAAACAGAATAAAATAGTTATAAATCGGGAATGTAAAAATTAAAAACACATCCAGAAAAACACATAAAATCCCAATACCCCATAACACACCAGTTCTACTGGGAAAACCCTTTGCTCAGTTGTGGGCATCACTGTCTGAAATAGCATTACCACTCAACAGTTTAAAAAGAACCCCCACAACTCCCTCCCTTTTCAGTTCAGAAGTAGAAAAAGCCCTTTGTGGCATTTTGTGTCTTCTTCTTCTGCGTTCGTTCTCAAACTCCTGAAGATTAGCAGGATGTAGTGAGGAGAACGGAATGCGTTGTGACATGGTTTACAGCATTGCTGCGATATCTGCGAATCTCGGCCAGACACATCTGACTTCAGCATGGCTTTTGGTCACTGACCCTATATGGGATGGGACAGCTAACTCCATCCCATAACCTCCTTAGTCGCCTTTTACGACATGCATGGAAGTGTTGCTATTCTTTGCTCCCCTTTCGGGCATCGGCAGCACACGGACGATTCTGTGTCTTATTTGATATTATGTAGATTTAATAGAAACCTTATGGTTAATATATTTAATGCATTCAGAAATTAAATATAGCTTCTTCTACACAGAAATGGAGATGCGTTTGGTACATAAGGTAGTGTCAAATTCACTTTCAGACTCTACTTACGTAGAACACGGATTTTTTGATGTTTCATTTGGACGCAACAGACAGACTATCAATGAGACTAAGGAGTTAAGAGGCGTAAACACGGAATACATAAAAATTACAATACACAAGACATTTTCCACGAACGTTTTGAACAGTTAGGTCTTTCTCAAGAATACATAAAACAGTGAGCAACAATGAAAACAGTAAAATTAAAGTTACCACCACAGATGCACTAAATTTAAATGTATAACGCTGTTCACTTTAAGAAATAAGTGGGTCAGTGCTTCTGATGATTGTTGGACGCAGACCGCATTAATCGATTGTAAGTTCCCAATAATATTGCTTTTAAATTTCGCTGTTAAATGGGTTTAAAAAATGTTTTAATTAATGTTTTTACATGTCATCCGCTGTTTAAAAATCACATGTTATTGCGGAGTAATGTGGGGGTGTGTTTCACTTCATTTTTATAGTGAGCAGAGTTTATAGATACACTATTGACATGTAAACAATACGAAGTTCAAGGTGACAAAATCAAATAAATCAACGCCTATGTTACTGTCGTTATTTCCAGGAATTGCGAGCAACTTGCACTTGCTTCCCATGCGCAATGAGGTGGTTTCTCAGAGCTCTTTCTATACCAAGGAGACTTCATCTTTCGACTTAATGCAATGCCCATTGTATTAGTATTCTTTTCGTTGGTAGTCTGTTACTAGACGATCGGATATTTTTCATGGGTATTTTCCTCCGACGAGACGATTCGTATCCGGCGAACTATTCCTCGTGTAGGAAGACTATTTATTACGTTACTACACTTTTGATCGCCAAACCAAATACCAATAAGAGCATATAATACAAGAATATCCGGGCGTAAAGCCAAAGGTAGACCAAGAAAACGGTGGATAGAAAACATCAAGATAACCTTGAACAAACATGGACTAAATGCAACCTCGGCGACACATCTGGCCTTGAAATGACAGCTTTACTTACCACCCCTACGCTTAACGGCAAGTGTGAATGCGATCAACAATCATTCACCTGGTGAAAGACACTAGACAATAGACTACACTTTGACTTTGCGTTCTTAGGTCGGACCCATACCTAATTTCTTCTGTATGAACCATTTTAAAATTGGTGCATAAAACAATATAGGGCCTACATTGTTGACGTCAACTTTTGTCAAAACCCCCTCCTCTCTTGTCAACACCAATTGTCAAACTATTTTCTGAGCAACCCCCCCCCCCCTTTTCTACTCCTAATTGTTAAGTAATGTATTGACAGCTACAAATAGTATTATTACTCCCTTCCGTGTTTTTATTACACCAAACACACTTTTGTCAACAATCAACATTGTCCGATAACTTCCGTTCGCTGTTCTTAGATGTACCAGTGATTGAATAGATGTGTATTTGTGTGCGTGACACGTTATTAAAAATGGGATGTTTGTGTGGAAAGGAATCACTCTCTGTAGACGGTCGACGCTTCTTTATAAAACAGCGTCTTGGAGAAGGGTATGTATGTATCATGTAAAAATAAAATGGAATGATAAATTGATGCGAGTAGTCCGTCTAGAGTTAGAGAAAGTCAAGAAGTAGTAGAAGGATGGTGGATGCTAATCAATGACAGACATTGTCTGTAAAAGTATATATTATATATGGCTGAAGTACATTATAGTTCTCCGCTGTGACCTTTGCTCTAGCTTCGAGATGTTTTCTAACCTTTGTATTGTGATTGCCTTGCAGAGTGCTAGTATCACTATTGTTGTATGATTTAGTTTCGAATATAAGTAGTATTTAAAATTAATATTTATTTAAAACGATTACATCAGAGTTAGTATTCAGCCTGGGGTTAAGTATTAGGATCAGTTTCTAGTGTTCATTCTAACCTCTTGGTAGAATTAAAGTAAATTATTATTATGTACAATAGCGGGAAGATATAATTTAAGGGACATGCGCAGTGGTATAGATCAGCAGATGAAATCGAACAACTATGGCATCCGTGTTGCCAACAGGTGATCTTACTTTCGTTATAAATGCATATATGGAGAAGAAAGCTTGTGAAGTCGAATGATATATTATTAATTGAAAACGCTTGCATTAGAGTTAGTGTTAAGAAGTAGAATAAGTGTTCAGTATTTATTATTATTTATATAGAATAGATTATTATTATATAGAATAGCGGGAATATTCATGGAGTTCGTTTGTGTAATTAAAAAAGTGTATCCTGTAGAGAATGTTGAATAAGGTAAGTTTCTGGTTTTATACACAGTTACAGTTTCTCAACCCTACGGATAATTGATGTGTTAGGGAGATCTATGACATCAGCTAGTTAAAAATGTAAACAGCGTGTGCTATTTATAGCACAGCAGAGAACTATTCTGTACTTTCACCTATATATATATCACCGTCTATAACGGTAAACTGAAAATTAGTGTAAATTGAAAGGCCTTCTTGACGTATTTATTTTATTAGGTAGGGAAATAGCTACTCTGTCTACTAGTAGAGAAATAGGAGTAGGCGGCTCATCACTAACTATCTGCTACTTAAACCGTACCAGTACAATATTTAGTCCTATTTATTATAGAGGCCATAGGCCTACTATAATTAATGTAGGGCCTAGAGTCTAAAGTACAAAATGCAGGACTTCGACTAATCTCATGGGTGATGAAAATCACTCTAATTCATGCAATTAAAGAACATGTAAGCATCTGCCCACTGGATGACATAAGAGAAGAAAGAGTGCTTGTGCAAAGGGAATAAAATGAAGCGCATGCCAAACCATTCGTTGCATGCGCAAATTTCTAGATCAGCCACAAGCAGGCTAAGGAGAACCAGCTTCTGTCACATCACAAACCATCTCCATCAACAACACAAAGATATCCTCACATACCTCCCAATTGAAATTGAAATGTTAACGGATTTTAAAGAGCAAGACAATAGTCTCCAAAACGTCTCCATAATAACACAGGTTCCTGGAATAATTAATAAGGAATACCAGACTCAACCTCAACTAAAAGCATTGCCACTAGAGATGATAGAAATAAAATACAATCCCAAGGAATGGACACATGTCTACACAGATGGATCAGCAGAGGGAGCAATAAGGAATGGAGCTGATAGATTTCTTATGACCCAAAGATGGAAAGACAATATCAAAAGCTTTTCCATCCAGGAAATACTCCTCTAACTATAGAGCAGAAGCAGTTGCACTCTTATCAAGCACTGAAAATCTTCACAGAACCAAGACTATTAAGACCAAAGAAGATAGCTATATTCACAGGCTGCAGATCCCTACTGGAATAAATCCAGAGTAACAGAAATGAAAGCCTTCTACACAACATCAGAAATGAGCTAAGACATATCAAAAAATTATCAGCTATTGCCCTTCAGTGGATACCATCGCACTATGGAATCATGTGAAAGTGGATGCCCTGTGAAAAGCAGGAATCGAAATGGAACAACAAAGATACCCACTTTCCTATGGAAAAGCAAAAACCATAATCCAGAACACATACATACCAAAGTGGAAGAAACAAATGGAAGTGGAAGACAAACATGATGCAATGCATCACCTCCAAAGATATCAACAGACCACAATATTTAGCTTTAGAACAGGCCACTGCAGACTGTTGGGTCACCATTACCGATTGAGGATCTCATACACAGATGAATGTCTTCGTGGATCCGGAACCCAGACTCTGGAACACATATTTCAGGACTGCCCAACATACAAAGAGCAGAGAAAGCAGACATAGCCAGAGGATATAGACTTGAGGCAAAAGCTATGTGGCAGCCGCTCTGATCTGGAGAAGAGAGTGTACTTCACCCTGATAACGGACCTGACAATATAACATGACCACAGATGCTAAATGAAAAGAAGAAGAAGCCATAGTCTGATTTCCTTCCATGATTTATGAGGGTACTTCAAATGAAAACCTTAAAAACATGATAGAAATTGGAATGATCATTGTTTAAAAAAAAATAACTTGTCAAAATTATTGTTAAGTATATTGTGTCCTGGACATGTCATCATAGTTCAGATGAAAAACATGATGTCAAAATGGCAGCCCCATTTTTGTCAAACGCTAAAGAGGAGGAGTGTTCTGTTATCATTTTTTGATCACTGAAGGGGTTCAGCGCTATAGAAATTTATTGACAAATGAAGGTTCATTTTGTGTTGTAATCATATCACTTTCTAACCAATATTATTCATGTGTTATAAACCCTAATCTTGGAATGACTGTTTTGAGGAAAGCGAAGAGAAATTTGTTTATTGACACAGGATTTTGAGGATCTTCAAATGAATACTGGAGAAAGCAAGACAAACTTGCATAAAACTAAGAGGCTCAGAAAACTTAACTGGCACTCTGACTAGATTGATTATCTAACTAGATTGATTATTTATCCATCCTTCCATCTAATCTATTTCCTTTCAGTTTCCTATGGAACATCTGGCTGCAACTGTCACTCTCCAACATAGTTCTGCGCTGCACTATCCTCTTCATTTGTGCCCATGAGGTCCCAATTGATTTGGTGTCTTCCTCCATTGTTCTTCTCCAAGTATTCTTCAAACTCTCCTCTTTTCTTGTGGATTCAGTTCAGAGCCCGTCTTATTATTTTGTCAGGAATATCTCTGAGGGTGTGTCCTATCATCTCCACTCTCTACATTTTATCTCTACCTCCATTGGGCACTTGTGTGAGCTCTTCCGCAACTGATCATTTAATATCAACTCTGATCATCTAATGAGAAGTAAATGATGGAGATATTTATTGACAAATATCTGCAGTTTTTATGTGATTTGAGTATGTTGAGATGTTTGTTGTAAATTATGCAGAAATGAAACTTCTTCTTCTTCTTTCGTTCACTTGAAACATGTCTATATCTGTAATTCTGTCTCCTTAATAAAACTCAGTCTTTTGTAGTTCATACAGTGGCCCATAGAGCTTTGATTCCAGTGTTGTTTCCTCTGGCCAATATGTCTGCCTCAGCGTTTCATGCTCAGAACACTCTTGAAGTATATGTTTGGCACTCTGTACTGCCTGTCCACATGTACACATGGCTGTGTTGCCAATATTGAACTTTGTATACATGTGACTGCGGAGTCAGTTGTGTCCTGTTCTGAGACGTAGAATTATAACTTGTTCTGATCTGTTCATAATGTGATAGTCATCTTGTGTTGGTGTTTGTGGCTTTCTTATTGACTTGATCATCTGTTTTTTCTGATGGTAGGTGATTGGTATATCTGGTTGGTCTTCGGCAGCACCTTCCTTAGCCAGTTGGTCTGCTTTTTCATTTCCTGGTATTCCACAGTGAGAGGGTTTCCACTGCATGGTTACCCTATACTGGTAAGACAATTCGCTAAGTAGTTTTTTCAAGTCTGTTAGTTTTCCAGACTGGAGAGCTTGAAGCACTGACCTTGCATCTGTCAGGAATACCACAGGCTGTAGGCCAGAGTTGGAGTTCAGCAGTTTTTTAGCTGCCACACTAATTGCCTGGATTTCTGCATCATAATTATTGCAGAATGTTCCTGTCGGTGTTCTGATTGTATCTCTAGGCTTGTGTGGATATTCTATATATACACCTGCACCTCCATTCCTGACAGCATTCTGTGCTGACCCATCTGTGTACACTCTGACCCATATATCTTGTAGAAATGTAACTGAAATGACAAACTTAATTACAGTATGTAACCAACACATATTGGTTCCTCATTCACAAGGCCTCCATTGGAATTTGTTTTTAAAATTGGTAACATACCCTGATGATGACATGATGTTCAAATTCAAGATGTCAACAATTCCACATTTTGGGCTGTAGTGATTTTCAAAGGCAATGTAAATCTGTTCAATAGTTTGCCAATTGCAGTGGAATTTAAGTATAAGTACTTCTCCATCAAAGTTGTACTCTATACCATGCTGCCACAGAGTTGAACTTGGGATTTAAAGATATAGAATAAGTATTTAGAGAGTATGCCTATAATTTTGTGATTATTGACTTCTTGATTCATCATAATGGTTAATAATACTATTGTCTATTCCCAGGTGGTGTTGTGGTAGCTTCCACACTTACCGTTGAGTGTTGTGGTTTGCGAAGGAGATGTAGTCTGCGTTCCAGAGCCAGGTGTGTTGCTCTGGTTGAGGTGTAGTCATGTTTATTCAGGATGGTCTTGATGTTGTCTATCCATCTTTTCCTAGGTCTGCCTTTGGCACTGTGTCCTGATTCCATCTTGTTATAAGCTCTTATGGTAAATTTATCGCTCATCCTCATAAGATTTCAAACCAAACCATTTTATCTGTTGTTTCCCTATATATTTGATGCATGATGTTATACCTATTATTTTTCTTGTGATCTCACTGCGCATTTTGTCGAATCTGGTGACGCCAATAGTCTTCCTTAGACATTTCATTTTGCAAGATTCTATCTTTCTTTTATGTGTAGATGTCAGTTGCTTAGTCTGGCATTGGTAGCATAGTGTTGGTATAAAGATGCTCTTAATCATGTGATTCTTTACTTCCATTCTTTACTTCTTTGGAGGATGTACTACCTGGTGCGAAATGGAGTCAGGTGCCCTTAGATTGTCCAACAGCCCTCAAAGTAATAATAACACTCAATAGAGAATGCAGGGAATGGTGTCCGACAGTGGTGCAGTCTGAGGTGCTCACTCTGATCGGGTAGAATTCGAGGGAAGGTGATATGTTTATATATATACAGATGGGTCGGTAGAGAGACACATCAGGAGTGCCTGTGCCTTCACTGCACAAAGGTGGGGAAAGGCCATCAGAGAGGAATGGGGTGCATTCGCTCAGACAAAAAACAGCATTACAATGGAGATTTTTTCAGTAACCAAAGCTTTGAAATGGGTATGTACGCAGACTGCGACACATACCTGTATACTCAGTGACTCTATGAGCATGATTGTGAAAGTACAGATGGGCTACATTCAGGAACAGTGGCTGGATGCAGTGAGGAGTTCCTGTGTGCGTAAAGTGACTTTTATTTTTGTGCCTGGACATGCGGGAGTCCTGGATATTGAGAGAGAAGATAGGTTTGCTGCTACTGTGGCTGTTGGCAGAGCCATGGATCAGGCAGACATTTTGAACACCGTATGGAAAAACGCACGAACAAATTACTGTATAAGTGACAATGACTCTTGTTCCATGACTAGAATAAGGGAGCTTGGTTTGAAATGTGGTGTTGCTAGAAAGGAGCAGTTTCGTAGGTGAGAAAGAATGATGGTCAATCAACGTGTAATGGTGAATACACACAGGAAGAGATCTGAACACATATGGACTTGTCCGGAGCACAGTGACGCTGATCCCGCGACTAACTCACTAACTTTACTTCCATGTTGATTTTTGGTTACAATAACACTATGACCTTCATGAATGGAGTGTAAGCTGCGATGGAAGCCATTTTCATTCTGTGTGAAAATGCAGTCACGGACAAAGCTGTTATTTCTATCCCCAACTAGATTAATTGGGGCAACAATGTCACTGATATATAAACGAAAACCCCAGATATTCATTTACTGTTATGCTGTGTGTTGATCTAGAATATGGTAATAGATAATCAGATAAAATTATGGACAGACAACGTCAAGTACTGGACAGGTCAGGATTTTTTAATCACATCTGCATCTTTGAAGATAGAAATCGATGGAGGACTCTGCATCCAATATGGTGCCCTTATGACCTTGACAGATTATGGATATATGGATAGTTGTTGATCAATATTTTAATTCAATTATTGTAATTGAATCCCGTTATATTTGTTGTACATGACTTCCAATAACATTCTATACTTTTTAAATATTATTATCTAATTTGGAGGACACTTTCTAATTATATTTTTTTTAATGTAGCCTATTGTTTGTTTCAGTGGCTTTAGTTATGTGGATTTAGTTGAAGATGCTCAGACACATAAAACATTTGCCTTAAAAAGAATTGTATGCCATTCCACTGAGGAAGAGCAATTTGCATTGCAAGAGGTCAAAATTATGAGAGAAATTCAGCATCCAAACATCATCCCTTTGGAATGCTACTGTGTTCACAAAGTGAATTATCACTCTAAAACTGTTGATATCACATGTGAATTATTTTTAGTAGTTCCATTTTATAAGGTAAGATTTGTTTCCTTCAAGTCATATTGTCAGTAGCTACCTCTATGTGAGAGTACAGTGGTATTGACATTTACTTTAAAGTTATGTGAAATTCGGAAAAAAATCTGAAAGTTGATAATGACATGACATTTTTGTATGTGTTAACGAAGTTAACAATATAATTCTCTACTATTAAAATGGATATTTTATCAATAACTACTAAGGCTTGTAATACTGTCTAAATATTGGATTCATGTTCATATATTATATTTTATTAATATATTATATGTATAAGAGGGGAAGAGGACACCGAAGAAGACGATGGTGCAGTTGTATATCAGATTGTTTAAATATGTCTCTAGCTGTAGCAGGTCAACTCACCCAGAATCGCAGAGTGTTAGAGAATCCAGAGAAATAAGGAAGACCATGTTCCATAAAGAATATGTCACGTGATGATGATATGTTTACTGATTAGATTTTGTTTTCATATTTGAAGCACTTCTCCACTTATCTTCTATTAATAATAAATAATTGAATCATTTACTGATGACCTTGTCATCTGAACCACTTATAAATATCCCATCCTGGTAAAAACAAAGATCAACAAAGCTCTCCTCAGAATCTCAATATATTGTGAATTATGGAAACTAAGAATCAATACACAGAAAACTGCTTAAACCATTTTCTCTCAAAGCCACAAAACAGCCAAAAGATATGTCAACATCAAAATGAGTGGGGAATATTAACAAAGAAAGAGTTTCCTGTCTATCTTGGAGTAAAACTGAACAGATAACTAATACTAGAAGAACACATTGAAAATATAAGAGAAAAAGCAAGTAAATGCCTAAACTTCACTAAGAGACTTGTCATGTGACATATTCTTAACAGAATGACATCTTTCTTATGAATCTGAAATCTGCAGTATTTGGCAAATTGTCCCACCTCCTCTGGTGATATGTGCATGAATATATAAAATATGAAATATAAAAAAATTAAGAGAGACTAGATAGTACAAACTGGGGTGCAGACAAACAGACTCTTCACCAACTGTATCTCGGCTATGTCAGTAATATATATCTTGTCAGTTATGGATTATAATCTTCCTCTCCAAACCATTGTGAGCAACACTACAATCTCATCTCTGAATCAGATGCAGAACCAAGCTCTAAGACTAACCTGTTGAGGGCGCAATCAACACCCACAGCCGTATATGAGATGGATGCAAATGTAGAGCCGCTTGATATTAGGAGGAAAAGAGCATTGACGGAATCAGCAGAAAGATATAAGACAAAAGGATTTTGTCTTTCCCCAGGTGGATTATGGTTTATATTATCAACACTTGCCATTAAGTGTGGTGGGAGCCTCATTTTTTTTGTTCCAAAGCCAGATGTGTCACTTTTGTTGTGTCGATTACGTTTGTGCAAGGTTATCTTGATGACAAAAGGATGACTACCCAAATAAAGTACTTATTGACACTAGGAAACAAACAAAAAGACTAAAACAACTGTCTCTATCTGTTCCCCTCCTCTTTGCCAATGCTGCTTCCAAATAGGTACAATTTTGTACCTCTTCAATAGTTGGGTGGCCATTTGCTCTTATGGATCTTTTTTGTGTATTATTAATTCTCATTACCTTTGTTTCACTTATATTGATTCAAAGTCCAGTTTTTGTTGCTTCTTCTATATTTCTATTACTCTTTTCCTACATGTCCTTTTTATGTAATAGTAGACATGGGTCATCTGCTTCTAGTTGTACCAAGATTGTGACACAGACAGAAAATGTTGTCATTACAACGGACTGTACAAAACAAAACTAATTTACAGAGGTTCCCTGAAACTAGCTTTCATGCAAGTATTTCAAGATACCATGCTACTGTCGAAGTTGGAAAATGTCAGCCCATGTGACAGGAATATGTTTGTTTTGCGTTTGCTCCATTGTAACCATCACGGATGACAGGAATAGAAATGGCACTCTACACAATTCAATTCATGCACCATATGGTAAGCGGTCAAAATATTGATCAAGAGTGTTGCCACAAAACAAACAACAAGAGCTAACAGAATAACAGTCTGGTCCATTGAAGTGTCTCTGCAAAAAATATGTAGGGAACCCACAATGACCTAAAGCAAACCGCTTTATACATGACCAATATTAGATTGAATGTATCCTGCTGAAGATGGATGTGTCGGGCCATTGGCGCAAATAAAATGGCAACACAACGCATTTCCATTCTCTGGACTACATCCTGCTGGAAATCTAGAATGGATCATGGTCCTGCTACTAGAGAAATCCAGCAGGAGTTTGAGAATGAACGCTGAAGAAGAAGATTGAATGTATAATAATTCATCGCAGAGAAGAAGAATAGGTCATTTGCAAAATCTAGATCCTGCAATTTCTTATAAAATGTCCACTACATTCTGGGTTCCTTTAGGTGTACGTCCCATCAGCCAATCTGTAACAATGAGAAAGATATTTGGGGATGGTAATCATCTTTGTCTGACTATATGGGATCTAGTGTTTCAATTATTGTTGAATTTTTAGATGAATCTAATACTACCATTCACATCAAAAGCACGATGTGCCATTCATACCACAAGCAAGTATGAGAGTCATGTTTTTGGAAAGGGCCCACTTGATTCAGCATTTTTGTTATTATTACATATTCATAACTGTTGCAAATGACAAATAGAAATCTATGTGGTTAGAGTGAAATCGGAAGTTTGAGTTTACAAAAATTCAATATAAAACTGTAGATCTTTTGTGACTTGTATACACTGAACCTGCTTCTGCATTTTTTCTCAGTGCTTCTGTCAGCAGGATGTATGCCAAAAAATAAAATGTGTTGTTTCATGGTTTACAGCATGGTTTCATTATCTGGATTTTTCAGGTCAACACATCTAACTTCTGAATTTTACTTTTTTTTAGTTACTTTGAGCTTTATGAGATAAACCCCATACCAAATCTCTTCAGTTGTCTCTTACAACAAGCATAGTTAGTCACAGTGGTTCTATTTATTTGTTTTCTTTTTTTGGCCCTGGCCTCACAAATTTGGATTAGCTGATAAATCTTCCCAGTAACTTATTCTTTGAGCAGATAGCAAATATGTGTATACTGATGGTTCTTGTAGTTTTTTGACTATACACATTATTAATTCCATTCTCTCAGGTCCATGCAACCACTTTTTTCTCCACATTTGTCTTGGTCGAGCATGTTATCTTTTGCCTGCAACAGTATCATACATTAATAATTAATCCATGCTACTATGTCTCCTTATATGGCCAAAATACCAAAGTGTTTTTTTGTTGTTTAGTAGCCAACCTTCTTCCACTTTCAATGTTTATAACATGTCTTTCTTAATATTTTTTTCATTCCCCATGGTATTTTCAAAATCCCTCTGTAGTATTTCATTAGGAAAAAAGCAATTCCTGTTGCCACAGTTTTATTATGGATTCTTGGTTCATAGTCATAAATTGCTGCTATTGCTAAAATTATTCATGTGTGTCTTCATTTTCAAACTCCAGCTGGATCTCTCTTATAGCAGGACAATAATCCTAGTTTTTCAGCAAATAGTAGTCACAAGAGTGGAGATGCATTAGATCACCATTCTATTTGTGCCAATAGAGTGATACTTCTAACTTCAGATGTAAATTATAAATTATTCAACATATAAATAAGAAATTATATTTAAACCATTTTGAATGTTTGTATTTCTGTATACAATTTTAGAGTATAATGAAATGTTTTGTATACTTTCCATTCAAAATTTTAGAAAGGAACACTACAAGACAAAATAAATACTTTAAAACTGAAAGGAGAATACTTCAGTGAAGAACATATTTGGAAACTGATACTTGGCATATGCAAAGGAGTAAAGGCGATGCATGATCACAAGCCTCCATATGCTCATAGGTTGAACACTTTCTTTATTTGTTTTGCTAATGCCAGGCTCTTATATTGTTTCTTTCTTCAAAGAAATTTAAAAAAAAAAAATTTTTTTTGTGTTTAGAGAAATGTTTTTACAGAAAGGGAACTCCACCTGTATATATTACATCAGCAGTAACGCAATGTTTAGACCATAGATTCCCAAAGTGGTCTATATTGATTTTCCCCCTCCCCCAGGTCAATTTCGATTTGTAGGGGTCCATGTCAGCGAGAAGCAAAATTGGGGGGGGGGGCACATGATGTAAATAGTGGTCCATGTGAGTGAACACCAGTTAGGCAGGTTATCATCAACATTTAGGCATTCTGTAAATATCTTATTAACCGAGGGGAGGGCAGGGGCTCTCAGTGCGTTGCACACAGAAGATGGATGCGGCAGTTTATGCGTCTTTAGCAAAATTTCTTTTAGTTAAATAATATATGATTTGTTCCATTAAACTGTGGCTACTGATCTCCGTAATGAACTGCAACTTTCTTTACAATTGTCCACCCTAAAAAAAAAATTATCAAAGTGAGGACCATGTCAACTGTCAAAAACACATTTGAAGTTAATATGTTTAGAAAAATTCAATATTTAAGCAAGCAGGGAAACAAAAAAACAAACATTTGTGTATGGAAAAAAAAAATCGGCAAGTATTCTATGGGGCAAAAAAACTTGGGATTCACTGGTTTAGACTGTGAGCAGCAATATCAGAATAAACACATAAAATAAGAGGGATGAATGTTATATTTGCAAATATATGGCACTACAACAAAATGGTCAGACAGAATGACAAATAAGAGTAATTGCCTTGAAATATATTTAAAAAAAGACTAACCTATTGAGATGAGAAGAGAAGCATGCTATTGTATTGTGAATATCATGGCTCTAAATTGCTAGTCAGGTAACCTTGCCTTGCTTTTGTGTTCAGGATCAGACAACAAATTAAGAATAAAGCACCTCCATGTGGTAATCTTGGATACAGACAAATTGGGACTTTGATTAGTCTGACTAATGCTTTAGGGAATGAGAATGATAATTAACATAGGAGAGTTGTAGGCATCCTAGATGAATAACAGCATTAACGAGCGTTATTTTGCAATACAAGCATTTTGTCAGCAGAGCATCACAGCTGAGCCAATGGTTCTTTTCTTTCTCTTTTGCTGCAGAATTGTGGATATAGCTCATATAGTTAACATCTTTGTGTATACTATTTACGTTTACTATTGTTTTGTGGTAATATGTGTGCGTAAAATATTTTTTTTAATTGTTTCCAAGTGTAGGGCCTGTTCTTGAGTAACTTTACTATAACAATGTCCCCCATGTAGAGAAAGGTTTAAAAGGTACACAGTAAGAAGATTATTATAATAGAAGTTAAGAGAGAAATCATTGAGAAGCACAAGCAAGGTACCAGTATGTGAATGTCTAACATAGCAAGATTTTATAGCAAGTCTACATCGATGTCTTAAATAAAATTTGTGTGTGTGTTGTTGGATTATTTGTGTTTTCATTCTCATATTCCTACTGGATCTCTCCTGTAGCAGGATAATAGTTCTACTAGATTTCCAACTAAATGTAGATCAGGGAACAGAATGTATTGTCGCTGTTTTATTTACACCAATGGTCAGACACATTTGACATCCTGGTAGTTACTAATGCATTCTGTGTTTTACCATTTTCACTGGACGGTGGACATCTGTAACCATATTGATATAAGTAATTAGTAGTCATAACTGAGCTACTGAAAATGAGTTGGATGTAGCCCAGATAACAGAATGTGTTGTGTCATGGTTTACAGAGTTGCTGCTATATCTTCGTGATGGGACTGGCAACTTCACCCCAAAATGTCTTTAGTCGCCTTGTATGTCATGCATGGAGGATAAAGTGTTGTTGTTTTTTGCTCCTCTATTTCACCCATCAACACACTGGTGAATTATTAGCAAAATTTCATTACAATTTTCAAATTTTGCCTGTCTAAATAATTAACCACTTTGTGTTAGGTTTTTAAACAGCTCTGCCCACAATTTTCATAGTCTAATATTTAGTGTTCTGTTTTACATTTCAATTGTTATCTTCAGAGACTTGAAGCCAGACAATGTCATGACAGAAGAGGATGGAACTCCAGTTGTAATGGATCTTGGATCTGCTACTATAGCTCGTCTAGAAATAAAATCTTCTCGTGATGCTACATCCTTACAGGTTTGTTCAAAGAGAACTCTTGATTCTAAAGTAATAAGTATTCAGCTATCCATAATATAATAAGTATCCAGTCTCCACACAAAAATGTATCTTTATTCAAATTTCCAGTGTAAATCCTATAGACTTGTTATGGGGAGAAAGTATATATATATGAGATTTGCAGACTGTCAATCATTTTGTTTAGTTGTATTAATTTTTTTGTAGTGTTGATTTTGTTTCTTTAAAGTTATAACATTATTTTTATTATAGTTGATTGCGAGATCTTGTCAGATATGACAGTAGTCTGCACAACTTGTTAACGCTTTCAAGTCGGATGGCATCTACCTATCCTGACAACCCACATTATGCCAGAAACTTCAGGTGGAGAACATGTGAAAAGAAAATAAGTCTTATCCTAGGATGAGGTGATGCAACTTTGTAGGTCTAGGTTGGAGCGCTGAAAAAGTGGACAGATATAGCACAGCTTTGCTGATCCACAGCTCCTGCTGCTTGCCTTATTCCAAATGTATTGGTATTATCTTTCCTTGAAGTTAATAAAGCAAGCAGAGAGAGATCATGTTGTATGGAAACACATGGTCTCTATATTTCTGCCCAGACATTGTGATATGCCATCACTGACAGAGGAAATTCTCAAACGTTGGGCTGAACATGTACTAAACTCCCCTTTCAACGACCATGCGATTGCGTGCATCACGCAAATACAAATCTATCATTAATTATCGAAGTCCCCTTGCCTTGGGGAGGTGGAAAAAGCAATCTCAAATTTGTCCGTAGGAAATGTGCCAGGTCCAGACTCAATTTCAGTCAAAGTTTATTCCGTCAGTAACCCTGTTATGACATTGTCAACTGATAAACTCACAGAGCTCTTCCAGACAGTATAGAAGCGATACCACAAGACTTTAAAGATGCTTCCATTATACATCTATACAAGAGAAAAGGAAATCCATCGAGGCATATCCCTATTCTCTATAGCAGGCAAGATCCTGGCTAGGGTCCTGTTAAACAGACTGCATGCCCATCCTGAGGTATATATGGAAAGTCATCCATCAGCGATTTTTGCCTCCTACAGAGTGCTAAAGATTAAAGACCTCAATGAAAGGCTTTGAAATAGACCAGGATACATGGGAAGACACATAAAATAGAACTACATTGCGCGGTACAGTCAAAAAAGGCACAGAATCTTGTGAAAAGAGGAGAAATGCAGCAGCTCAACAGCAAAGAGTAGCTAGAAAGTCTGAATAACAAAGAAAAAATATTTAACAGGACGTGGCTAGGATCCTGTTAAATGGACTGCAAGCCCATCTTGAGAAAGGTCTCCTCCCAGAGAGCCAATGTGGTTTCCAACAGGTCATAGGTACGGTTGACATGATATTCATTGCCAGACAACTACAGGAAAAGTGTCCAGAACAGAACATTGGTTTCTACACCACATTTGTCGACCTACGTCATTTGACACTATAAATCGCGATGGACCATGGAAGATCATGGTCAAATTTGGATGTCCCAAAAAAATTCACCAATATGGTTTGCCAGTTCCATGATGATATGAGAGCCTGTGTACATGATGACGGCGCACACTGTTTCCAGTAACTAACAGGGTTGCATCCTGGCTCAGACGCTCTTCAGCATGGTGTTCTCTGCCATGTTAAATGATGCCTTATTTATACTATACTAAATTACTATAGCCAAATATAATTATTGAAACTTTTATTAATCAATGTTTTTCTGCTGTGTGTTGTTGACACCTCAAATGGGAGCAAAGTATAGCAACACTGTTACCTACCAAGCATGTCGTCTAAGGAGGTTTTGGGATGAAGTTGGCTGTTTCATCCCATATAGGTTCAAAATGACCCAGAAGCTATGCTGAAATTAGATGTGTCAAGCTGAAATGGCAGATATCACAGGTAAGCTGTAAACCATGGCACAGTGTATTCCATTCTCGAGACTGTATCCTGATAATCAGCAGGATTTTGAGAATGAACACAGAGGAAGAATGTTTGTCATGTATTTTTTCTAAAATCATAGACTATTTATCTAGTGAAATTTAAATATTAAAAAAATCTTATTCTTATTAAATGTATTGTATGTCAACATCCTCCTAATACATTGAGTAATTTTTTCAAAATGTAGGATTTGACAGCTGAAAGATGCTCCATGCTGTACAGAGCACCAGAATTATTTACAGTTGAAACAAACTCTTCCATAGATGAAAGAACTGATATTTGGGTATGTTATAATTCTGGATTGTGTATTTGCCTATGCATAAATAAGATATCAAATGTATAAAAGAATGTATAAATACATTTCTGGGTTAACACTTTGCTGACCATTTTCGGGTCGTTGAAATCCATTGCAAAATCTTGGTGAACAATTTTATCAAAACCACAATGATACTTCAGAAATACGGCAAGCCTCGCGATACTGTTACTAAAACTACTCACCCTGGAAAGTATGTTGTTCCAAAATGGGCACACCTGTGAAATAGATCTATAGTCGTCATTCACAAGTATCAATCATGAAAATATCAGAGTATTTGAAGGTGAAATTGTATGATATATGGAAAATAATGTAAATCTAGGCCTAGCATTAAAACAAGTAGGATTTTGACTTGAAATAATTATGGAATGTTCAAATTCATTCAGAAAATGCAAACATTCATTACGACAACTAGAAAGTTTCTCTCTCGTGCGAGATCGATTTTAAAAAATGCAGATGTATAAAAAATGTGCGTGCAGCCATGGTAATGGGAGATAATTACATTTCGGAGTGCTGGCCAGCAAAGTGTTAGTGAACTTCCAAAAAATAACCTACTACATGTCACACCCATGTAAATACAAGAATTTCACACTACACTGTATGGTGAAGATTTTTTCTGTAAAAATATTACAGTATATATGGTTTTGTTTTTTCACCATCGAAACACGTACTTCACTGTGATTTGCTTTGTTTCTTACATGCATGTGCTAACATTGTAAACAGGAGAAGAAAAATATTTCAGTTTTCTTTTGTATTATAAATTACTATTCATCATAAAGTGCCATCTCTGTAATGAAGGTTGACTGCAATGGACCTCGAATAACCCGTCTCTTACCTTGGTGGTGCATTCTGATAGACTAACTTATCCATCTCATGATGTTTCTCTCCCGCTTGTATCTCTGCTTACCTCTTGCTTGTCTCTACCCTCCAGTAAGGTCTTCAACAAGACAAGATGTCATGTCTTTTAATTTGTCCAAAATACTTTATTTGTTTGATCTTTATTTCCTTTAATAGTTCTTTTTTCATATAAAGTTTTGTTAGAACCTCTTTGTTTTCTTCTCTTTACATGAAGTTTTCCTTATTCTTCTATATATTCACATCTCAAAGGAATCAACTGTCTTACTAGTTGTTTGTTCAGTGTCCATGCTTCTGAGCCATACATCACTATAGAATTGGTGTAGCATTTTATAATTCTCATTTTTAGTTTGTAATTTGTTTAGATGTCAATATTTTCTTCATGTCATTGAAAATAATTTTAGCCATTCCTATTCTCCTTTTAACCTCTGTATCACATCTACCATCATTTGTGATTATGTGTCTGAGATATTGGTAATGATCTACTTTTAGTAGTATCTCTCCGTTTATTTTTATGTTTAGCATCTGATCTGATTATCATGGTTTTTGTATTTTTGATATTTATACGTAGTTCATATTCTTTACTGTCTAAAATAAAGCAGGAAACAGAACAAGAAGAGATTGTATGAGGAATGAAAATATTACAAGATCTGATGAAACAACATGTGTGGACAAATATGTTGAAAAATAGAGACTGAAATGGTTGAATCATTTAATGAGAATAAAACCTTTATTCGCCAGCGGCAAGGACATATAACATGAAAATAGCAAGATACAGAGGAAGACCAAGTTGATCGTGGATTGAAGCAGTTACCAACATTCTGAGTCATTACAATATTACTGCATATCAAGCGACCAATCCAATTATAGCCAGAAAACCAATCATCTTTCAATCCTGCAACACTTTACAGCAAAAACAGAACAAAGACAATAGATAGATATTCTTTACTTGATTTATTGAATTGAAAATTAAGGACCTTTGTATTCAAAATTACTACAATAGAATGTAAATAATTCAATAGTAATAGTGCATTTAATATTTTGGTTTTTGTTTCTTTTTACACAGGGATGCAAATTGTTTTTTCAAACTGCTGTAAATAGTATAACTAATATTACATTTCATATTATTTTTATCTCATTGTACAATGTTTATTTACACTTATTATTAACACTTTACTGACGAGCAATCCAGAGCACTATCTTCCATTACAAGGGTGTTAGTACATTTTTGAGACATCAGCAGCTTTCAAAATCCATATAAAATCTAACTCACAACATAGAGCTTCGAAATTTTCCAAAAAGTGTTCCTTTAACCGTTAATTTTTAAAAAAGTCCCCCAAAGTTATTTCAAGAGTGAAATCCTACTTATAAAGTTGTGCATGGATTTGCATTACTTTCTGTATATAGCAAAAACCTACCTTCTAGAATTTTGTATTTTTCAAGAATAATAAATAATACTTATAAACGACTTTGAGAGATTTTGTGGGTCCCGCCATTTTGGAATGACATACTATCATGTATATGCTCTTCTTAGTAATACTATCGCTATAATATTTCTGCAGTATTTCTGAAATATCATAATGGTTTTGATGATTGTCAAAGTTGTTCACCACAGGTATATAATGGAAATTTAACTACTAAAATGTTAATTACCAAAATCATAGTTAAAAAAAACTATCCTTTATACACTGAGGAGGGCGGTAGCCTAGTTGATATACTCTGTTCATTACTTAGAATGATTGAAGAAGTGGGTAAAAAAACACCCATATATTACTCAAAGACAACAAGTTTTATACATCTGATGATATTTATAAACAATAACATAATTAATTACCGGTATTCAGAACGTATGTCATAGCAACCCTGTCCCCTCCATGCTGAATTGGGAATCTTCTGTTTCATCTGAACTGTCATCATGTATGTCTATGATCACGTTATCCACCACACGGTCAATTAAACCCTCCAGCTTCCACATATTTGCTCTTCTGTCAACACATGCTATAATTTAAATGTATTGTTATGTCTGGCAACATAGCGTTTCACCTCACTCCATACCATCTCTATTGGACTTAGGGAGCAATGGTAAGGGGGTAACCTGGCAACAGTGTGACCTATTTGTTCAAATTACTCATCTATCACATATTAATCATATTGATTGTGGTGAATTTTTACAATCTCCAAAAGCTTTCTTTAACCATCCCCTCATTGATGTTCTTGTTCTGAAACCAGAAAACTATAACATCCTTTCTCCGTGATTTATTTGGAATTCGCTCTGCTTTTACAGAGTGATATGACGCATTATCCATAACACTATTTATCACTAGCTTGAGAATAATTTGTTTAAACCAGTCCAAAAAAACATTGTCGTTCTTATATTCGTGATAGTCGCTGTATTTATTTGACTTAAATACTAGATCAATCCTTTAATAAAATCATCATTTCCTATATGAAGTATTATCAATATTTTCTCCTTTCCTGTTGGGTTCTTTAGTCCTGTGCTTAACCCAAATAAAAACGCTTGACTTTTACTTTTCACAGTTCTGTCATTCCACACGTTAGAAGTTGTGTGTCCTTCATTAAGCCAGGTCTCATCAAGGTAATAAATAGTACATCCCTGTCGCCTACATTCCAGAATTTTCCGTAGGTATTTCCAGAACCATAGAATAATATCATCTCTGTCCACTATTACACTTCTGCAATTTCGAGTAAGATATTTGAAACCTGTCTCTTTGAGAACTTTGTAAAGTGAGGTTCCTTTTATGTTTGGAAGATCAGGATCACCATTTATTGCCATCAAAACCGTTTCCAAAGTAGGGGTTCATTATTCTTAAAGAAAATGTACATCTTGTGTTGTATTTGCAGCCTCACAATTTCATCAAATGTCACATTCAAAACACTTCTGGGGTGAATTCTTGTTTTTCCTGGCGCACAACCTACCTGTTTTTTTAATTTCTCTTTTTGCAAAGCATATATGCTTGTACAAGAAATGCTAGTGAACTCTGATGTTAATTCAAAATTTTGTCTACAGTTTTTTAAGAATGTTTATTTTGAAGTGTATTAAAAACGTTAAAATAATTGTCTATTCACCTGTTTTTAATGATTTTCCGTCCTGTTTTACGATGCTTCATCTGCCATTTTTTATTTGTACATTGTGTGAAGAACTATAATGGTTGCCCGTCTAACCTCTTTGTGCTTCCACAACAATATAACAGTGGATATAGTAATTTATCATGGAATATTAAATATATATGTGAAAATTTATTTCAAAACATACATTACTATTGTGATAGACATGTTTCATTTAGCAATAAATGATTTAAATTAACCACAGTATTACGTTCTAATAAACTATATTATTGCCTGCGCACTTAACAATTGATGTATGCGTTCTGCACGCAGCGGCTAATCATAAGCACTGACCTACTTCATTCTTAGAATGAACAGAGTATAGTGAGTTTGCTTGCTATCACCGGGTTACAGCGTGCCAGGTTCGAAACCATGTCCAGACACACAAAAAAGTCAGGGTCGTAATTTCTCTCTTAACACGACCACTCCTCCAGTTGACTCAGCTGTAAATTAGTACCTGATGTATAGGTTAAGGGAGGTAAAGACAGCAAGGAAGAGAACTGGCTACCCCACCAAAAAGTTGCTGCGGATAAGTACATGGAAAGTTATCTTCATCTCCTACGGCAGATTGCTGCCATGGAACCTACCTTTACCTTTATTAACTGTGGCTACAGCTATGAAAAAGCGGCCTTTCTTCTGCATTTTTTCTCACTTCTGCAGATTAGCAGGATATAGTCCAGGAAACAGAATATGTTGTATTATGGTTTATAGCTGAGCTGCATTATCTGCACCTTTCGTCCTTACATTATGCAACTGCAGCATGGCCTATGGGTCACTGTGACCCTCTATGAAATGGGACAAAAAATTTCATCCCCGAACCTCCTTAGTCACCTCTTATGACATACTTAGAAGGTAACAGTATCGCTATTCTTTTCTCAAATTCCCAGCCCCATCAACACAAGGGTAAAGGCACCTTTATTACTACAGCCTATAAAATCTTCCTTGCACTCTTTAGACGCAAAGCTTGCAGTGTAAGTTTTATTTAAATATAAATTTAAAGAAATGGACTGTTTCTCATAACATGTGTTTTATAGTCAATAGGTTGTGTCCTGTATGCACTAGCTTTCTTGGAGTCTCCATTTGAGTCTGCTTACCAACATGGTGACAGTCTTGCTCTAGCTACAATGACTGCAAAAATCACAATACCTGAACTTCCTAGGTATGTTTTTATTGTGTACCAGTACATTTGTAATAGTATAGTAAACAATTTATGTGAAATAATAAGTTTTTTTTATGAACTACACTTTAAACTTATTTTATGTTTGTAAATATTAGTATTATCTTCTATTTTGGGACATTCACTTTTGTTCATCTTGAGGTTTTTATTATGTGACAGTCACCCTCAGTTTCCTGGATGAGGAATATCCACAAGATATATGGGTCAGAGTATACACAGATGGGTCAGCACAGAATGCCGTGAGGAATGGAGGTGCAGGTGTATATATAGAATATCCACACAAGCCTAGAGATACCATCAGAACACCAACAGGAAAATTCTGCAATAATTGTGATGCTGAAATCCAGGCAATAAGTGTGGCAGCTAAAAAAACTGCTGAACTCCAACTCTGACCTACAGCCTGTGGTATTCCTGACAGATGCAAGGTCAGTGCTTCAAGCTCTCCTGTCTTGAAAACTAACAGACTTGAAAAAACTACTTAGCAAATTGTCTTACCAGTATAGGGTAACCATGCAGTGGCGATACCCTCTCACTTTGGAATACCAGGAAATGAAAAAGCAGACCAACTGGCTAAGGAAGGTGCTGCTGAAGACCAACCAGATATACCAATCACCTACCATCAGAAAAAACAGATGATCAAGTCAATAAGAAAGCCACAAACACCAACACAAGATGACTATCATATTATGAACAGACCAGAACAAGTTATAATTCTACGTCTCAGAACAGGACACAACCGACTCCGCAGTCACATGTATACAAAGTTCAAGATTGGCAACACGGCCATGTGGACAGACAGCACAGAGTGCCAAACATATACTTCAAGAGTGTACTGAGCATAAAACGCTGAGGCAGACATATTGGCCAGAGGAAACAACGCTGGAATCAAAACTCTATGGGACACTGTATGAACTACAAAAGACAGTGAGTTTTATTAAGGAGACAGAATTACAGATATAGACATGTTTCAAGTGAACGAAAGAAGAAGAATTATGTGATCTGATTTTTGCTCTTCTTACAAGTGCATTTCAGTTATAAGCTTGTCTGGTTAGATTTGTAGATTTTAAGAATATTCACTATTCATCTACATTTTTGTATTATGGACACCACACTTCACTCAGCTGAAAATCAATTCCTGACTTTCTGGATCTTGGGGAAAAATTATGAAATGCAGCCATAGCTACTTGGTGCTTTAACACTCGCTAGCAAGCTAATCTTTCTCATAATCTAACACAGTGGTTATCAACCTTTTTTTTGTCATTAGCTATCTTTTGAATCTTCTTCAGCATTCATTCTCAAACTCCCGTTGGATCTCCCTTGTAGCAGGACCATTGTCCTACTAGATTTCCAGCAGGATGTAGTCCAGAGAATGGAAATGCGTTATGTCGCCGTTTTATTTGTGCGAATGGCCTGACACATCCGTCTTTGGTCTGATATTTTTTTAGATAATTTTTCTTTTGTTAGGCTAATGCCTAACTTTTGCTGTTATTTTGTTATTTTGCTTTGAGATAATTTTTCTTTTGTTATGATGTCTAACCAAAAAAAAGTTGTTGACTTTCTTCACATAAAACAATGGTCATATAAAATATAACATAAAAAGATATAGTGGAATCCTGTTACAATAAATTGGCCGGGTCTGACAGAATATGTGCGTTATGACAGAAATTTGTTATATAATTATTATAATCATTCATTATGACAATTATTAACAGACTTTATGTCCCTTTCAATTATTGTTTCCCGTGTGCATTGTTTTCCATGACATAATCACTGCCTGTCAACTAAGAGAATGGTGTATCAATGTTCTATTACTCATAAGTAACTTCCAAGTATCAGCTTTTTCTTGTGAAACAGATACACAGATCCAGTCTTGCTGCCAATTAATGTACTTTCACCATAATTTTGTTTCTATTTCAACCAATCAAGACTTAATTTTCAATAAGAATAGATCATGTTTCCTCAACACTGGAGTTTTAACAAGCCAAGCAAGCATTGTGTGTTTAGTTCAGGTAAATGGAATGCATGGTCACCCCCCCCCCCCCCCCCAAATTTTCGGCGCTTATAGTTGTGTGTGATCAAATGACCATATTACGAGGTTTCATTTGAACTCTCGTAAGACCTGTGGGCTAAATTAGAAATTATCTTAACTCGACACAAGTGACTTTTTCCTTGACTTTCATTGGCTGTTGGCAAAACGTTACCAATTAAATTACAGGAAAAGACAAATGTCTCACTTTAAAAGGATGTGCCTGATAGAACAGTGAGAATATTTTAGACACATAACTCTGGGAACACCTGTAAAAAAAAATGGTAGCGTATCCTATTCAGGACATAGCCATCAACCCAGTAGTTGTTGGCTGTAGTGATGTTTTTCCAGGACACACGTGTACAGTACTGAATAGATATACACGAAGCAGAAGTCATTGTGACATGTTTTTTTCAAGACTTAAAACAGGCGAAGCTAATGTGTCAAGCTTTCAGATGCACGGAATGCCATGCCGTGAACTTTAAGTTGACTTAGTGCAGAGAATAGAGGCATCCAATGAAAAATAAAGCCACCTGCCTACATACACGCACACTAATTTCCAGCATGTTGAATTGTTCCATGACCATTCATTTATAAAACCTGCTGACTAAGTGTAAAGTAACATTACTAAATGATTAATTCTACCTATTCCCATGATTTTCATTGGCTGTTGACATAAATTATACATAAAGTGACCAATGAAAATCACAGGAAGTCAATAGTGTCACTCCACAATGCTGCTTTCCAATTGTCAATGGATCTTATATGTCACATGGTCTTGATTGCGCTAAATTGAGATTAGCAGTAACTGGATACCGGTCATGGCTAAATAATGACCCTGGCATAACCTATGTCCAAACCACAACAGTGAAAGATATTGACAAGAAACAGCCCAGACACACTGCCAGTAACAAATGCCCCGCTGTGTACGGTTGAATGCTTCAAGGAACACCTTTTCAAACACACACATATGGGTCACAAGTCTAGAGCCTGTACTTTTTTCTGGATACAAATTTCAAATAGTGCGTTATAAAGAGATATTTGGTTTTATAAATTTGTTATAATGGTTTTTTTAAAAATTGAGTTAAAGAGTGAAAATAATTGGGGATTTTGAAAAGTGTTGTTAAAAGGGGAAATTTGTTAAAACTGGATTCATTGTAACAGGATTCCACTGTATCTTGTTATCACAAGATGAACAGTTTACAGTCGAGAAGAGATGGCATGTTTCTGCTAGACCACCAAGGCAAGAGATGGGATGTCGGAGGTCTGCTGCAGCCAACCTTCATTGCGGAGATGGCATTCGATGATCTTGTTACTGTAATCCCCTTAGATGGGTCTGCAGCCTCCTCAAATTTGCACCAAAAAAATGCGCACCCCTTCTATTCCTCAAGTCTTTGTGATCCCTAGGGGAATCACATGGCCCACAACCTGAACTAAAGATCTAACAAAATGTGTTTATAATGGAGACAGTGGATATCCACTGTTTCCATTATAAACACATTTTACAGCAATCACACTGATGTTACTCACTGTAAATATGTACCACAAATATACATACTTGTAATATTTATATACTGTCTTCATGACTTACATTTTAAAAAGAATAACCATGTTGAAAGTATTTCTCACCTTTGATTTTATTTATTTGTTCAGATATTCCAACACACTCATAAACACAATCACTTGGATGTTGAAGCCAAAAGCAGATGAAAGACCTTTTATTGATCAAGTCATAGAGCGAATACTCTCAATACAACATGAAGGAGACAATCGGGTATGACCAGAACTACTTGAAAAAAGTGACAGAATAGTATGACCATTGGGACCAATGTTTTAATCTACAACAAAGATACCCTCATAGTTGCTTATCATCAATTATTGTTTATTATTTCTGTAAATGATGTTAAATTCCTTTTAGTTATTTGTGTCTGCGAAAACATATTTTTATGGATAATTACTAATGGTGTAGATGATCATAACAGTTGACCTGTTTTTCTTCAGTGCTGTCATAAAGTGGTTTCTTTGCATTTTCTTGTGATAAATTCTCATGTGATTTCATAACCAAAGAGTATGATTATGTGGTAATAGGTGCAGAACTATGATTGGTCAGGTTTAATACATGGAGTGTTCTACGTTTTGCAATTCAATAGAAACACTCACAGCTATCATGTTGTGTTCTGTCAATTTTTGTTTAGTTTCTCTTTTTTAGTTTTTGTATTACTACTTATTATTCATCTCCTTACAGCAGGTTGTGTTTAGCATTATGATGTGATAATTGGCAGTGCCACATTAAATTTTCTTGTGCTAAGTCGTTTCTCGATAAAAACCTCTTCGTCAAAACACTTATTTCTGAGTATTTTCAAAGTTTCTACGCTGAAGTTGACAGCCCCTTAAAACTCCTTTGTCCGCTGAGCCACTAATATCTACATTTTGGAGACCAGCTATGCCGAAAATCCGCTCAAATCTACATTTTAATATGAATTTACTATTGTGTTCAGAATAGCAGGAAAACCTTACGGAGACAAAGAGTTGTTAAGGGGTCTGTACTAGAACAAACCCCTTGGAGTGAAAGGCATGGAATGCCAATATACATTCAGACCCATGTGAAAGGGATACTAAGCGAGGACGAACAGAACAGTGTGCAGCAAAGGACAGTCACCCTGTTTCCTGGACAAGGAATATCCACAAAACATATTGGTCAGAGTATACACAGATGGGTCAGCACATAATGCAGTGAGGAATGGAGGTGCAGGTGTATATATAGAATATCCACATAAGCCTAGAGATATGATCAGAACACCAACAGGGAAATTCTGCAATAATTAAGATGCAGAAATCCAGGCAATTAGGTTGGAAACTGAAAAACTGCTGAACTCCAATCCTGGCCCACAGCCTGTGGTATTCTTGACAGATGCGAGGTCAGTACTTCAAGCTCTCCAGTCTGGAAAACTAACAGACATGCAAAAACTACTTGATGAACTGTCTTACCAGTATAGGGTAACATGCAGTGGATACCCTCTCACTGTGGAATACCAGGAAATGAAAAAGCAGACAAACTGGCTAAGGAAGGTGCTTTGAAGACCAACCAGATGTACCAATCACCTACCATCAGAAAAAACAGATGATCAAGTCAATAAGAAAGCCACAAACACCAACACGGGATGACTATCACATAGATAGATTAGATCAGAACGGGACACAACCGACTCCGCAGTCACATGTACACACAGTTCAAGATTGGCAACACGGCCATGTGGGCAGGCAGCACAGAGTACCAAGCATATACTTCAAGATTGTACTGAGTATGAAACGCTAAGGCAGACATATTGGCCAGAGGAAACAACACTGGAATCAAAGGTATGGGCCACTATATGAACTGCAAAAGACAGTTTTATTATGGAGACAGAATTACAGATATTAGACATGTTTCAAGTGAACGAAAGAAGCCCCACTGATGAACCAATATTCTTCTTATTCATTGCTCTTCAGTCAGATATCAGATTACAGCGCCAATAGCTTCAATTAATTGTGTGATTCACTTCAGATCATCCATAGAATCCCTCTGGTCTGGAAGTAGTGCTGTCTCAGTAGGCCATATTTTCTCACTCTCTTCTTGGTAGAGTTCTGCAGTCTCTGAGCTCATTCCCTAGTTCCAAAGGTCTGTCTCACGAATTTTCAGCTTTTGGAACGTGGCTTCTGACGATAATGGTTTGTTCCTTGTGTGACTTTTGATGGTATAGGTCATTTCGTTCTGCAGCTGAGTGCATTCACAGTACGTATTATCACTTTCTATTTGTCCTAGTGATCTCTCTTTCCTTGGAGATCAGCTTTTTCATTATTTCAAGTATGCCACGGTGACCCACTGAAGTACTGTTTTTTGTTAGTACTTCTGAGCACTAAGTTAATTCATGTATGTGTTCTTTGTATCTTTCACTGCCCACAATACTGAACTTGCATCAGTTAAAAAGACTACATGTCTGTTGTGATTCAGCAAGCAATTTATGAGCATGTTGGCTGCTTCTATTATGGCTTCCATTTCTGCTTTGAAATTGTGGAATATTTGCTTGTGGGTATGAATTTTTTAATTTCTTTGTCATCTGGTGTTATTTATTATCAAGTGAAATATTCTTTCCAGAACGTTGTCTTCATCGTGGATACTCTGAATGCCTCTCTGTCCCAGGCAAGCAGGCCTGCATTCTTCGATGTTGCTGGTCATCATCTTCCTGGTCTTCCTCTTCTCTCACCTGGCGCTCTGCCCTCCAGAATCAGCCTTTCGACACCATCATGTTGCATTGTGTTCGAAATATTGTACATCCCATCTTATGATATTTTCAGGTCATTTAGTGTTTATATATATATATATATATACACACACACACATTTATATACATGTACACATATATTATATACATGTACACGTATATATGTATGTGTATATATGTATATATATATATATATATATGTACATACATATATACCTATTTTTTTCCCTCACTTCTCTATCTAATACTGCTTCTTTCGCTGATCCATTTGTATATAAGTGTGTCCATAGTCTTTGGGTAATGAACCAATATTACATGTCCTAATTCATAGGCCTACTTGTGTATACATGTCATACTGCGAACGAGTTAAAGATAGGCCTACTTACGAACAATATTCTGATCGCCCAGAGTCTATTTCCATATCATTTTCAGAACAATCGCATCTAAATCTAATTCATTGTCCACTGAATCATCAAACACAAACTCAACATTTTCAGCTGTTTTTTAACACAAAAAATACCTTATTTTAAATAAATTGATTTGATTTAAAATACTAAACAACCGATCAACACGTGTACTCCATTTTGTGAAGCAGCTATTAAACAATACATGCATCATGGTGTCGGTAAAATGCATAATTCAATTTATTTATAATAATTAGTATGAGGTTCTGTTTTGTGAAGTTGAAATACTGAAAAATTGGCATCTCTGGGCAGGAATACTTAGTGTAAAGAACTTCAGAATCTAGGGGGTTAAAAATTCTAGTGATGAAACCAGAACATGTGTGTTTGGAGTCCTCATTAAATTAAACTTTTAGCAATAAAGTGAGGTGTCTAGTTCTCTACCTCATAATCTACAACTGTAGTGTGCACATGTTTTAGTGAAACGACTTGGCCAACTACCATGTGAGTCAAATATCTTCACTTGCGACCTTTTTAAAATTTCATAATTTAGAAATCTAGCTGGACTTTTAATCCATGCTACCAAACATTGCAGTCATCATTTTCATTGTAGATTTGCATGTGGAAGTCTGCGGTTCCCACTAGTAGCCTATCAGAATGCAGCAGTATAATTCTAGCAGATATGTCTATATAGCTACGTATTCTTTCAATGAAAATCCATCCAACAATCATTCTTAGTTATAAATGTTTTATGTCCTGTTGTCCCCCACTCATGGGCTAAATGCATATCATCTCAATTTCTTCCTTTTGTCTTTCAATTAATCCTCATGGATGACAAAGAGATGCACACCAGCAGACATTATGGTTTGTCCTTTTGTTGGGGGGTGTGAAAGAGACCTATTGAATGTATTATTTTCCTAGAAAATCACTACAGCCAAAGAATGCTGGGTTGATCACTATGTCCTGAATAGGATATACTACCGACTAAATTTTATGTAAATTACTGTAATTTCTAACCAAATTGAAGGATCTATGTTAATTTATATGATAAAACTGTCACACAGAAAGGAGACTTTAAACCAGATTATTTTATTGTGATCGTACCTTCTTCTTCAGAGTGCAATAATCAGAAAAAGTAATATATTTTGGTATGGTAATAATATGGTAATTAAAAGAAAAAGCAGTAGTATATATTACAAGATCATTTATATTAGTTGAGATTGTTTTTATCTGAATGTTTTACTTACTCAAAGTTGAGTTCTTTATATATCAGTATATACACAGGTATAAAACATATACAAGTATTCAGTCTACCTTTGTAACATTTATTGTAAAATGTAATACGTTTTACTCAATTTTCTGCCTTTTTGTGACCATACTTTGATAAGCTTCTAATAGTGTGCAAGTTGGTGCAGACTGCATTATTCAAAGATACTGGAGATGTAAACATGTTTTCACTTATAATTTTTGTGTTACATTGCCTTGCATGTTTTTATCTTACACAGTTTGATGATGGTTGAAATAAAATGTGCACACAATTATATTGTGATATGAGTTTTGTGTTCAATATACTATAGTTTATGACTTCCACTTATATATTAAGATTTAAAAAAAAAATAAAAGCATATGTTTTATTCTCAAACATCCGCTGAATCTTTCTTGTAATAGAACAGTGGTTCTAGATTTTCAGCAGGATGTAGTCAAGAGGATGACAATGGTGTTGTGTCTCCACTTTACTTACTCAGGTGGCCCAATACATCTGAACTTCTGTTGTGTTTTAGTTGAATATTGTGTCTAGAAATTATTATGTCGGTAAACTGACATAGCAAGTCTTCTTCTTGTGTGTTAATTTTCAAACTCCTGCATATTAACAGCATGTAGTCTGAAGAACAAAATGTGTTGTGTTTGGTTTACAGGTTGGCTGCAATATCTTTGTTTCAGCCTGAGACATATGACCTCAGCATAGCTTCTGGGTCACTTTAACCTTCTATGAGATATCGAACCCATAATGCCAAAACCCTGGCAGTCGCTTCTTAGGACGCATGGCAGGTCACCGCGTGGAGTGAAAAGTCAGATAACACCAGAAGAAGAAAAAGTGGAGGAAGAGTCCAAATCAATTGGGACATTGTGGGCACAAATGAAGAGGCCAGCACAACACAGAAGTCATTGGAAAGCAACAGTTTTAACCCTATGTTCCAAAGAGAACTAAAAAAATAGAATGGCTGGAATATTTTAATATAATATTAATATTGTTTAGTATGTGGCAACCAATATAAGAATTGTTAGGACACAGGTTCAAATCATCAAAAGGACTAGATTTGAGCACATGTTATGGCAAAGTGGCTTTTATTCTCACAGCCTATACAATTCTTCCTGCACTACATAGGTGGAAAAATGCGGTAACCAAATTGATAAAAAGATATTTTTAATAGCTTTAATTTTACAACTTTTTAAATTATGAAAGCTCTCTTTATAAAAGAAATATATGTTTTGTCTCATCATATAATTTTTATTATATATATATATATAAAGTTTTAATTGATATCTTTACTCTACTAATTAAGGACCATTCGGCATGGCATGAAACCTTTTGCTAATATTCTATTATATATTTTATGAACACACGAAGACTAACATTTTAATGTGTTCACTGTTTGATATAATTTTTTTCTTTGTTTGTTAACACTTTTTCATATGTGGGTTTATAAATAAATACATGGAATTAAAATCATGATTACATTATTGCTTGGTATTATGGTTTCACCTTATGTTTCCTTTTTAATAATAAATTGTTTACATCAGTGCACAAGTTTATATTTTGCCATATTGCAATAACCATTTGAACCTTTAATTTTAGTCTATATGTAAATAAACCCATTCCCTGAACTGGCTGGTATTTTGGTCTTGCACACCTAGCTTAAATTTTTTTAAATTGTTTCCTCTTTTCTGCATTGATTCTCAAACTCCTACAGATTAGCAGGATGTAGTTCAGAGAATGAAATGAATTGTCATGGTTTACAGCTTTGCAATATCTGCACCACTGTCTGATGCATCCAACTTCAACATTGCTTCTGGGTTACTTTAACCCTTTCACCCTTATGAGATTTCCCAATTGTCAATCCCTGATCCCTAAGGCAAGGGGCACAACTCCTCCAAAATATGGATATGATAATGACAAAATTGCATTTTCTTTCAAACTATTCATCATATCACACTCAGACTTGGCAGATCAACAGAAAAATGAAGTCTTGCATAAACCTATATCAAAGATAATTTAATACATCTATGTTTTAAATAATAAACTGTCAAACTCGACATAATGTGGGGAAAATTATTTTTTTTACCTTTGGGGTGTTGAGTAGAGGAGTCATATTGAGACGAAAATATTGAGATATATTCGCAAATCCCCTTTTTTCCAAACAGGTGAGATGCCCAAAACATTGAACCTGTCATCTGTACTCCAGTACATGCCATACTCAAACAGAATACACAGGTCCATCATAATATAAATTTTAAAAATGACGTTTTATTTCAATGGCTGTTGCAGATGTTCAGTGCGTGTCTTCTTTCCTTGTTTGTTCTTTGCGTTATATTACATACAAATTTGTCAGATCGGTTGCAAATTGATAAACTCATCGTGACAATCATGCTAAAGTATTCATAATGTGTGGCAATCTCAAGATTATGTAAAGACCCAACGTTTTGTACAAACCTCTCAACTTCTACTCGAAAAACTACATCACTACGGCGAAATTTGCGATCATTCAATGAAGAAAGACATTTGCTGTATCTCTCCAGTTTTGTTTCAAAGTTATTGCAGTATTTTATAGTGGCCATTGATATTGGGAAGAACTAACCCTCCAGTTTTATCAGTATGCCATGTGTCAAAGTAATGGCAAACAGAAGAATATATTCTACAAGATACTATGAAGCATGAAGACCATTAACTACTTTGTCAGTCTATGATCATGGAAAAAAGGATGTAGACATACTGTATGTTATCAAGTATAAGCCGTGACTTTTTAAAATGCTTTTCCTGTCTTAACTTAAAGTAACGGTCTTTGCTTATATATGAATAATATGCATACAACAAATATTTTTTTTAAATTACCATTAGACAAAAAATGAGAACACAGAATAATGTCAAATACTAGTAACATGAAAAAACTTACTGGTACCAGTACAGTCATTAAAATCCTTGAAGTCAGAATTCTACTGGAAAAATGACATCCGAGAGGTGAAATTCATGATGCCACAATTAGTAGATCTAGGTCTACCACACGGAATGTCCTCATTGTCCACTGCAAATTGTTTCAATTTCGTAACAAATCAGTCGCACATGATAAATATTTCGCACAGGTCTGAACTACGCAAAGGTCACGGTTTTAAATTAACCCTAGGCAGATTCAAAATAGAATATCCTAGCGAAACAAGTTTTTAAAAAAGCAACTCCGGCAGAAATACAGGAACCACCATTACGACACTGTTACTAAAAATAGCTCGTCTAGGAAAGGTACGTTGTTCCAAAATGGCGGCACCTGTTATAAACGACATATAGATGTGAGATTGTATTATATGTAGAAAGTAATGTAAATCTAGGCCTAGCATAATAAGTAGGATTTTGCACTTGAACTCTGGGGTTTTGAAAAATTCATTCAGAAAGTGCATTCATTCATTATGACACATAGATAGTTTCAAGACTCTTTCTCACGCACAAAGCAATGTTATACGGCACAGACTTTAAAAGGCAGTGATGTCAGTCTAAACAAATTTGATTCCATCCTTGGATAAGAATAGTGACACTGTGAAATAAATCAATTTTCGCTTCTAGTGCTTTCTGCAATTTCTGTGTGAGCTTAGTGCATGTTCGTAGACACAAATAATGCTGTAATGCCACCGTAATGACCAAACTTCCTGACTGAATGAGATAGCTAGTAACAATGCTTATACCTATCTCTTGCGGGTTTAATCTTAGGCATGCTGTGTTTACAATTACGCAATTTCTCTTCTGCTGCTGAATTAATTTTTGTAAATGTTGCGCAATCGTCGGTGACTGTTTTGAAATCGTGATAACTTCTTTTGTTGTTACAGATATTTAAATAATATTTGCACATATAAATAAAGAATTAAATTCTGCATATATTGGTGTAAGTTTTGTTTGTATGTGTGTGATAAAAACAGATTTAGACCTATCTAGAGCTAAGCCTACCGTATTTTTTATCATTCGGAAGCTGTTGAATGTTATATATTTTACATAATGAGAACCTTGTGGAACCTCATGGTCTATTTTAATTAAACAAATTGAAGTACTTACCTCTCAAAATTTCCACATTGAATTCGGAATAAATAATGATTTCACTGGGTATACGATGATAGAAAAGTATAATAAACTCGATTCACTGTCATGTCGCTTCGCCGCAAAGTCGATGCTTAAAGATTGCTTGGATTTCCATTCCATAAAAAAACACTATCGTCTATCGTCATTTTGACAATAGAAACAGGAAGTTAGATCAATTCTCTTCTCAATGTTGCCAAAACATTATGTCAAAAAGTTACAGATCTTGATTTGTCGTTCGGTTTCGGGTTTAGCAAACCAGGCGGTGGATTTCACCTTCCGAAATTAAGACATGACACAATTCCGGCGTAATGCACCGCCCGAATTGTAAACACAGCGTGCTAAAGGTTAATGACTTCTAGGGACGTTGCCTAGGAATGTCATGCTATGTTATCTGTGATGTATTGTTCCCAGCTATCCTATTCCAGTAAATGTGAGTGGGGCAAATGAAATAAAAGACCTTGCGTCTTACAGTTGCTATAAGTTTGTGTTAATTTACATTTAGCATGATGTCTCCCTTCCCTTAATTCTTATAATAATGGAATTACACAGTATTATTTTTTCCTACCTCTGCCTATAGAAGGGTTTTGAACTTTTGTCATATTTGGGACATTAAAAGTCATGTCTCTACTTATAGACGGAAACATGCGGTAATCTCTTTAAATACTCCTTATGTCAAACATTGACTTCAAACACAAAATAGCCAATTTAATGTTTTGAAAATAATTTTACTGATCCATCTCATCATCATCATCATCTGAACTCTTAATTTCAATGTCTTCTGTTTCCTTAGTATCTTCAGCATCCAGTGGATCACCTGAAAAAGTATTAAAATAATCTCTCAATATGCCGAATATAAACATACATTTTCATTAATGTATTACTTATTTATTCTTGATTATTTTTTAAAATTATTTTTTAACAAGATATTTTACAGATCATCAAACTTTAAATTTGCTTGTTAACAAAGAAAACAAAGATGGTGTTAATAAACATGTAATAAATATTTAGAAGAAGTAGTCATCCATGAATTGTAGCAGGGAATTATCAATATCACAATAAAAATATAATGCAGATAAATAGGGGAATCCCCCTATAACACATTCAATTATAACAAATATCCCTATATAACACTTTTTAAAATCCCCAATTATATTTATTCTATATTGTTTGTACTTTATATAGCTAATTTCTATTATAACATACATACGAGGGGGAGTCAATAAGTAAGTCACAAATTGATGTTGGATGGCAGGAAAATGTAGTAGGTGGTTTCTAAAGCTGTTTATAGTTGATATCATCATAGAACTTTATGTTTATGTTCGCGAGATGGCGCTAGCTGTACCTTGCGCATGCGCAGCACAAAAAACAAAATGGCTACTGTACTTACAGAGTGTACAATCAATGAACAACGTGCTGTTGTGCGTTTTTTATGGGCAAAAGGACTGCCTGCAAAAGACATTCATAAAGAAATGCTTCCTGTTTATGCTGACAATTGTTTGTCCCGTAAAGCGGTGCACAGCTGGGCAAGAAAATTTTCTCAAGGACGCTCTAAAATTGTTGACGAAATCCGATCTGGTCGTGCTGTTGAAATTGCAACAGACGCATCTGTGCAGCGGGTTGAGGAGATGATTCGAGGTGACAGACGAGTAACGATAGACGCTGTAGCAGCTGCAATAGGGTGCTCACATGGTTCAGCATACAGCATCATGCATGACCGATTGAAATTTAAGAAAGTGTGTTCAAGGTGGGTGCCCAGACAATTGACGGACGAACACAAAATGAACCGATTAGGCTTGTCATTGGAGCATCTCTGTCAATACGCAAATGAAGGAGAAGACATGATGAACAGGATTATTACTGGGGACGAATCATGGGTGCATCACTACCAGCCTGAATCAAAGCGTGCTTCAATGCAATGGAAACATCCTTCTTCGCCTTGTGTCCAAAAATTCAAGGTTACACCATCAGCAGGGAAGGTTATGCTGACAGTGTTCTGGGATTGTCAAGGAGTGCTTTTAACCAATTTCAAAAAGAAAGGTGACAATGTGAATTCTGAATCATACTGTGAAGTTCTATCAGTGCTTCGGGATGCAATTCGAAGAAAACGTCCAGGGCTGCTGACTAGAGGAGTGCTACTCCTTCATGACAATGCTAGACCACATACGGCTCGATTAACTCAGGAGAAAATAAAAATCTTGGTTGGAAAATTCTGGAACATCCTCCTTACAGCCCCGATTTAGCCCCTAGTGATTTTCACCTTTTTGGTCCACTAAAAACCCACCTTGGCGGGAAGCATTTCGCGACTGACGCAGAAGTTGAATGTGAAGTGAAAATGTGGCTTAAAAAGCAGAGCACGCAGTTCTACGCAGCAGGTTTGGGAGGACTCATAAAACGATGGGATAAATGCATCAATGTTGGTGGAAATTATGTTGAGAAGTAAAGGGATAATGTATGTGTAAAAATAAACAGTTTTCAGGTTTTTATTGTCTTCAGTTTTTTTCTAAAGAGCCATTTGTGACTTACTTATTGACTCCCCCTCGTATTTTGTCAGTCCAGACCAAGTAACCATAACAGGATTCAGCTATATATATATATATATATATATATGTTGTTCATCCATCACAAGTGATGATGACCATTTGATACATCCACTTATGAAAATTCAATTTTAGTTATGTCCTTGATTATGAGTTCGTAGATAGCTAATGAGCCCTATTCGAGCTGTAAATATCCTTGGACATATATATATATATATATATATATATATATATATATATATATATATATATATATATATATATATATATATAAAAACAAGATGACATTCACATCACTCAAATGTAAATTAGTTGTTTGCTAGATACCCTCAGATAAAAACAAGATACTCTTGTAGCAGGACAATAGTCCTCATAGATTTTCAGCAGGATATAGTCCAGAGAATGTAAATGTGCTGTCGCCGTTTTATTTCCACCAATGGTCCAACTATCCATCTTTGGCGGGATCCAATATATTCAACTTACTGTTGTTACAGTGATGATGATGATCTTTTTCGTCTGTACAGTAGGTCAGGAAGCAAAATTTCAATGGACTATGAGATCCTCAAATTAGTCAAATTACAGAGATACAGTTCCCACATTTTACATGATTGCTTGCCTTAGCCCAGGGCACTACAGTGCTAACCTGTAAGGCAGAGGGTGAATTATCACTTGCCCCACCCTCTCTCCGAAATATGTCAAGCTGTGAACCATGACACGATACATGTGTTCCATTCTCAAGACTACATTCTGCTAACCAGCAGGAGTTTTCATGAACACAAAAAAAAAAATCACATAAAACAATAGTCAATCAAATCATTTTTTCTTCTGCTGTCTATGGTTACAGCAAGACAGAGTGTGATATCTGCAACTTTTGGTCAAAAATACATTGTTTTCAGCACTGTATTTATCAGTATTTAATAACCAAAGTTCCAGGGGATATCCAACAAAAAAGAGTGCTGCAGTAACACAAATATAAAGTGATACAGTAAGGATAAGTAATAAATTGTTACTTTTACTAAAAGATGAACTCGATCAGCAACCAACTAAAAGAAGATAATAAATAAATACAAATAATAATGTAAATAATAGGAAATACATGTATTGAAACAAAAAAACAACAAAAGAACAAAGATGTTTCTTTGTTACAGACAATGGGGCCTTTATCAAGAAACATTAAAACGTAAAAAAAAATGGATGAGTTTCACCAACAGAAATGGTTCTGTGCCATTGAAAACATATCTTTTCTCTTATTTTCTCCTTTTCATTTGTTATTTACACTTATATGTATTATACATTAGCTTTTTAGTAAAAATAACTATTATCTTACTGTCATCTAAATACTAAAATATAGGGATGAAAATAAGATGAGAGACTACATATGATACCTGGTCCTAATTCTGTCAAAAGTTCATCAACATGTCCTAAAAGAGCTGCGTCCTGATATTTCACTTTCACATAAACCTGAAACATACAAATTTATTATGCAGCTTTGCGTAATTAATTATTAAAATAATTGCAGCATATCCTGTATAGGAAATTGCTTTTCAATTATTGTTATTATCTCTACACGATTGTTACAAAGCCCGGGCAGACCATGCAAAAGACGGATTACAGAAATAAGAGTCAACGAAAAAAAACATATATCTTATTTTTCATCGTTCTTTAGTCAGATATCAGGTTACAGCGCTAATAGCTTCAATGATTGTGTGATTTTGTGTGATTCGCTTCACGTCATCCATGGAACCCCTCAAGTCGGGAAGGAGTGTCAACTCAGCAGGCCACATTTTCTTCCTCTCTTCTTGGAAAAGTTGACAGGAATGAAGAATGTGTTCTGTAGTCTCTGGGCTCAGTCCACAGTTGCACAGGTCTGTCTCGCCAATCTTCAGCTTTCGGAACATGTGACTTCTCAGTCTGTTACTTCTTCTTCTTCTTCTTTCGTTCACTTGAAACATGTCTATATCTGTAATTCTGTCTCCTTAATAAAACTCACTGTCTTTTGTAGTTCATACAGTGTCCCATAGAGTTTTGATTCCAGTGTTGTTTCCTCTGGCCAATATGTCTGCCTCAGCGTTTCATGCTCAGAACACTCTTGAAGTATATGTTTGGCACTCTGTGCTGCCTGTCCACATGTACACATGGCTGTGTTGCCAATCTTGAACTTTGTATACATGTGACTGCGGAGTCGGTTGTGTCCTGTTCTGAGACGTAGAATTATAACTTGTTCTGGTCTGTTCATAATATGATAGTCATCTTGTGTTGGTGTTTGTGGCTTTCTTATTGACTTGATCATCTGTTTTTTCTGATGGTAGGTGATTGGTATATCTGGTTGGTCTTCGGCAGCACCTTCCTTAGCCAGCTGGTCTGCTTTTTCATTTCCTGGTATTCCACAGTGAGAGGGTATCCACTGCATGGTTACCCTATACTGGTAAGACAATTTGCTAAGTAGTTTTTTCAAGTCTGTTAGTTTTTCAGACTGGAGAGCTTGAAGCACTGACCTTGCATCTGTCAGGAATACCACAGGCTGTAGGTCAGAGTTGGAATTCAGCAGTTTTTTAGCTGCCACACTAATTGCCTGGATTTCTGCATCATAATTATTGCAGAATTTTCCTGTCGGTGTTCTGATTGTATCTCTAGGCTTGTGTGGATATTCTATGTATACACCTGCACCTCCATTCCTCATGGCATTCTGTGCTGACCCATCTGTGTATACTCTGACCCATATATCTTGTGGATATTCCTCATCCAGGAAACTGAGGGTGACTGTCCTTCGCTGCACACTGTTCTGTTCGTCCTCGCTTAGTATTCCTTTCACATGGGTCTGAATGTATATTGGCATTCCATGTCTTTCACTCCACGGGGTTTGTTCTGGTACAGGTCTTAAGGGGCTGTCAACTTCAGGTAGGTCTGTAAGTTGTCTGCGGAGTCGTTTAGCTTGATGGATAAAGCTGCTTCTTTTCAATCGTCCCATTGCTAGATTTTGGAATCTTTCCTTCATTGGATGACTTGGCATACACTGAAACTTTTCTGCCTGAATTAGTACTTTTGTGTCTCTGCGTTCGCCAAGTGTTTGCATTCTTCCCATTTTCTGCATCTCTGCTATGGGTGTTGATTTCATTGCTCCCCGCATTATTCTAAGTGCCTGGTTTTTCACTTTATCTAGATCTTGTAATGTGGTGTTTGATGTAGGACACCACGCAGCTGAACCATATTCCAGTTGTGGTCTTATGCCTTGCTGGTAAACTTTACTGAGTATATTCCCATTGGCTCCCCATGTGGTTCCACTTAGTTTTCTCAGGATAGCTAACGTCCTCCTGGCTTTTGTTGTTGCTTTGTTTATGTGCTGCTTCCATGTCAGCTTATCATCAAAAGTAACTCCGAGGTATGTGGGTTGTTTGTCTTCTTTCAAGAGCTCTCTATCTATTTTAATATGACCGGCTTTTTGTTTTGGTGAGAGGGTAAAAAGTGTAGTGCTGCACTTATCTGTGTTAATGCTGAAACACCATCTATTAGCCCATAAGGTTAGGGCATCAATAGCTCTTTGTATTTGTTTAGTGGCCACTGTCGCATGTTCTTCCGTGCACCAGATCACCAGGTCGTCAGCATACATTGCCACTTTGATCCCATGTGGTAGTTCAGCAACTAGGTCATTGATATAAACCAAGAAAAGTGTGGGGGACTCCATGATGCAGTAGAACTTTCTTGCTCTTGCGACCATCTAATTGTACCCTGGCTCTTCTATTATGCAGGTATGTCAGTCTGTTACAAACATATATGAAGCACACAAAATGACCATCTCCAGAGAACACTTCTATTTCTGATGCTGCAAGGTATAAAGCGAAAAGAAAGAAAGTTATATCTCTACCACTTTATACATTTCATTAATCTTGCTTGAACTAAGAGGAATGGCTTGATCTACGCTATAAAACCTCATCAAAATTCACACAGGTTTGGACTCTTGTGATCACCTTACTAGCTACTCTGCCATGCAGATTGTCTGTATAATTAAAGCTTAAAAAGTTATCTAATCAGCAGTTTGATTTGTCTCAGCTCAGCGATCATCCTCCAACATGTATTCATGGAAAAAATGAAGTAATATGTTTTACAGTTCACAAATAGACTAAATCACATGTATAAATATAGTTAACAGGGACACTGTTAACAGGCTAAATTGACATTTTATCCAAAAGGTCTAGATCAAGAGAAAATCAGGGGGGGGGGGAGAAGAACAATAAAAATATTATTGCAGATAGATTAGATTGCTTGCAGACATTAAAATAACAGAATAACTAAAGAAGCAGTGATGCTTTGTGATAGAAATGGATATTTAAAAATAAGGAAGAATGAAATTAAACAAGATTCAAAACAAATAGAATAACAGTATGAAACATCTAAATTTAAGAATGAACTGTATTGGAATCAAATGGGTCTAGGGTACCATACTGCAATATGTAACAATTCTCAATAACATACCTAGACCATCATTAGTGTAGCAAGATTTTATTGCAGTGAGTGGATGTCGCGGGAACCAAGGTAGGCTGTGCTATTGAAATGCAGTTACTGGAATAAGAGATATGTGATTCTTCTGCATTCATGCTAGTTTGTCAGGCCTGTCATCAGGGTGAATTCTACTGTCTTCTCCAGGTCCAAGAGGCTGCTCCATAGCTTTATTTGTGGTTAATATCATGAAGAAATTGGCAAATAGTCACCAAGTCTCGTCAGTTTTGCCTATATATCTCATGTTGCAGTGTTTACAGATGTCACAAATAACATGGGACTCACATGCAAAGTCACTGTCGTTAGTAGATGAAGTCCTAGAAAATAATATGCAAAGTCAAAGTGATCCACAAATTCAAGCTGAAGTTGGATGTATTGGTCTGAAAGGTAGCCGAGTTGTAAACCACAGTGCAATGCATTTTGCTTTCCAGACTACACTCCTGTTGAGAGGCAGGAGTTTGAGAACCAAGAGCAGAAGTGGAAAAGAATGTGACTGAACAAAACAAACTAATAATGTGTATAAAAGAATAAGACTGATAAAATATGACATGATTTTATGTCCACAAATACATACACTATAATGTGAGACACTATAATGTGAGACACTATAATGTGAGACACTATAATGTGAGACACTATAATGTGAGAGACATTTTAATCTAAAATATTTTGCATCTGTAACTATGTAGACAGCAATAAAAAGGTCAAGAAAATTTTACTATCGCTAGGTTTGAGGTTGGTGACGAAGTGTGCTGTACGGGTAACGTTGCAACATACGGCTGGAATAATAGTGATATGGCTAGACATATACCATTTAGTGGAAGTGGTAGAAAAACTGAAAGTATTCACTATCACCACCGACCATTGGCGCAGAGATCCATTTGGAGTTTGAGGTTGAATGAAAACTTCCTTTTTTAAATCTGTTATACAATTTTGATTAAAAAACGAATCAATATTGGATATACTAAGTCCTTAAAGATACCAACCTCTTTAGCCTTATGTAAATAATGCCTTGCATTGCCATAGTAATCTTGTCCTTGGAGATAGTTAGCCCACCCTATAAGATACCACACATCTGGCACTTCATCATCCTCATCCAGTAAAGTTTCTAAAACATCTGTAGCCATCTGAGGGAAGACAACATGCAAATGTGCCACTTGTATGTTGCACTGTGCAAGTTTTATTTGCATAACAATGACACTGGAAATGTATATTTTAGTTACATGTCACCTCTAAAACTAATGATTGTAAAATATATCAAATATAGTTATTCCTAATTATGAAAAATGTCTTCTAGAGAATAGGTTCTCAACAAATCTCCTCAACATGGTCCTATTTTTCCTATTATTTAACTATTATTTCCAGTTATTTTCAATTCATACACATCTTTTTAGTATTCATATTTTCAAGTGTTTCCCTTTCTGTAAATTCAACAATACCTTCTTACCATGCTTTCCTCTGATCTTACTGTATGTCTTATCCATTTCAATTGCAAGTTGCTTGACTTTTCTCTTCTACTAGTCTATATTCTGTTTTATAGGATTTCTGCCCATATATTACCAGGGCGCAAGAGTGGAGAAAAGAATAGCAACACTGTTACCTGCCATGCATGTTGTAGAAGATGACTAAGGAGGTTTTGGGGTGGAGTTGGTTGTCACTTACATAGAGGGTCCAAGTGATCCAGAAGTCATGCTGGAAACTAATGTGTCAAGCCGAAAGGTGCAGATAACTCAGAGCAGATGTAAATGATGGTCAACGCATTTAATTCTCCAGACTACATCTTGTTAGTCTGCAGGAATTTGAGAACAAACGCTGCCGAAAATATGATTTTGTTTTTGATAAAATTTACATACTTCTGGCTCATTCTGTCGCCAGAGTGAAGTACTCAATCTTCTTCAGGAAAGAGCGACACATATATTTTGGCTTAAATCTGTATCCTATCACTGACTGAATTTTTGGCAGTTCTGAAGTATGTGATCAGGGGTTTAGATTTTAGATCCATACAGACAATCATCTGTGTATGAGATCCTTAGTAGAGGTGGCCCAGTAATCTGCAGTTGCCTGTTCTACAGCCAAATCGTGTGGTTTGTTGATGTCTTAGGAAGTGACGTATTGCATCTGATTTGTCTTCCACTTTCATTTAAAACAGTAATTTCAAAGGTGAAACTACAATAGATGGACTGGATAATGCACCCATTTTATATCAGTGTATGGGATATGAATCTGAGTGCAGACACCAATAGGGCAGTGAATTTATCAGACCATACTACCAACATGTAGACAAAAGAAAATTTTGACTTTGTTTGGAAAGGAATTATTAAGAAATGGAGAAACTATAGAATAATAGATTTGGCAGTTGGGTGAAAGTATACCTTCTCAACAAAAACAGTCCAAGTACAACTAAACGACCCCAAGAGAATGAAAAAGTGCAATTGGGTTCCCCAGGAAGAGGTTCAGTCCCCACACTTTTTATAATCTATACCAATGGTCTAGTTGTTTAACTACCACATGACATGAAAATGAGGATGTTCACTAATGACCTAGCGTAAATAATAATATGCAACAGTAGCCACAAAACATACAAATTGTAAATGCCTTAACCTTCTGACCAAATAGATGGTGTTAACATCAATACACATCATAAGTGCAGAACAGGGGCTGGAAACTAAGACTGGTCGGGCAGTCCCACTCGAGCAGGACCATAGTCCTGCCCAAGTAAGCAGAGTGCTGAAGACAGAGGCATCCAGCCAAAAGGCGCACAGATAATCAGGATGCCACGCACAAAACACAATGGAAACATCTGTATTTATAAATAGTTATGGTGCCTGCCCTGTGGCGGACGTTCAGGCAGGGACGGTGCCGGGCCCTATACCTCAAAAGGGCCCAACCTCAGTTACTGAGTTTTATTAAGGAGACAGAATTACAGATATAGACATGTTTCAAGTGAACGAAAGAAGAAGAAGTGCAGAATAATATTGTTTACTCTCTTACTAAACCAACAAAAGTGTCATCAAGATAAATGATGAGCTCATGAGGAATATGGATCAGAGACGGTAAGCAGCATCAAAATCATTACTTTGTCAAAGACAGATGTCGGGCCATTGGCGCAAATAAAACAGTAACATAATGCATTTCCATTCTCAGGACTACATCCTGCTAAAAATCTAGTAGGACCATGTTCCTGCTACAAGGAAGATCCAGCAGGAGTTTGAGAGTGAATACTGAAGAAGAAACGCATTACTGGAACTAAAGAAGGTGCAAAACCAGGCCATTAGAGTAATCATTGAGCAACTAAAATGTCTAGCACAGTTCATACATATCTATGTAACATTACAGTTTCTATATGCTTCTTCCTTGAAAGGCGTAACTTCAAGCTCTAAAATGCAGTGACACAACATAACATTGGAACAAAGGATAAAGCCAAAGTATCACTCATTGATTGATGGTATGAATTCTGATTATTTATTTTTTTTATCATCCTACCTCATATTCTTCTACCTCTAAGAGTATTTTTGCACACTGAATTCTTGTAGTAAATGGGATTGAGCAGAGCTGAAAAAAAATTACAAATTTGTTCATGTTACATTTTGTTTTTACTTCATTTACTCTATTAAAATAATAAAATTACATTTTACAGCAATATAAATATATATCTACAATACTTCACCTGTTTAAGACATACAATTTGAACTCAATAGTCATCTGTGTTGACGAGACTCAAAAGGGGAGCAGAAATAGGTAATATGGTAATATACCATGCTTGTTTAAGAGGCAACTAAGAAGGATTAGCATGGGCATGACTAATCCATCCTGCATATATCAGAATGGTTGCAAAATTGTATTATGAATATATGTTTTGGGATTATATATACAGATATCACACTGGACTTGCTCTGGGATACTGCTGCACCTCATCTCTCTCCGAGAACCAAATATGCATCCATAAATACCGATATTGGCGCAAATAAAACGGCGATACAACGCATTTCCATTCTCAGGACTACATCCTGCTGGAAATCTAGTATTACCATGGTCCTGCTACAAGGGAGATCCAGCAGGAGTTTGTGAGAATGAACACTGAAGAAGAAGAAGAAGTGCTTTTGTCAGAAAGGCTATAGGCTGCCATGAGCTACCTGATCACAGCTAAATAGATTGCGTTATCATCCTCATTAGTGTCATCACCATCAGTCATCAGACACAATAGTGAGGAAATTTGAGATATGTAAAGTGAGTATATATCGCTTAGCGATAGTCTGAGAATTAATGATAATATTAATATATACAATGATTATGGACGAATGCTATCAATCAATCAAGTGCCATGCCGAGAGGTGTAGACGGCCATGCTTTTCCACAGCTCTCTGGTTTTGTGTGTTGTTAATAAGTTCAGTTGGTGATTTATTTTTGTGCCACAGTAACTCATACAGAAATTTCTCTCTTTGTCTTCCTCTGTCTCTTCTCCCCTTGATCTTTCTTGTGGTTATTAAGTGTTCAAGTTTTACTTTCCTCATCTATTGTCTTTCCCCCGGTGGTTTGTGATCCACTCTTGCCGTTAAGCATAGGGGTGATTGGAGCTCGTGCTTGCGTTCTATCGCCAGATGTGTGGCCTTGGCTGTGCTATGACCGTGTCTGTACAGGATGTCCTTGACGTTTTCTATCAATCTTTTCCGTGGTCTTCCTCTGGCTTTGTACCCTGATCTCATTTGGTTATATGCTTGTATGGACAACTTTTTGTGATTCATTCTCATAACTTTCCTCATCACATGCCATAAAAATCTTTCACTATAATTTGTCGTTTTACTCCAGCATCTCTGAGAACTTATACATTAATTTTCTTGGCTGTCCATGGAATTTTCATCATTCTTAAAAACCACATCTCAGATACCTCCAGCATAATAGTGGGCATTTTTTTAAAACTATCCATGCTTCACTGCCATAAAGAAGGATTGGTTCAATATAAGATCATAGCACTCAAACTCATGTATGCATTGATATTACTCCATTACATAGAATATTTCTCATTTTTTGAAATGTTGATTTGTCATGTGCTATTCTGTTCTTTATCTCATTGGAGCATCTGCTATCTGATGTTAAAATGGTGCCAAGATACTTGACTTTATCCACTTGATTTAATTTTGCATCATTGATAATAATACTGTATTTTGGCAGTGTGTATTTCTATGAGACAACCGTTACTTCTTTTTCTTCCTGTTCAGACTGAGACCTCTGTTTTCAATTTCTTGTAATACTACATCCAACAGGGCTTGAAGTTCTTGTTCGCTCCCTTCAATCAGAACTGTACTGTAAGCATATCTTAGATTATTCAGATTGTATCCTTAAACTGCTATACTTGGCATGCTTTGTTTTGCATAATATCCTCTGTATACAGGATACTTACTTCAACTGGATCAAACTCCTCTTCAGTTGCATTTGGTGTATCCGCAGACTGCAGCTTTGGTAACCAGATTGATACACTTTTCTTAATAAATTCTTTTGCTTCCTGCAAATAGTATACAAAAAGAAAATTCCTGGCATCAAAACTGATATTACATCAATCACAAAAATGTCAGCATATAAGATAATAACACAAAATAAGACCAAAAATATATAATAGTAATGAAATCAATTTAACTCTTTGACCATGAATCATCATTTATTTGATGCACAGCAGTACACTTTTTTGTATGTTAGCTTTTTTAAAAGACTTCAGTCTTTTAATTTTATGTGTGGATGTTTTTTTAAATTTATATCAACATAAAAATGATTCAAATTGAAAATACAATAAGTATACATTACTTCTACCATGATTTTGATGTGCTATAATCACAATTATTTTTATATTGGTCATATTTGGACATTGGTAAGTGACATTATTTTCCTATAATTTTTTCTATTTTATCATGCTTACTTATGTTTCTAGTGTATAACCATTTTATTTGTAAATGGTTTGGTTACATTAATTATTGAAAATCTAACCTGACAACAATCACCGTTTCTTATTTAAATTTAAAAACATGTGGCTCGTTAATTTCATTTAAGTTAACCTTCAACAACATGATTATTAATTGTCGATGGATATCTTTCAGGATTATATGGATATCTCTCCATATAACCCTGCAGCGAATATAATTTAAGTCACCCGTTGCCGTGCACTAATTTATAGGTACGGAACCACAAGATGTTAATTTCTTTGTGCCATTCTTTGCTAAGACTACATCACATCCTTCCCACTCAGTTATGTACCAAGTAACGTGTAAGTCAGAGCAGTGATGTTTAATTTCTACTCCAACTGTTGTTTGAAAATTTTACGCCATTTTCTTGAAATGTCTATGGATTCTGAGGAATTCTTGGGATTTACAATTGTCTTCAAAGAAATTATTATTAACACATTATTTTCAAAGAATAGATGCAGACATTTCAATACAACATTGGATATAATAATAATTAGGGGTGCTTGCGATTGGAATATCTCTGGCTCCTGAATGGAACAAACCAGCCTAGCAGGGCAAGTTGTATCTACTGTTTTATTTGTTTTAATATTATGAGAATGGTAGTTTATTTATGAAATAATATAAATACAACAGGTCTAGATAAGTAGAAGAATTTATCAGGGGTACCACAGATCGGCATTGAATATAATTAATAATTACGTTGTATGTCAGCTTAGGCCTAATGTAGAATGACAGAAGTGACATCTAAGTGTTTAATTTGTTTGTTCAGTCCATAATAGGTTAGTTTGGTTATGAAACAACATAAATACAATAGGCATAAGTATGTTCAAGGATTTTATCAGTTTGCCACACACAGGTGCGACCAGAAATTTTTAAATATATTTTTAATGTTATTTTTTCCCAATTTTCAACTTCAAAATGTCCTCACACCTCTTGCATCACACATACACAAACAAAAGATACACCAATAAATGTAGAATTCAAATCTTCATCTGCATGTACAAAAATTATTTTAAAATCTCAAACAACAAAAAAGTTACTCTGTTTTCCACCCTACCAACAATAACGCAAATTGTCAAAAATAAGCCAGGCACAGGGAGAATGTGCATAATTTTTAAAGCAGGGTGCTAAAAGTTAATAATAAATTTTGAGATCGACTTATGGTTGTTTTGGATACATTCAAAAGTACCTCAGCACCCGCGAGAAATTTTGTTGAAAAACATGCCCATATATAATACATGTTTATGTTTTCGTAATTGGATAATCTACACAGTGACACCACTACAGATTAAAAAAATGTTGCTGTGTTAGGTTGTTAAGTACAAATTTCATATCATGAAATATATTTGGAAAAATAAACAATAGTTAAATTGTTATAATTCAACCATGAAAAAAAAAAGATTAAGCTATATGTTAAAATAAATAAAATATTGTATTCTTTTTTTATCTTTTAACATTTAGAACCTTGAATTAAAATTAACATATAGATGTCAGAAAAGATGTTGGTGATTCTATATTAGGTCTGGGCCAACATACAACGTAATTATTTTCAATGCCAATCTGTGGCACCCCTGATAAATATTGTATTTAAGTTATTTCATAAATACACGAATGTTCTCATTATATTGGAAAAAAACAAAAAACAAAACTAGGAAAACACACACAAAAACAAATAAAACATAGAGATATCACTTACCTACAATGTCAATCTGTTCAATATTAGGCCTAGAGATATTTCAATTGGACACAATACTAACTAATCCAATGTCCTAGACCCATATGAAAGCAACGAAATGTCTGGATATATTCTCCGAAAGTAACGTTAATATTATTTGTCTTTGAAAACAACTGTAATTCCCAAGGAATCATCATCATCAGAACAGAATCCATAAACATTACATGAAATATGGCGTGGAAATTCAACAGAATTCGTTCCAGCGAACCGGCAATCAAATATTAAGCATAATTTCTCCATTTTTAAATGAACTCTTTAAAAGAAGGGTTGGGGGGGGATGTGACGTATTCCTAGCTCCGAATGGTGCGTATCATTTATCACGTCAGCCTAACTTCATGTATTTCCGTACTGATGAATCAAACAAATAGCTACTGGCATATAGGTACTCCCCTGAGACTGCTATGACATATATTTGTTGATGTATCCACACACCTAACATTCATGACTGACAGAAAAGATCTTATCTAAAAAGCATGATTTTGAGGTAACATAAAAAATGTATGCCTGATATCAAGAAAGTACCTTCATTAAAATAACAAAAAGAGACAGTGACAGAGGTGCAACAAAGTATGTGTTCAAGCTAAAGTATTCCATTTATTTAATGTCTTTCTTCTAGTAAAATCAAAATGTGTAACTCTATAAACCCTAACTGTATATGCCATATTTTCCAATCTTACCTCTTTTTCATCTTTAGATAGAAGGAAATTTGCTTTCAATTGAAGAGCTTCAGGATTCTCTACATCTGCAGCAACAGCCTTGTCTACAAATTCTTTACATTTCTCCTCTGCTGCTTCATCAAAACTAGGAAATTAAATACATAATTCTGTAAGTTAACGTCAACTCCAACTCATTTTATACAATGTTGTAAGTTAAGGCCCTTTCCCTGAATGCATGTCTACCATACCAGTGTTCACAGCTCATAGTTTTTAAATAATTGTCTGATTGTTAATTTTTTAGTAGTTTGTGATGTCACTTTGGTGGTCCATTTTCTATTAATGAAATGACTGCTGTATCAATACCCTCTAATGAGAAGGAAACAACACAGCTTGTCTCCCTTGAGATACAGATGTATAGAGTTTAAAAGGGAGTGCTAAGGACCACACCATACCCCCCCCCTCCCAAACTAAATTCTAGGGTCAGCGATTCTACTCTTGATGCACATTCATGGCATTAAATAGTATAATCAGTTTTTTTCTCCCTTTTAGATACAGATGTATAATAGTTTACGAAAGGAGGGTATTATGGTTAGATTTAGATTTAAGCATGCCCCTACCCTCCCCCCCCCCCTTTCCTAAACGCTAGGGTCATCCCATCTACTCTTATGAGCATTCATGGCATAATTTAATTTCTGCTAACATTAGCCATTTTTTTTCTGCTGATATGGTCTGATAATGAAGTAATTTCATTTACTTTATGTTAAGTGTGCGTGCAAAAACACACTTAAAATGAACATGTGCATCCCCATCCAGGCCAGCACCTTGAAATTGTGATGGGGCTTAGTTCAGCAATCAGTGGCTGGAAACTAAGACTGGTCAGGCAGTCCCACAGTCCTGCCCAAATAAGCAAGGTGCTTAAGATGGAGGCAACCAGCCAAAAGGCGCACAAATAATCAGCACAATGGGAACATGTCTATATCAATAATAGTTATGGTGCCTGCCTGTGGCGGATGTTCAGGTAGGGACAGTGCCAGTCCCTATACCTCAAAAGGGCCCAACTCCAATTACTGGAAATCCTTCTCTTTCTTTCTTTTCTTTTGCGTTCATTCTCAAACTCCTGCAGATTAGCAGGATGTAGTCCAGAGAATGGAATGCGTTGTGTCATGGTTTACAGCATTGCTGCGATATCTGCGCCTTTCGGCCTGACACATCCGACTTCAGCATGGCTTTGAGTCTCTGACCATATATGGGATGGGACAGCCAACTCCATCTCATAACCTCCTTAGTCGCCTTTTACGACATGCGTGGAAGGTAAACAGTGTTGCTATTCTTTGCTCCCCTTACGGGCCCTGGCAACACACGGGTGGGGTGTGTCAAATGAATTGTTACTTAATCTTTTTAAGCTTCACTGGGTTATGCCTCAAGAAGTTCCACAATTCTATTTGATCCTTCAATAGGAATCAACATCATTTTAGGAAATTTCCATAAGCGCTCAGATTTCCAGTCATCAGTCATCTAAAAGTGTACAAGTCCTAGTCTTCTCCTGCACTTGTTCTTGCAGTACATAGTCCAAAGAATGGAATGTGTTGTGACATGGTTTATAACTAGACTGATATCTACACCTTTCAACTGACACATCTAGCTTCAGTATGGATTTTGGGTCCCTTTGATCTACAGGATGGGACGGCCTACTGTACTCCTAAACATCTTTAGTTACGATGTAAAATACACAAGGCAAGTCACAGTGTAGGTTATTCTTTGCTCCTCAAGTGGAACCCTGCAACTCATGGGCAAGTGTCCAATGAAGACAAACATGGACAGATAACATCATGGAATGGACAAGGCAAGATTTTTTCTCGCTCATCCGCATCGTTTAAGATAGAAGTCACTGAAGCACTCTGTATTGATGATCAAATGTGGTACCTGCACGTCCCAAAGACGATATTTATTAGCATTTAATGTAGCAGTTTTCGTCGTAAAATTTCTAGATTGTAATGAAAAAAATGGGCGTTATTTGATAAGTCGAAATCCTTCTCAATTCAAGGGAATAGAGCTGAAAGAGATCAGACTGAAAGGACCGACAAAAGGGTGGAATTCTGACACTTGTTAAAAACAATATCAGTGCCTGTCAGCTGGAAGTTTATATGGAGGGGGCAGAATACCAGATGTTCCACCTAAAAACAAATCCTAAAGACAATATCAACCTCCTGGAAAGAAAAGACCAGAGTATCATATTCCGACTGCGCACACAACATGTACAGCTTAACAATCACCTGAACAGAATACAACCACAACACACTCCAGGGTGCCGGCTGTGCACTCATCCATATGAAACTGTTGACCACCACCTTTTTGAATGTCCAGCGCTGGATGACATCAGGAAAATGCTTCACCCTCCAGGGCCAGATAAATGGAACACATTATATGGAACAAAACAACAACTCACAAACACATGCATATATCACACAATGGCATTGGGTCAATGGGCTTGAGCCCATGGACCGCTGGATCAGCAACCAACCAACCTAAAAACAAACAGCACAGAATTCCATCTCCTGACTACTACTGCCCAAATGATAGACCATTGGTACTAGACACAACCCCAGAAAACTGATTCCCAAGACAACAGAAAACCCCAGACACTGATTCAACTCAGCCTATCTTTATATATTTACAAAACATAAATGAGTATAACTATGGATATGAAGTTGTGTCAGTTCGCATGGCACATAATAAATAATGAAAACATTAGTTAACCCCTTAGCAGCTGAGGTATCCTTAAGGATACAGTGAGGGGTTGCTGCCATTTTACAGAGATCTTCTTCTTTATTTACCAAGGAAACAATTCGTCTGAATGCTTTATTATAAGCATCCAGACAGATTTTTTTCCTGAGAAGTTAAGGATCTCTGCTAAATGGCAGGGGCTTTTCATCATATCCTTAAGAATGCCTCAGCAGCTAAGGGGTTACCTAAATAGAACATTTGACAATTAAGAAAACTCATTGTTTATCTGATAGTCACTTACCAACAATCTGTCAAATATATTTCAGCAATAGCACAATATGCACTGGAGATATCCTTGTCGGTTACTTGCCTGTTGGCACTACATGCCGCAGTAACCTGTAAAGTGAAAATTAACCTGAAAAGTGAAAATCATATTCTGAATAGTATTGAAGTACATCAGAAATATATTTTGTTTTGAACAAGCAAAGTACTTTCCAGCTTAGTCGAAACTTTTACTTTCATATCAATACTTGTTCTTCTGTGATCAATTATTATAAATCCAGTCCAATATTTCTGAGATGAAATGCTACAGAAAGATACTTAAGAATACCATGAAAGGAAAAAAAGAGAAGCTCAGATATAAACAAATTAAAGATTCCAGAGTGTTGGTTACTAAACACAATAGCAAACAGAATACACTTGTTTGGTCATATAAAGAGACACAACTGTTTAGAAAGATAAATAATGGAGGGCAAAGCACCTGAGAGGAGGAGAAAAGGCAGACCAAGAAGATGGACTGATGACATTAAAGAAAGCATGAATATATCATTGGAAAATGCAAGCCACATCACCCAAGACAGAGAATGGTACAAAGTTCACTGGGAAAACAAAGTTCTGGAGAGAATAGGTCACATGACACTAGTCCGATATTTATCATGAATAGAGCAGTTTGTTTTAGATCATTGTGGGTTCCCAATTATTTGTTTTATAAAGATGCTCCGTGGGCTAGTTTTTGTTCTGTGCACAGTAACGCTAGGATAGTCCTGTCATAGTTTTGGTGTGTCCCCCCTGCTGTTTATTTTGTATCCATGCTTTTTGACAGCATTTTGACTGCTTTCAGACTTTCAGTTCTCCGTGCAAAATAGGATAGTTATTGTCTATATTTCCGAGTTGTCTTCATCTGCTGTGCCCATAAGATTTCATTTGATATGGTCTCCTTTTATTGTTCTTTGCCACATGTTATTTTCCTTCAACTTGCCTTTTTCACTATGAGGGAGTGAAAAGTCTGCCTTGTTATGTTGTCAAGTCTCTGTACATCTATAGTTTCTTTTTCCTTGATATCTTATCTTCACTAGATTCTGGTGTGTTCTATTCCATAGTTCACCATATGATAGCATCTTCTGCAGTTAAAGTAGACATCTAGAGATTTGTGAGTCTTAAACTCAGTGATACACATCAAGAAATGGAAAATACCATCAAATTTATACAAGAAACAACAATGCAGATATAGACATTATTAGTAACCACAAGAAGAAGATAAGATATCTGAATGCTTAATGTGCTGTATTTATATGCCATGTTTCTGGGTCATAGAGAATTGCAAACTACACATTTGTATTGAAAAACGTAAATTTGTTTCTTCTTGGACAATGTTGAGAAATTCCATTCTAAATGAAGAGTGTTGAAAGCAAATCTAGTCTTGTTTTTCTTCTGCATACAGGTCTATAGTCATTATATTGTCAATTTTGTCTCCACTGTCTTCTCCAGATGAGAGTCAGTTCTCAATAATTTGTGTCGCCCGTGTGTTGCCAGGGTCTGAAATGGGAGCAAAGAATAGCAACACTGTTTACCTTCCACGCATGTCGTAAAAGGCGACTAAGGAGGTTATGGGATGGAGTTGGCTGTCCCTTCCTATATAGGGTCAGTGACCCAAAGCCATGCTGAAGTCAGATGTATCAGGCCGAAAGGCGTAGATATCGCAGCAATGTTGTAAACCAAAGCACACGCATTCCGTTCTCCGAACTACATCCTGCTAATCTGCAGGAGTTTGAGAACGAACGCTGAAGAAGAAGAATAGTTTTTGTCTTACCTATGACTTCTCTGGTCAGAACTGCCATATTTACTCATATCTGGGTTTGCTAATCGCAAACTAGCAACAATGCTTTTTTTTTTACTTTGAAACGATTTCTTGCATTCTATATATTTATATATATTTAGTTATTTATTGCGTCAATACATTAATTTTTTTTAAACCAAAAGTTACCTCAAGTGCTTCTTTTTCTTGCTTTTCTTTCAACATTAACTCGATTCCTTTCTGATAGCATTTAACTGCAGTAGCTCCTTCCATCAATTGACCAAGAGTCATGTACTTTGTAAAACCTGATTCTGGACATACCTCTACAGCTCTTCCCAGACACTGATGACAAATAAACAAGATATGACAAAGATATAATTTAGTCTATTATTCCTTTTGTCAATTTTTGTGAAACATGGATGCATTTGTAAGCTGTTTTGTTCAATATAGGGTGCTGCATTTATCAGGTCTCAGAGGGGGAAACATTTTTCTGGCATCATCCAAATATTCTTTATTGGTCTTGGGGTCTAACAATTTTTCCAGATGAATAAAAAAAATGAAGTCAGCAATCTGACTAAGAAGCAAAACCCTAACCATTTTTCCCAATTAGTATGTTAAACCATCAAGAAATAGGAAGCATCAGTATGTTTCAACATCTTATGGAGCGCAAAGAGATTGGTTCAACAATCAATCTTCATGTTAAACTCCTACTATTCAGGTTATGTTGTACTACAAACTACCATTACTTACTTAATGTAATCAATATGGAGGAATCAACAGAAATTTGATCAACAGAAACAACAGAAATTTGATATAATGTGCGCGCCTAACTTGAGGGGATATTCACACACACAAAATAAAACAATAAGTAGCAAAAATATGAAGCGATAACACATCTATAATGACAGTTTAGTTAATATTTATAGGTGTAGCAAAAATGTTTCAATTGCCAGGAAATTCAAATGATTAGCATTTACTTCCTTTGTGCAATGGTGTGGTTTCTCCTGAGCTTATTTCCTACCCAGATTATGATGATGATGAAGTAATCGCTTTAGCTGTGAGCATATAGCTCTTCACTGCTTATAGTCTTTCTGACAAAAACATAGGTCCTCTCAGTGAGTAACCAAGATGACACCCACATTTGTATAGGTTTGTTGTCTCAAAGGCATGGTTGTGTTTGGGGGGTTTACGGATGAATGTTTTAATTCCCAAAGAGAGACATTCCAGTACAGCAGTATCATCATGTCCTGACAGACGCATAGCATACACCTTTGGACCAACAAGTTCATCATTCTGTCATATATGTTGACCCATCTGCAGTAAATATACATCTAACATTCCCTGCCACCAAAGAGTCTGTATCAAAAGGACAAAGATGCAATGTCCGATGGCCTGCATGTTTTCATCATTCACAGGAACCATTTCAAATCACTAAATACATTTCAACCAATTAGCCCATCTATTCAGCCCGATATACCTGTTATTGTTTCTGAGAAATTTATATGTCTTGTAATTTATAATATTTGGCTGTTTCCAAACAACCAGGTCTTTGCTTTTGTTGTTTTGAGGAACCTCCTTTTGTAAGTCTGTCTGCTGTTTCATTTCCTGCTAGATTACTATATCCAAGAACCCATTAAGGTTCACATTTATTGAATATATGAAGATAAGATTACACTGCTTTTGCTGTGTAGAGGATATCTTAATTTTCATATGGTTTAAATTTCTCCAAAACAGACATGGAATCGGTACAAATGATTGTCTAATGGTTTTTCTTCTTCTTCTTCTTCTGCGTTCGTTCTCAAACTCCTGCAGATTAGCAGGATGTAGTCCGGAGAATGGAATACGTTGTGTCATGATTTACAGCATTGCTGCGATATCTGCACCTTTCAGCTGACACATCCGACTTCAGCATGGCTTTGGGTCACTGACCATATATGATGAGACAGCAAACTCCATCCCATAACCTCCTTAGTCACCTTTTACGACATGCATGGAAGGTAAACAGTGCTGCTATTCTTTGCTCCCTTTTCGGGCCCCAGCTACACATGGGCGTAATGGTTTTTGTTCGATGAGATCAAACTGTTGAGTATATTAAATCAATGGTTATCTTGATGGCCTCGGGTTTATAATTTGAGAAATTTTCACCACAAGTCACAGAGCTCATAGGTAGACCCATCATGATAACTGATATAGATGTCATATCCTGCAAAACAGGTAATCTTAAAATCAGAGCCATCTGCTTATGGTTTATAGAGTACATGTCTTCAAGATTGTAATGTTTTCTTTTAACCGTTTTAGCTATCAATTTTGTTTAGATAATTAGTTCTCCTTTGGGGTGATCCATTGCATTTTATTTTCCAGTTCTCTATCCTGTAGTACATGATATTTCTCCCATTCAACTATGTCTAAGAGAGACAGTTGTTTAGTCTTTTTTTTGTTTCCAAGTGTCAATAAGTACTTTATTTGGGCGGTCATTCTTTTGTCTCTTGTATTTTTCTGCAGCATTCATATGTGCTCTTTTCTATTTGATATCCATCAGTTCTACATTTGTATCTATCTCACATACTGCTTTTGGTGCTATCTCATCCCTCCACAAATTAGTTTCAGAGTTTGATTCTGCCCCTGATTCAGAGATGAGATGATGGTGTTGCTCACAGTGCTCTGGAGAGGAAGTGTATAATAGATTACTGATCTCACATAGCCAATGTACAGTTGGCAGAGAGTTTGCTTGGATCCTGAAATTGTAATGGAAACATCTCTACTCTGAGTGGATCTATGCCATGTACAATGTACCAGCTGTGGCCAGAGTGTCTTACCAACTGTCATTGTGCCCACAGTAGAATGTCCTACTTTTGAGATATTGCAAGCAGTCAAGAAAACTCATGAGTGATCAAGAAATTCTTCTTCTTCTGTTCTCAAGCTTTTGAGATTAGCAGAATGTATTGCATCATGATTTGCAGCATTGCTGCGATATTTGAGCCTTTCAGTCTGACACACCCAACTCCACTTCACAACTTCCTTAGTTGCCTCTTATGACAAACATGATGATTACAGTGTTATTCTTTGCTCCCTGTTCTGGCCTTAGAAACAAATGGGCAACATCTAGAAATTTGATGCTGGGGAGAATTGTGAAGACATAGTATGGCTTGTGACTAGCAGAGAAAGCATCTTTGTAAACCACCATCTGAACCCCCAAAAAGGCATGTTTTTTTTCAATGAAGGCTATAAGTACAATGATTATACAAACTTCATCTGATTTGTTTCGCATGTGGTTGCGTCTGTGGGTCCAACCAATGGCTCATTAGACATACCACCCATGCAACAGAAAACCTTAGTAGATGACATGCCGTTATATTGAGGTTATCTTCTTATAGAAGCTTCATGGCATGTCATCTATATAATTATGCTTCTCATGTTTTTATTTTGTTATTGCAATGTGTTTTCATATATGTATGCACCCTCTGTGGTTGGGAGAGAGCCAGAGATGTACTGCACAGCATTGGGGAGGAGGAAACTAGCAGCACTATTTTTCCTATGGCTGAGGCCCATCATAGAGGCACAGTGACTCAGGACATGACAATCCTTTTGACTTGAATATTTGGTTGCATGTCTGGAGCAATAGAGGAAGTTCGGCATAACCAGTAGTCAATTGTTGGCGGAGAATAAGCACAGTGAACCCTATCTTGGCTACAGTGGCTAGGAGCAGTGCATAGGTTGAAACCTACCTTCCTGGAGGTGTGATAGTTATTCTCTGGCTCTGTCCTGGGGTGGGCAGAGAATCCACAGATTCCCCAGCAATATAATGCCATTTTAATGGCATTGGGTCAAAGGGCATGAGCCCATGTACCGCTGGATCAGCAACCAACCAACCATCTTATTTGTTCGTCCGCAAAACTTCTGCAGATGAGCATAATGTAGTCCAGAGAATAGAATTTGTTGCATCATGGTTATCAGTTTTTCCTGCAATAATATTGCTTTCTGCCTGACATATCTGACTTCAGCATGGCTTCTGGGCACTTTGATCCTATATGGGATGGGATTGTCAACTTCACCCCATAACCTCCTTGGTTGCCTCTTATGACACGCTTGGAAAGTATACAGCATTGCCATTCTTTGCTCCCCTTTCAGGCCCTGGGAAGACTATGGTGTACTATTCAATAAATCTGACATAGAGGAAGATGTTTGCATGCTATTCTTTGGGAGGAAGGTGTCTGCAGCAAACAGTTGATACTTTGACCCTATATAAGATGGGAGAGCAATCTCCACTAACAAAAAAAAAAACCTCAGTTATCTCTTATGATATGCTTGGCAGGTAACAGTGTCTTTTTTCTCTGCTCTACTATTTGGTGTCCAGCATGACATGGGTGAAAGACTGACTATATTAGCATGTTTGAGGGAGTACTGGCATACTAAGAGTTTGCTGTTGCAAAATAGTTGGTCTGAAAATGGTTAGTGACCTTCCCCATGTTCTGACTTCTTAAAAATATGGCATTTTGATTCAAAAATAATACTTCTATATCTAAGTATGATTTTTTTTTAAAAACCAAGTGGATGAAAAAAGTATATTGAACAAACATTGTGTATCTTTGCTCATAGATTCCAAGCATTTTTTTTCTGCTGCATTAACTTCTGCAAATTAGCAACAAATAGTCCAGAGAGCAGGGTGTTGTGTCAGTTTACAGTTTGGCTCCGATATCTGCGTCTTTTAGCCTGACACACCCAGCTTCAGCAGAGCTTCTGGGTCACTTTGACCATATATGGGATGCAACAGCTAAGTGCACTCCATAATCTCCTTAGTCGCATTTAACGACATGCATGAAGGTAAATAGTGTTATTCTTTGCTCCCATTCAGGTCCTGACAACATATAGGCGGCATCTAGAAATTTGATGCTGGGGAGAATGCACGGTTGAGTCCAAGCATTCAAGCATTTTAAAGTGATATAATAGAAATTTTGAAATTAAATAAATGTCGAAATAAAATATGATACATTAATACACAAATTACAAAAACTTACATGTTTGGCAGAATCAGAATTTCCAAGTTCTAACAAAAGTGATGCTGAAGTCTCTAATGCTCTCACATTGTCTGGTTCCAGTTCCAATGCCCTCTGACAAAACTTCTGTGCAAGCTCATAGTTAAATTCATCAATCAACTGCTCAGCCTGTTGATCAAATTACCATCATTAAAATTCAATAACAATAATAATTTCAAATGTATTCTTTAGTATCATAACTTTCATTATTTATTGTTACAGCTAGAAACCTTTTTTCCTTTGGTATTTTTCCATTTCTGTGTTCCTCAGTAAAGTGTACAGATTGGGCATACAATGACATGTGTGGGCACCTGATTCCTTCATGCCACAAAGACTGCTACTCAGATAACACTATGCACCAGATTTAAAACTTTGCGCACAAATGTTGGTCCCTAACAAATGAGTTTGAGAAATAGACAGACTGAACCAACTAAAGAAGTCCTCAAGTACAACACTAAGAGTAACTTGAACCTACAGCCGTGGAGATTGCTCAAACTGTTGTTTGATCTTACTTTCTTATATCAGTTGGATCATCAAAGTACTAAGTGATATTCATAAGCACAGTGTACAACTGTGGAGATTGCTCAAACTGTTGTTTGATCTGCACATGCAGACACAATTTTAGAGGGAATATTGCATGACATGCTTGTCTCAGTATCTTACCATGTTTTATTGGGCTAGAATATTATGTCTACATCTTGCCTTTCTCCAACCATAAGAATGATCTGCCATCCAATGATATCTGGTTTGCAGCATCCATCTCTGTATCTATCTTTTGGCCCACTAATATGCAGTCCCACCATCCATTGACTGACTGTGAATGGCATGTGGCAGCTGTTTTTTCAACACATATTACTTTCTTAATTAAGTTGGATCATCATAGGTCTAAGTGATATAGTGGTCATGAGCACAGTGCCGCCCAGTTCAGTAATGTGGTCTACGCTATGTAATTAATAGTGTTTATTGACTACATCATTATTGACAAGCAAATGTTAACATTAATGATACAATCCACATCTAATTACATGTGATACTTGTAAACCAATATAAACATACTTTGTCTAGTAGTTTTTCTACTGATACACAGTGATCAGCAGTTACTTTTTGTTTTTGTTTTCCATCTTGTGCAGCAAATTTCAGATTCTCTTTTTGTTCCTTCCGCCGATCATCTGGGAAGAACCAAAAGGTCATATTTTTGTTAAAAACTGAATTTAGTGTTGTGATTTCTTATATACCTGGCTGATTCAGCACATATGGTACGTATTCTTAATTTTTTTTAGCATTTGTTCTAAAACTCCTGCTGGAACTCTTGTAACAGGACAAAGGTCCTACTAGACAGGAAGTAGTCCAGAGAAGCACTGTATTGCCATTTTATGTGCGCTACATATGCCTGACTCATATGACTTTGGCTGTATATTTTTATGAAACCTGTACAGAATATTTACAGCTCTGCACAAACAAAATGTGCAATAAGTTGTAAAGACAATGAATTATGAATTGTTGCACATACTATTTCATATATTGGGTAAACAGGTCTATTTATAGCAAATGTCATTTATTACCATGAGCCACTTACAACTGTATGACAATAACGATCATTATATTACATGCTATATTTATACTAGATATTCATCTGCATTTTTATGGTGGCCAAAAATGAAGCAAAATAAGTTTGATGTAAGTTAGCTATCCCATCCAATAGGTCAAAGGGATCCAAAGTCATATGCCAGGCTAAAAGGCACAGATATCGCAGATAAGCTGGAAACCATGACACAAAACATTCCATTTTCTGGGAGTGTATCCTGCTAACACAGGGGTGGGCAAACTACGGCCCGCGGGCCGCATGCCGCCATTGGATATTTTGCGGCCCCCAAAAATATTTTTAACACGGAACATTTTTTAAATATTTGCAAAACCTTTTATCCATATTAGAAAATATACTGTTATAGTGTAAGTCTGTTAGAAATGTAATTTATTTCAGAAGTTATCTACATTATGTAAAACTACCTTTCTTTACAATAAAAATATTTAATTGATTACTTACCGAGAATTTTAAACAAAAACATACATAATATTATATGCGGCCCTCCAATAGCTTTACAATTTTCAATGCTGCCCTCTGCACAAAAAGTTTGCCCACCCCTGTGCTAACAGGTAGAAGTTTGAGAATGAACACAGAATAATAGATGTTAAATAATTGCAACATATAATCTTGGTTTGTTTTTCCACACATCTAATTGAATAAATAATTGTGGGTATCTGTGGCTATGTTGATAGCCATACCTACAGCATCAATTAGGCCAAACATACTTGACTGTGGTTAGCTTTCACATTTGTGTTCAGTACAAGAACCAGTTCTCTTATACAGCTGGCCTAATAGTGATATGGCTACAGATGACCACTGTTCTGTGGTAAAACACAAAGTATTAGTTACTACTGCAAAGCTGGATGTGTCAGCTACTGGAGCAAATAAAACAGCATTGGAATAATTTCCATTGTCTAAACTACACGCTGCAGAAAAACTAGTAGGACCATTGTCAACATTGACCTGCTACAGGAGAGATCCAGTGGGAATTTATTTTTTTCTTCTTCTGCATTCATTCTCTAATGACACAAAAGCATGTGTGATTAGGAAGTACAGTACATCATACTGAAACTGCATTATTTTGCACCTTCTGGCCCAACACATCCACTGGGAATTTGAGAACAATCACACACAAAAATAATTGAATAGGCTATATCATATGAATGTTTTTATTAATTTTATTCCTATGACCTAATAACTCTATAGGCCTAGGTCTAATGGACAAGGACATGCATTTAATATTTATGTAGGCCTACTCACTGTGTATTATTATTACTTAGTACTGTTTTAAATTTATTAGGTCTACTTTTACTTATTACCACCATTTGTGTAGGTCTACATACACAAGTTCTCTCTCAATGTGATGTGTCCCTTGCAGAACGCTGTCCTCACTGCTACTCTGTAAGCCTCATGGTTCTGTGCGAGCTGCACAGATTCTTCCAGTGTCATGTACTGAAGGTCTTTGATGTCATATGTTCATGATGTCCTAACACACAAGTTATGTCCTATGAATGTCAATTTCATGTTCATTTTTTTTAAGGTACTAGTAGTGATTTTCAACTGACGTGTTTCATAGATTACTCAAAAGCGTTCGACTGCGTCCATCACCAGCAACTATGGGAGATAATGAACAGCATGGGTTTCCCAAGACATCTGATTCATCTAATAGAGGAACTTTACCAAGATCAAAAGGCTGCAGTAAAGTTAGAGGGCGATCTCTCAGAGTGGTTTTAGGTACAGAGTGGAGTAAGGCATGGATGAACACTCTCCCATACCTGTTCAACATCTACGCAGAAAGTATAATGAGGAACGTGAGAGAAGACATACACAACGCTGACTACCACACTTTAAACATAGGTGATAGGTGGATTCCTAACCCCGGAACTACGCTACGCAGATGACACAATGCTTCTTTCAAATGATATAAAGGGATTGGAACAACTAATCAAGAACACAAAGAAATATAGCGAATCACAAAACTTGTATTTAAACATGCAAAAAACAAAAATCATGTCAACAGATATAACAACACAACAACCAAAAATCAGAATAGACAATACCGAGATAGAATGTGTGGATAAATTTGAATACTTAGGAGCAAACATCAATGGTGCAGGAGACTGCATGGCAGAAATAAGGAAGTGATTGGCAATGGCATTTTGCAAAATAACACGGTTGAAAAACATATGGAACAACAAAATAGAAATGAAAGTGCTAATTTTACGAACTTTTATTTTACCAGTTGCAACATACGACTGTGAAACATGGACCCTAAGTAAAACAGTGGCAAAGATTAACGCCTTCAAGCTGAAATGCTACAGAAAGATACTTAGCATATCATGAAAGGAAAAAATCAGAAACTCAGATATTACAAACACATTGAAGATTCCAGAGTGTTGGTTATTAACACAATAACAAAAAGAAAACTACGCCTGTTTGGTCATATAAAGAGACACAACTGTTTAGAAAGACAAATAATGGAGGGAAGAGTACCTGGAAAGAGGAGAACGGGCAGACCAAGAAGACGATGGACTGACATTGAAGATAACATGAATACATCGATAAAAAATGTGTCACATCGCCCAAGACAGCGAGAGGTTCAGAGAGTTCATTGGGAAGACAACGTTCTGGAAGAAATACGTCACATGACAACTAGTAGTGATGTTGCCTTTGATTGACCTGCCTATCCTAAGCCCTAGGCTTATTCACCATCTTTTCTAATAAATAGTACCTATCATTACTATCAACTAAAATGCAAACATGACCTTAGCCCTTAGGGGGCCCATTTTTATCTATTAGTCAGTTGTGGCTATTTTTGGAATGGGACTTCATGTATATAAATAGTGACCAATGAGACCCTAACAATAAAAAATGTCACATATGGGGTCCTAATTAATTCAGAAAACAACAGGTCTCCGATCGGTCACGGCCTATTCCTTAAGATCTGATCTCTGTTGCAATGTGAAATTACTGTTATCTGTCACTGTTTATGGTTGTTCACATTCATTCATTTTCCTTTTGCGCTGAATTAAGCGCATAGGGCAGATCTCTCTAATTCTGTCTGTTCAAAGCTATTCTGTGCAGTTCTTGAATAGTATGAATATTGGTTATTTTACTTTCTCTAAGTATTGTATTGTTCTTCTGAGTGTTTCTTTTGGTCTACCCCTTGCTCTTTTGCCTGGAGGTATCCATTCAAGAGATTGGTGGTGTATTCTGTTGGTGTCTGCGTAGGAAATGCCCGATGTAGGATCAGCGGCGTTTTCTGATGTCTGTGATGTACCTACTACTGAAGGCTACTGTGATGAAATTTTGATGTGTCTCGGTTGTTCACAAATTGCCAAATAAAAAATATTAAAACTAATAGGCCCCTACATAAATGTAAAATATGTAAACAAAGAGTTGGACTGTTTAGGCCCTACTCACTGTTTAGGCTCCTGCCTCCTACTGTTTATACTAGGGACCAGTTTCCTTTTTAAAATTTATTTTTGATAAACCACTTTACCTTTACTACTTTATAGGTGCCGTATTATTTATATTTTAGTACATCAATTATTACCTAGTGACTTTGACTGCCTTTTCTTATAGCTCTTTTTCCCCATTTTTATATATTTAATTTCCAGTAATGAATTAGCATGTTAAACTAAACAGAGCAAACTTATATTGTCCTGTGTATTGTTTACACCATGTGGAATTGATTCAATTGTGGATAGTTTCATGACCCGGAAACATTCAAGAGAGAATGCCAGATTTTACACCGTTGGGAGCTGGGATGTGCTTGTTCATTTACTTTCATCGCCCTTGTGTTGTCGAGCTCGAAAGGGAAGCAAAGAATAGCAACACTGTTTACCTTCCATGCATGTCGTACGAGGCGACTAAGGAGGTTATGAGATGGAGTTGGCTGTCCCATCCCATATAGGGTCAGTGAATCAAAGCCATGCTGAAGTCAGATGTGTCAGGCCGAAAGGCGCAAATATCGCAGCAATGTTGTAAACCATGACACAACGCATACCGTTCTCCGGACTACATTCTGCTGATCTGCAAGAGTTTGAGGACGAACGAAGAAGATTTACTTTCATTAGTTAGTCGTTGGATCATCGTCACTGCACTCCGGACAAGTCCATATGTGCTCAGATCTTTCCTTGAGTGTATCCGCCATTACACGTTGACTAACGGTCCCAGTACGCCGTTGGTTGACATCATTCTTTCTCGCCTGTCAAACTGCTCCTTTCTAGCGACACCACATTTCAAACCAAGCTCCCATATTCTAGTCATGGAACAAGCGTCATCGTCATTTATACAGTCATTTGTTCGTGCGTTTTCTCGTAGGGCGTTCAAAATATCTGCCTGATCCATCGCTCTCCCAACAGCCGTAGTAACAACGTGTGCGGCCAACATATCTGCTCTCTCATTACCCCCGACTTCTATATGTTCCGGCACAAAAATAAAAGTCACTTTATGCAAACAGGAATTCTTCACTGCATCCAGTCATTGTTCCCGAATGTATCCAGCCTGAACTTTCACAATCATGCTCATCAAGTCACAGAGTATACAGACATGCTCGCAGACAGTCTGCGAGCACACCCATTTAAAAGCTTTGACTACCGCCAAAATCTCCATTGTCATACTGCTTGTCATCTCAGCGAATGCACCACACATTCCTCTCTGATTGCCCCCCCCCCTTACATTTGAGCCGTGAAGGCCCAGGCACTCCTGATGTGTCTCTCAATCGACCCATCTGAGGAATGTGTGGTGCATTCGCTGAGATGACAAGCAGTATGACAATGGAGATTTTGGCGGTAGTCAAAGCTTTTAAATGGGTGTGCTCGCAGACTGTCTGCGAGCATGTCTGTATACTCTGTGACTTGATGAGCATGATTGTGAAAGTTCAGGCTGGATACATTCGGGAACAATGACTATATATATATATATATATATATATATATATATATATATATATATATATATATATATATATATATATATATATATATATATATATATATAATCATATCACCTTCCATGGAATTCATACCGATCTGAACGAGCACCTTCGACTCCACCACTGTCCAGTGGTGAACCCTGGGTCCACAGAGAGCAATGCGGTACCCTTTGCACCCCTTCTAAAATACTATATGAGTAGTTATCTATTTATTCGGTCAAAAGCTTTCTCTTGCGTCACGGTGTGTCGACAATGACGATGTATGTGTTGCATAGAGGTATCGGAGATATTGCTTGTCTATGAAGTCAAATCTCATTCCGCCTGATGCCTCCACATTCCCGGACACGATTCCAAACGTGTTTGCCAGAAGCAGCATGAACCGCGTACTTGTTTTCCAGGATGCACCACAAGGTGGAACTTTTGGGATCTTGGTTATCTGTTAACCTTGGGTCCGCAGAGAGCAATGCGGTACCCTTTGCACCCCTCCTAAATACTATATGAGTAGTTCTTTACTTATTCAGTCGAACGCTTTCTCTTGATCTAAAGAAGCAATATTCATTTTAGTTTTTTATTATTTTGTTTTTTCACTTATTTCCGTAGAGAAAATATTGGATACGTACATCCTCTTCCATTAGAACACTCAAATTAGAAAACAAGAGTGGAAAATCACCAAGATGTGACAATATTCCTGCTGAATATGGATCCAGACAGGGTGAGAAATCATCGCATTCATCTATTATGTACATATAGCTGGAAAAGTAAACTATAGTCTAGGGAATGGAAATATCAGTTTACATACCACTACCAAGGAAAGACAAGGCACGAGATATTACATTTATAACATACAAAAATTCATAGAGAAATGTAAAATTTAACATTGACATCTGCGCATGTTTACTTGATTATAACAGGTTCTTCGATTGTGTACAAACATCAGAAAAGACCATAATGGAGGGTGGTGATGTCAAGCAACGAAAATGAGGTATGCCACGAAGAAGATGGACGCAAGATATCAATTATCACCTGAAGATGACATTGGCAGAAGCAGGAAGATTGACTCAAGATCGGCAGGAGTTTCGAAAGGATGTGATGAATACTACATCATGTTCAGGATATGCTATATAAGATGAATGCTCCGTAAATAGCCTGACGTCAAAGTTAATAGTTAGTTAGTCGTCGGATCATCAACACTGCAAACTTGATACGTCCATAGTTGCTCCGATCTCTCCCTGGGTGTATCCGCCATTACACTTCTACTGACAGTACCGGTCCTATGCTGGTTGATCATCATTCTTCTGTGCCCTCCAAAATGTTCACTTCTAACAACATCACATTTCAAACCCTGATCTTTAATCCTGGCCATTGAAAATGAATAATTATCCACACTAGTCTCACTCTCGCGTGCTATGTCTGTTAAGGAGTTCAAAACGTCAACTAGGTCCATTGCCCTGTGCCACAATCGCGCATGACGTCAGTTAATCTGCTCTTTCATAGACTCGAACACCCACATATCACGAAAAAAAAAAATTTAACCACTTTCAACCTCGCCTTTCTCAAGGCCCCAATCCACTGTTCGCGAACGAGACCCAGTTGTACCTTCCTAATCATACTCATTGAGTCACTCAAGATGCAGACCTGCGTTATCTTCTCTATTCCTACCCACTCAAATGTCCTGGTCACTGCCATAATCAAACAGGATTATATTGGCTACACAGAATTTTTAACACGGCGTGGAGGCAACAGAAGACACCAACAGACTGGAGAAAAGCTATCATAGTGCCAATATGGAAAAGGAAAGGCAGCAAAAGAGAATGTAACCAGTATAGGGGAATTTCCTTGTTAAGCCATGCAGGAAAACTATATGCAAAAATAGTAGAGAAAAGACTAAGACCTGTAATAGAACAACAACTTAGCAATACACAAATGGGTTTTAGAAGAAACAGAGGATGTACTGATGCAATATTTATTCTGAAACAGTTGGCAGAGAAGTCAATAGAATACAACCAAAATTTATACATATCCTTCATAGATCAAGAGAAAGCATTTGACCGAGTAAACAGAGAAAAACTATGGGAAACATTAAAAATTTATGGAGTATGCCAACATTTAATTAACGTTTGTAGAAGTCTCTATAACAACAGCAGTTGCACTATAAGAACAGCTGCAGGCTACACAGAGGACTTTGTGATTAGCACAGGAGTAAAGCAGGGATGTGTATTATCCCCACTACTTTTTATTACATACATGGACCATATAAACAAAACACCATTTTCTTACAAACATTGTGTTATCAGTGTCAAACTTGGACATTAGATTCTAGAACAATACATAAGATTAACACCACTGAAATGAAATGTGTGAGACGTATGATTGGAGTTAGCTTGAGAGACAAAATCAGGAATGAAGCACTAAGGAAACAATTAGGGATCAAACCAACAATAGAATACATACAGAAACAACAAGTTAAATGGTACGGCCACATAACCAGACAGAAAGAGCAAAGTATTATCCAAAAAAACACTTAACAAACATACGAAAACAGGAGACCTATTGGACGCCCTCGTAAAAGGTGGATAGATAGTGTATTAGAGACACTCGGAAATATAACAGCAGAGGAGACAAATAGAAGGGTAAAAGACCGTACACTCACTCTCCCCTCAACACCAAAAGGTACATGAGGACAGAAAGAAGAAGACTGCCATAATCTCCATGGTCATGCTACTCGTAGTAGCAGCAAAGGCCCCACTCTGCTCCCTGATCGATGTACCTGCGATGTGAGCTGTGACGGCCCAAGCACTGCGAACATGTCTAATCACAGAACCATCAGTGTATATAATCACATCCTCCTCTTTGGCATTCTCACTGACCAAAGCCTGCACTTCTTTCTCCATAGCTGTGGGATACCATTATCTGCATTTCCTGCTAAGTGATATTACTACTCTCAAACAAGTTTCGAAATCTGTGGGTAGACACATCCATTCCACACTTGCTGCCACATCTTGCAATCTGCGCACGCTTTGTGTGACATCCTCAGCACGTCCTATCCACAACTTCCCTCTCTTAAGTCTGCTACCTTTAACTTTCTGTATTTCGGAATGCACATATAGCTGAATTCGGAATGCAATAGATATTTCTTATCTGTATTTGAAGGTGTGACGGCAATATTGTAATCTGTTCTATGCTGTTGGACAGTCAAGTAGGTACCGCATAGCTCTTCTCGATGTGTCTCTTGCGCACCCAATTATACACATTGCTGCATTCTATCCGGTCTTTCGATCTGAGTTTGGCTAAGAGTTAGAATTGCCAGTGAATATTCAACCATAATCACAACCAAACCCTGCTATAAAAGAAATAACAATCTTTGCTCACACTGCGCAGCAGCCATAAACTTCATTGCTGCTAAGCATTTGCCTGACCTTATGATATCGTGGTCAACATGTTCCCTGAAACTCAGACTTCTGTCAAAAAACACACCGAGATATCTCATTGTGCTAGTTCTTTCTAAACTTTTCCCGGATAACGGAAATTGTGGCATGGGTGTCTTTACCACGTGGTTGTTCCAGGAAAACCACGTCACGAAAGCCTTAAAAGGATTTACCACTGCTCCAGTGTCTCTACACCAATTCGCCAGGCTGTCCAACTCCTTCTGTAGTTCCACGACGCACTCTTCTCGATTTCTGTCCTGCCTATACACCAAGATGTCATCGGCGTGCGACATCGTTCTGCCAGCACCTGTGATTTGATTGCTAGTGTGATATGTACTGTGTATACATTGAAAAGCACAGGGGAGAGGCGATCTATGTGACACCATGGCTAATAACCCTTGGTGCCGATACCGTTACCACAATTAAGAATTACTATCATGTGCATCAGGGCCGCATCAACCCACCGCACGACAAAAGATTTACAGCAAGATTTAACAGTTGGTCCATCAAGACATCCAAGGACACCCTATTGTAAGCATCCTCAAGATCTATTGCGACCACAAAGATCAAAGTTAATGGTAAACCGGAACCTACAATATTATTTCTGGCCACATGCCAGAAACAATAACAATATCACAACATAAATATATCATTATCAGGTGCCATGCCGGTTGCCGCAAACGATCATGGCTCTCCACAGCTCTCTGTCTCCAGTATTATGTATCAAGCTGTTTCCTTGCCGTGCCAGGTTGTCAAACTGTCTAATATTTTCTCACGTTGTCGCCCTCTGTCTCTGTTACCTTCAATCTTGCCTGTTGTGACTATGTTCTTCCAAGCCTCCCTGTCTCATGAAGTGACCAAAAAAATGAAGCTTGTCTTTTGTATTATTGATTAAGGTCCGTTCTGAATTTGACTCTTTCAACACATCCACATTAGTTTTTCTGGCAGTATATGGTATTCTCAGCATTCTTCAATAGAACCACATCTCTATTGCCGCTAATTTACCACTTTCCAGTTTGTTTATTGTGCAAAACTCGCATCCATATGTTAATATAGGAGTTATATAGTACACTGAATATATACGATAAAAATATAGCCAAAATGAATTGTCGACTGACGTTAAAAACAATTTTTTATGTTAATAATTTGTGTGTTTGTTATTTTATTGTTTGTTCATCACAAGTTAAGATGACCATTGTTTATATCTATTTTTTAAATTAAATTAGAGTTATGTCCATGACTATGCGTTCGTAGATGGCCAATAAGCCATATTCTGACCGCACATGTCATTGGACAGTCTGGGCATGAGATTACCACTGTAGATAGTTTTTGATCTATCCGAGACTTTCTAGCTACTCTTCTAGCTGTTCTGTTGGTACATCACTCATCTTTTTACAAGATGCTGTTCCTTGTTTGAATGTAGATGGCCATGTTAGCGCTATTTTGTGCAAACAAATTCTACTCATGTATCTTTGTCTATTTCAAAAGTTTTCGCTAATCATTTAATTTTCGACATAACTCGTAGTCTACGCTGACATCGTTGTTGAATGTTTACTATTATGTCAGACTTCAATTAAAGTGTCACCTTCATCAAGTCCTACAACAGCGTAGCTAATCTCATCTGGACATTGGTCAATTCAGAAAGAAGCAATCATTTGTCTTTCAGATGCATGTCATTATTTCCTTTCGATTCCCAATTTCAATTAAATCGAGCGAAGTAACAAACGTGTAATAAAATTGATATTGAACAAAGGACTTGCAATTTGGAGAAAAGGAAGAATTAAATCAGCTGATCAGAGAACAAAAATATAATTATATTATGTTCCTTAGCTTTATATAACCATAGCTTTCCATTTCTGTCTTTGTGTTGCCAGGTCTTTCAATTGTTGCGTGTTGTTTAGGTTCATTGACATGCCTTCTCTATTAATGGTTCTTCGTAGAGTTTCTCTAGGTCTCCCTCTTCTTCTTACTCCAGGTGGCAGCCAATATAGTGACTGCTGGGGAATTCTTAGGCTGTTCATTCTGAGAATATGGCCGATGTAAGTCCAACGCCTTTGTCTAATAAAGGAAGATATATAGGTTTGTTTGCTTTTCTCTCTTATAGTAGTGTTAGATTTAAAGTCACGCCACTTAACATTCAGAATGATACGTTGGCATTTGTTTTCAAAGGAGTCGAGTCTTATCTGTGGCTTTCCAACTTTCGCATCCATATGATAGAATGGGCATGATGTTGGAGTTAAACAACCTGTTTTGTGGTGTTTCTTAGTGTGTTTGACGTCCAGATGTTACGTAGTTTATTGAAAGAACCCGCTGCATTGGCAATACGGTGTAAAATTTCTTGTGATGAGTCTCCATCCAATGCTAGATTGGTGCCTAAATATGTAAAATTAAAATATAGTGCTGAAAAAAACAACTTTACAAAAGGTTGAATTTATATTGTTCAGTTCCGGTTTCTCTCAACATGGCTGAAATGGAATGTGTGTCGAATCTGAAGGCTCAAGTCGACGTTATTTCGAAAGAAACGTCTTTTCTTAAAAAGTATTTCGCATTGAGAAAAAGATGTGAGCAAGTACAACAGGTCATAGCTCATCTTATGTCATGTTCATATTGATTGTATTTTTCATGGCGACGTAGATAAACATAAAATTTGCTAAATTTTTAAAGTTTGGTAACTAATCTAATACAATTATACATGATTATAAAGGCCTAACCAAATTGGTTAGACCTACTATTAGTCTAGTATTAGTATTTTTCTAAATTTTGATTAAAATTGAGAATTGTCTTCTGAGCTGACTGTATGCCGTATGTTGTTTTCAAACTCCTGCAGATTAATTGTGTGATAGTGTGTCAAGTGTGTGTACAATTTGATTGTGATATTTGCACCAGTCGGGTTGACAATCCAACTTGGTAATTTTCAGAGCCAAATGAAAAATGGGTCTACTCTACTTCTCATTTTTATATAGGTTACTTATTACTTACTACTTTTTTGTGAAATGAAATAATGATAAACAATTCAAATCCCATACAAGAACGTCAACGTCGTAGGTTTCTTCTACTATCTCTAATTTAGTCTCAGTGGCATTGATTTTTGTTCTACAATTGACAGTGAGTTTTACCGAACTCACTTTTGATTGAATTGTGATAAACAATTTTAAACATCAATTTTTGAAGATCTTGATGGATGCAACAAAAATCATTGACATGATTAGATATTTTTTTGATAATCCTCAGCAACAGTAACCTAAATTAAAATATACTTATACTGATCAAATAAAGAAACACAACTTTTTGGAATTACTTTTATAAAAGATATTCGCTGATTGGACATTATTCAATTTATCAACTGTGTTCACCTGGTTATTAACTTGAATTGTACTTGAAGTTGGATGTGTCAGGCCGAAAGGCGCAGATATCACAGCAATGCTGTAAACCATGACACAACGCATTCCCTTCTTCGTACTACATCCTGCTAATCTGCAGGAGTTTGAGAATGAACGCAGAAGAAGAAAACTCTCTGACCATATTATTGAATGACTATAAATGTTTGATGGTCTTCAAATTAATTCAGTTAAAAATACAATGTGCAAGTAGGGTTCATCTCAACACAGAACACCGATACATCATCATTGAACACTTAAGAACTGGACAATCATGAAGTGCAGTAGCACTGTGGTGAAGTCTGTGATGGCCAAGGTACCGAGTTCGATTCCTGCCACAGGCAATTGTGCATCCAGACTGTTCAGAAATCAATGACAAACTACTGAACATATTTATATTGTCTGTAAAATCACCAAAGCCAACAAATGCTGAGTTGATAGCTACACCCTGAATAGGATATGCTACATATTATGTACTACATAAATTTGGTTTGCTCAGACATTCCATTTGATCAGCTTTAATAATTTGTATTTTTCAGTCCAATGAGAAAGTTGTAAATAGAATTCAACATGTGAAGAAACTGATCAAGAGATATAAACGAGATAAAAGGTATATTTTTGTTGTCATGAGAAAATGTACTTCTTATGAAAGTATGAAGCTAGAAGTTTATTTGAATAATATCGGTGTTGTCAATAAACTTAGTTGATTGTTTGAAGATACATTCTTATTTGTGACCAGAGTAACCAAACAGACTGGAAAAATAGTGACTTCAATAACAATAAACAAATACAGTATGAATGGAAATAGGTACAGGTAATCATAAACATCACTTTACTTATTTCTGTAGTGGTTGTAAGTACCTCTGTACGAGTTAAGAAAACACAGTCAAGTTTATAGAAGAGACAAAACTTTAGATATAAGCATGTTCCAGGTGAATGAAAAAAGAATTATTGTAGTAAATTGTTCTGTTATTAAACATCCTTATATTATTACTTGCATTACAGTTTAGTTGTAATCTGCTTGAAATATTTGACTTTTTCTGCATTCATAACTCTTACTTGTTAGTGGATGTAGTTCAGAGAGCATGTGTTTTGTGGTAGGTTTACAGCTTGGTTGTAGTATTTGTTCTTTGGTATCTATGCCAGGCACAATTGACTTTAGCTTGACTTTTGGGACGTTTTGACTTAAAGGATGGAACAGCTAATCCCTGCCTCAAAACCCCTTAGTTATCTCTTATTACATGAATTTCTGGTCACAGTGTTGTTTGGGCTTCTGCAAATCAAGTAAAAAAATTAATATTTGATACCAGCAAACTGTCTATTAAGAATAGCTTTGAATGCAATATAAAAATGTATTATTGTTAAGAATTCTTAGACAATCTTTGGCACCTCAGTTGCCTCCATTGTATGAATTTGAGAATTTTCCTAACTCCATGAGATGTGTCAATTATATAACCAATGGGAGTGTTGGAAAAACTGAATGGTTGAGACCAGACCAAAGGAATATATATTTGTCTTGGAGAAGTTAACCTTTAGAGCACTGAATTAAAATTACACAATTTCCCCCCTGGTCCTGAATTATTTTTTGGAAAATGTGTTATTGATGGTGGGTATTTTGAAAGTGTTATAACTTTTTTGTTTTAAATGATATGAAAATAATTTGTGCACATCTAAATAAAGGAGTGAATAGTGAATATAGTCATGTTTTGTTGTTGTTGTATGTATGATATGACAGTTGTGAGCTAGTTGTGAAGTTGAAAATTCGGGGGGAAAACGCAAAACGTCATTTCCAAAATCGCAAATATATCTTCTTGACGGCCCTAATACTTGATCAATGTGTGGCAACATCGATAAAATCCTCATAAATACCTATACTTGTTGTATATATATATTGTTTAATATCCAAACTAATATAATATGGCCTAAAAAAACTAATAAAACGTGAAGAAATCGCATATAATGTCAGTGCGGTCAACACTAGGTCTTGGCTGACACACAGCGTAATTATTGTTCATGCACACATGTGGCACCCCTGATACATATTATTTTTGTGTTTTTGAACAAATACACAAACATTATTATCAAATAACAACATATTAAACACAAAAAACAACAATTAAAATTGTAGTCACAATCACTTAGCCATGCCACGCTATTCAATTTGATAGTAAAATATGGCACCAAAATGGCCAAGTCGCTCTAGAAATTTGTTGACAAAACCAGCCGGCTTTCTCCCTTCTTGCAATCGTAATGTGTAAATGAATTTGACCATTAAACTGTGATGTATCCCTAGCTTCATTTAGCGGGTTTTATACATCACAGGATCATTACTTCATGAAGTTCCATACTCGGGAATCGGGCGATATCGTATGTAGCTGATTTGCGCCAATAGGCACAATGGAGTATAAACTTATTGGCGCAAATCGGCGCCTATAGAGACCTAAAGGTTTTAGACAGATTTAATTTAATAGAAATATCTGTTGAAATTAGGTACAATGAACAAAAAATGTCACTAATATTGCAGAATGTTTACATTAATAGTGGTACAAATAAATGTACAAGTTCATTGAGCTGAGAAATGTATACATACCAACTTTTTAATAATGTGTGTAATTTAATTCTGCTTTCATGACATTATTGATAAACAAATTGGTTAATTTACTCGGAGATTAAAAAGTCGTGATTTCTGCTGTTGCGTCAATCTGTATGTGATGCACTGAGAGCCCCCCCCCCCACTCCCATGGTCATCAGTGGGGGGCTCTCAGTATGTAGCACGCAGATCGATGTATTCTGCAGTTTATGAGTCTTTATAGATATTTCATTTCGTTAAATAATATAGAATCAGTCTTATGGTTTGTTTCATTAAAAATGTAGGCACTACTCCATATCCATAAAGTACAATGTATGTTTTGTAATGTAGTTGTACTCTTTACAGATTGTTTTTTTCTTGCTTTAACATTTTGTTTTTAAGATGGATAATTAACCCCATGCCCAATCCTCCTTAGCCACCTCTTACGTTATAAATAATAGTTGCAGTGTTAGCACATTATATCTGACATATCTTATGACAGGCAACAATGTTCCTATTCTTTGCTGTCTTTTGGGACACATGGACAGAATGTATGAGGTGAAATATGCCTGTTTGCAAAGACTCCCTTTCCCCTGAGTACATGGCTTCCTTCCAATACATTGCTCATTCACCTAGGGTTGAAATATTTCTCATCAATCTAGGGTTGCAATATTACTCATCCACCTAGGGTTGAAATATTCTGGGCGTTGAAGAAAAAGTACTATTCATACAAGTTACATCACTATTAACAGTAGAGACTCAGGATTGGATAGTGAAATTGATGGATAGTGTGAATGAATTTCTCACCCGAGCAGATACAAGTCCCTGTTTCTCAATCTGCTGATGTGTGCCTCGTTAAAATTGTGCATCTTCTTATGATTACTTTCTTTATCCATAACAGTCAAGTTTATAATGTTGTCAATCAACTTTTTTATATATAACATCTATGTCTAAGTGGATGTCATATAAATCTGGAAACTCAAATTGTCTGTTTTCAGGATTTACCTACATATATTTTGTAAAGTCTTGATTAGTCCAATACTAACTGAGATTGGCAACCATCCACTACATGATAATATTGAAAAGATCAAAGAAAATATATTGAAGAGGGAAGTCATGGCTTGGCAGGGCAGAGGAGGTTATTAATGATATGCACATTAGGGGACATAGAAACTGGAGAAGAATGGGAAAGTAAGCCTATCAAGTTTACAACTTTCATTGAAGTGGTAATCACTTTCCAGGATATGTGACAATGATATTTCAGTGTATATATATAGATTCAGAAGTACAGGCTCTAATCAGAATTCCTCAGATGGGGATATTATGTACTCGTCCACTTAGTGTACTCGCACACTTATGAGTCTGTGATTCATCAAATGCACAGTGCTTGGGCATTCATAGCTCAGTGCAGAGGGAAGTGTATTAGGGAAGAAAGTGATGCTTTCTGTATAACCACTAGTAGTGTGACAATAGAGGTGGCGGCAGTGATGAAGACAATGATATGACTAGTCTAAAAGTGCTACAGGTGTCTATTTTCTTACTGATTCTATGAGTATGCTACAAAAGATTTAGTCGCCTGTGTGTTGCCAGGGCCCGAAAGGGGAGCAAAGAATAGCAACGCTGTTTACCTTCCACGCATGTCGTAAAAGGCGACTATCATCCCATATAGGGTCAGTGACCCAAAGCCATTCTGAAGTTGGATGTGTCAAGCTGAAAGGCGCAGATATCGCAGCAATGCTGTAAGCCATGACACAACGAATTCCGTTCTCCGGACTACATCCTGCTAATCTGCAGGAGTTTGAGAACGAACGCAGAAGAAGAAGAAAAGATTCAGTCGGACTGTCAATGCCACCAGTGACTTGAGTTGATGATGAAATCTGTGTTACCTTCATTTTTGTACCTGGTCATGTGGGTGTTGAGGAAAATGAAAGAGTTGACAGACTTACAAGCATAGCCGCAGTAACTAATGGCAGTTCAGTGAACTGTGCTGATATTTTGAATGCAATCATGGAGTTGGACCAGTTGGAAGATACTGGGTCGTATTTCTTCTTCCATATCTGTGGCTAAAATGCAGAACCAGGATTGAAGCATGGTGTTGCAAGAAATGAGCGGCGTATAGGAATCAAAAGAAGAGTTATCAACTGACAGAGAATCGGAACATTAATTTACCACATGCTGAAGGACATACTAAATATGAGATGGAAGCACCTATATCCATGTCCGGAGTGCCATGATGATGATCTGACTACTAACTAAAACATTGATATTGTGTGTCTCTTTGCATCTTCAAAAATTAGATATGTTGTGAAAAAGAAATTGTAATGAATACATAAAAAAATAATCATTAATATATATTTCTAATGTTAGATATCTGTCAAATTACCTTGATGAGCGTGGGGATAATTATAGAGAGGCTCAAGTTCCACTTATGTGGGAGGTAAGATTACTCATTATAATATTCATATTTCATTATTTGCAATGGCAGTATATACTCTATTCACTTTAAGAATGAAGTGGGTCAAAACACACCCCTACATTACTCTGAGACAACATGTGATTTTTTAAACCAGCTGATATGTAAAATCAATATTATTAAAAACATTTAAAAACAATATTATTGGGCACTTAACAATCAATTCTGACAATGCGTTCTGTGTCCAACAACCAATCAGAAACACTGACTCACTTCATTCTTATAAGAGAGTGAACAGAATATAGTAACTTCTGAAATTTAAGGTCTATCCAAAGTATTCTTAAATGTACAAATTTCTGTCACAGTTTCTGCATTCACTATCAAACTCCTGCAGGTTAGCAGGATGTAGTTAAGAGAACGGAATGCGTTGTGTTGCGGTTTACAGCATGGCTGTGATATCTACACCTTTCGGTCTGACACATTTGACTTGAGCATCGCTTCTGGGTCACTTTTTCTCTCTATAGAATGGGACAGCCAACTCCACCCCTAAACCTCCCTAATTGTTTCTTGACAGGTAATAGTGTTGCTATTCTTTGCTTGCTTGTTGGACCTTGGCAACACATTGACATCTGTCACATCAAAAATCATACAAAAATAACATTATTGTCATTTGTAGAACATGTTTTGTATTAAATATTTAGTCAATTACTGTGAGTTATGATAATGTTTCCTCATTGCAAGTTGCTGTAGTTCTTGCATATTGCTTATGCCCTTATTGAGCTTTCTGTATTGATTAATTGCTCTGCGTAGTTTCTTTTGGACGGTGGATGACCTATTTTTCTTTTTCCTTGCAATCCAAATAAAGGTTTCTTTAGGATGTCTGTTTTCATACATTCTAAATACATGGCTGATGCAGGTCTGTACATATGTCTTCAGTAAGGGGGGGCCTAAAAAATGGTAATCGCATTATTACCCTGCAGAACATACATCATATGTTAGTGAAGTCAAAATTGATGTGAAATTGATTTCACAATGGGATTTATGTTCACAACTTTAAAAATAGAAAGGAAACTCTTCACCTCCACGTGACTACTTGTAACCCATCCAGCCAAGGACTGCTGTGTTTGAACAGCAAACCAAAACCGATTGCATTTGAACAGAAAAGTAGTATCTGGAGAGCATAGTATTAGAGGATCATGAAGTTTTTGAAACATTAAAATCATGGTATAAAAAGGGGATAGATACTTAAAACTTAGTTTGTGCATGACAAAACTAGTTTTCCCTACAACTGTTTGTATGTGGTCTATATGGCACTCTTGCTTCAGAAAAGGCAAATGATCTTGTGAAGTTGTGTACTGTCTTAATAATGTGGGATTGTTGAAGGTATTGAACGTATTTATTATGTACATTTAAAAAATAAAAAAAACAACAAATCTTGTGATTTTCCAGGAGGATCAATTGTATGGCAACTTAAGAACACGGGCATGTTTTCAAGGTGCAGGAACTGATTCAGAGACAGATGCGAGAGGTAGATTTGAACATAAAACTGCTCTGTCCTCAATCCAACCTTTGTTACAGGCACATGGAATGGGAAGTCTGGATTCAGCAACGTTACGAAAGGTTTGATTAATATATTAATTCTAAATTATCAGTGAACTGGATGTAAGTCTTTTTCTTCAATCAATATTTTCAAGTGTTTTCTTCATAATCTTTCATTTTCTTGAGAAGAAATGAGCGTCTCTATAAATTATATCATGTGAACTCATGTGTGGCAACCAGGGCATGGACTTCTATCTAGTTCAGGGTGCAAGAAATAGAACTACTGTCTTTCCATGCATGTTGTAGAAGGTGACTAAGGAAAGTTGTGAGATAGGCTGACAACCTGTAACCTGTGAAGAAAATCACCATCATATCTTGTCTTAATTTCTTACTTTTGTCTTCTATCAAATAATCTCCATGAATGATGAATAGATGCAGGTAAGCGGACATTTCACCTTTATCCATTAGTGGGCAGACTCCTAGGTGATCGGAATGCTAGGAATGCTACCACTGTGAATGGATCAATCTCTATCTTTGTTTTTAGTAGAGTTGACATGCAGGAAGAATGTGTTCTACAATTTCTAAGCTCACCCATGTGTTGCTGGGAGGACCCGAGAGGGGAGCAATGAATGGCAACACTGTTTACCTTCCATGCATGTTGTAGGAAGCGACTAAGGAGGTTATGGGATGGAGTTGGCTATCCCATTCCATATAGGGTCTGTGATCCAAAGCCATGTGTGTCAGGCCGAAAGGCGCAGATATCGCAGCAATGCTGTAAACCATGATACAACGCATTCCATTCTTTGGACTACATCCTGCTAATCTGCAGGAGTTTGAGAATGAAAGCAGAAGAAGAAGAATTGTTAAATTTGGTTGCTTGCTTGTTTTGATGCCTTGAAATTTTGTACAAGAGCTCTTGAATTCTTTTGTATAAAGGGGTTTCACCAGAATCTTATCTCATACCCAGAAGATTCCAACTCTCTGATATGTAATGCCTTGAGAAGAATCCTCCTACTCTGAGGGGGTTAAAACATAATTGTATAGATGAAGTGATGTCATCATCATGTGACATTTTCTTCCCAGAATGTGGTCTTCCTTATGGATTCTCTGAACATGCAGTGATTCTGAGTTTGTTGAGCTGCTGCAGCTAGAGACATGTTTAAGCAATCTGATATATCACGGCATGATAAACCACATAGCTTATACCACTGTCGTATTGGGTACCCTTTACCCCTGTTGCCGTTAACTCTGCCTTCCGCTATTAATCTTTCCATGCTGTTATGTCTCTTTATATTTTAAAAAAACACAGCTTTCTTGTTAAGATGTTGTTAAGGAACAAGCTCTCTTAGATATTTATTGATGTTAATACTTCTTGATTTGTCTTTTTAGCTGTCCATGGTATACATAAAATTATTATGTAGCATCTCTTACGAAAGCAGCAATTCTTTTTTCTATTGTTTTATTTAATGTCCATGCCTCACAACAGTATATTGCCACTGGATATATGCAAGTTCTGATCATGCATAGTTTGGCTATGCTGGTGGTACCTTGGCATAAATGTTTGATTTGTGCAAGTTTCAATGTCGCCATTGCAATTCTGATCTTGATTTCAACAATAGTCTCCTGAGCTATTTATGTTTGTGCCCATATACCGGAAATTTGTAATGTCCTCTAGTTTGAAATTGTCAATTATTATCTTCGGTTGTACGTTCACTTTATCTGTTGTCATAAGTTTTGTTTTTGTCATATTTAAGAACAGGTTTTGAGGTTCATTGTGTTTTTGTTAATAGTAACATTTGCTTTAGACCATCTCTATTGGATGAAGTGATGTATGGCTTAAACAAGAGGAAAGTCTCACTATATAGACCTGTCATCTGCTAGGAGTTTTCTGTTGCAGGGTGGTTGATTTTCTGCCAGTAATAAGACCTAAAAACCTTCCACATGCAATAATTTATTGTATAAAACTTTATCATATTTTGTGCCTCAGAGTTTTTTTTTTTCTTAGGGTCAGTGTTAGTATAAGGTCTCGATACTATAGAGATAAAAATAAACATCAATCCAGCAGAAATAAAAATAAACTTTAGTCTGGCCAAATAGGGAGGATAAAGCATATGGGAAGGCAATGGTCTCATATTAGGAAAAGAACTATACAAAGATTGATGAATATCACTATCTAAACTGAAAGGTCACTATACTTTGCCTGAGGATAAAACATAAGAGACTGAATAAGAACATGCATAGGATGCACATGTGTGGAACATAACAGATCTCTAAGTACATCCTCAGAATTGTCCCTAGTACTGTTAGTTGCAAGAAGCATTTTGACCCTATGGCTCAAATTTGCAACTAAAGATGTATGGAACCAAATAACTCCAGATAACGATAGAGTTCATCTAGAAGACTTGTGATGGTGTAGACATCAAGCAGCAACAAATGAAAGAAAAAATCTTTAGGGATACATTCGAGCTGTTGAAGCAAGCAGTAGAATTAGATTTGCTCTCATACATATGAATATCTGAGAATTACTCTCAAGTGGTACCTGTGGTTATTTTTGTCAGTATGGAAACCTATATATTGTGCCTGATGAGGTACATTATGTGCATGGAACTCAAATGAGAGGCACAGTTCTGCTGCTTAAAGAGGACATTGCTTGGGAGAGTAAATAAGCACCTGATGGTTAAGAAAATAGTAGCAGATGATTATGTTTTGCCTGAGAGTATCACAGGCGCTTATTTACCTTAAAAACTGCAAATGTATCAGACCCTCCTGCCTTCTAAGTTTGTCAGCGTCATCATGTTTTGCAGATAACTATTGTTTCACTCTTGTTAATCACTACATTTTCTTATCATGGCAGGTGAAGATTGAGAAGGAGAGAGACCCTAATGCTCCAAAGAAACCTGCAAATGCATTTCTCATGTTTTGCACAACACAACGAGCATCAGTTCAAGAAGAGTATCTAAAGGTGCATATTTTGAATTTGAATTCGTGTTATAATTTTGTGGTTTAGTAGATTTTTAACAGCTAGCATATAGAGACTTTAAAGTGGGTATGTGTTTGTGATGTCTTGTTTTGTTACCCACATCTCATTTTTTCTTGTACAGGGAAAATTTAAACCATAGTGCGACATATGACCAATTGGTGTGGGGTTTTTAAATTACAAATGGCGTCAGAATTATCTCAGCCTCAGGTAATGGATACCAGAATAGATCTGAAAAGTAGATGGCAGCTACCATAATGATTAGCCTGCCATCCATGGAAGATGCCTAGTGACAATGAGATCATGCGATTACCAGAGTACATACATGCTTGATCCAAATATAGAGTGCTCTATGAAACCGACTCTTTTGCAAACTTAGGAAATCAGCTGCTCGAGATCTATGATATGCATAACAAAGATTCAATAGGCACGGTTTTGTAGCATCCTTTGTATTTGGATCAGTCACACGATTGCGCTCATATGTATATCTTTATTGTCATTTGTATTTCTTTTTGTTTTACACAGTGTTGTCAGAACCTCTTTGTTTTCTTCTCTTTTTGCTAGTCTATTCTATATATTCACATCTTAATCTTTAGCAAGCCACATTAAATTTTATTTCCTTTTCCCTGCTATTGCATTATATTTTGATGTAGCGCATTATTTATGGACGGTATTTGGAAAATGCAGTAACTTTTTTTATATTGTAGCTTTTCATATTTAAAAAAAATAGAAATAAAGGAATAGTTACGGAATGTAATAAAATTAAGTTTTGTGGGTGAGAAAATGTTGAGATGAAAAATGAAAAAAAAAACCCCCACAAACTTAAGTGAGCCACCTATTCTTGTCTGATATATTCAATGCAAGACATAATATTAAAGATAGTGTAGGCCTCACTTCCATCCATTGCATTAATTTTTGAAAGATTGGATGATCATTTCAGACATGTTCTTTGATCCACTGAGCGATTGCAATGATGACAGCTTTTTTTTAATGTTGCCACCCTTTGTCATAGCTATATTGGATGACAGTATTAATTCCATAGTCCTGTCCTTAAATGGTTATGTTAAGGGAGACATCTAGAACAACACTGTCCTACAGAGAAGCAAAAACAATAATCCAGAACACATACACAGCAAAATGGAAGTGGAAGACAAACACGATGCAAGACATCACCACCAAAGATATCAACAGACCACAATATTTTGCCTTATATCAGGTCACTGCAAACTGTTGGGTCACCTTTACTGATTGAGGATCTCATACACAGATGAATATCCATGTGGATCTGGAACCCAGACTCCAGAACATATACTTCAGGATTGCCCAACATACAAAGAACAGAGAAAGCAGACCTGGCCAGAGGATCCAGAATTGAGGCAAAAGCTATGGGGCAGCCGCTTTGACCTGGAGAAGACTGGACTTTGCCCTGACGACAGGCCTGACAATATAACATGACCAAAGATACTAACGCAGAAGAAGGACACAAACTGGATGAAGGCAAATACATAATATTTATCTGCAGAAGATGGATGTGTTGGGCCGGGCCACTGGCGCAAATAAAACGATGACACAAAGCATTTCCATTCTCTGCACTACATGCTGCTGGAAATCTAGTAGGATCATTGTCCTACTATGAGATCCAGCGGGAGTTTTAGAATTAACGGTAAAGAATAATAATGGGCATCTGTCAGCTGGGTTCTTAATTTGCTTTTCGTATATTTCATTTTTGAGAAGAGTTACTCACACATATAAGTACTGCCGAATACCGAGGCCATTTTTCTCGCATGAATTACCAAGTTAGTATAAGTCCCAGATTCTAGAAGATATTTTCTGTAGAAATATAATAATGTCACATCATCCACGCGAAAGTTAAATTTACTACATCATTGCACTGTATTTCAATAAACTCCATTTGAACATTTTCTGGAACGGTGCCTACTTCACACATCATAAGGAATGCTAAAAGTCTCAAATCACATGTCATAGAACAAATATCAGCAAAAAAAAACAGAGTGCAAATTGAGATCTCAATTCACTTATCGCAGAAACAAACATTTTGACGTCTATTAGTCTGGTCTCCTGTAGATTAGGTAAATGTGCGTAGTTTTATTTCAAAAGCTGGCATTCCCAAAGTTGTAATTTTGTTTCAATGGCGATTATATATCCACACATCTCATGGATAAGATTATTTCTTTCTTGAAGCTACAAGTTTAAGATACTTTAATATTAAATCTCCAAGAAATGTCAAGTTAGAAAGCCATGTGGGGTCACAAAAGTCTGAATAAGTATATATTTTATTTTTTTTAAATTTCTTCACGAAACCCTTACACTCTTTCAAACATAGGTCCTCAACTGAACCAGTGAACTTTGCAGAAATATAAATGAAAATATGTACAAATTCAGTAGTATCCACAACATACTAATTGACATAAAAGGGAAACACTGATGCAAGACAGGACAAATACAAACAAGAATGGACGTTCAACTTTCTAATTACATTGTTACTTTTTTTTTTTTAATGTTGTGAAATTGTCCATTATTTTTATATTAGTTTTTGTTTTGTTGTTTACATCATAGGAACATAATGAAGAGATTGCCCACCATGAACTTACAAAGTCTTTAGCCCAACAATGGAATGCACTAGTTCCGGAAGAGAAAAGGGTGAGGAGCTCTACATCTGATTGTTACAGTCTCTTGTGTATAACTTATAGTATTTGCTGTCAAAGCATTTTTGATACAAAAATTCAGTGATGTTTTTATAGGCAGTTCTTGTCTTTTACCCATAGTGTAATGTTTTGTTCTTGATAAATACCTTTTGCAAATTTTGATTTTGTGTGTTTTTCAGTATGCTTTGAGTAATTTGTAAAACTTGTTTTGCATAACACCTGTTTTTCCATATGCATATGAATCAAATATATATATATTTATATATATTTTTACACATTTGCCTTTTCTACTAATTTCTTCCAACATATAAATTTCTGTTATAGATATCTCTGTTGTGTTCTACTTTACTTCTACCTCTCTACTTGATTGTACTGTATGGTAACATAGATGTCTAATCATTGCCTTTTCATGTAGTTATGTTAATTTCCAGTTTGTATATTTGCTTGATACACTGTTTATAACTACACACATAGAAGGGCCAGAAAGGATGATCATTGAAACACAAGCATACAGCAAAGAACAAAACCTTCAATTAAACATACAGAAAATCAAGATCATGACAACAGATAAAACCAAAGTACCACCAAAAATTAAAATAGATAACATGAACTGGAAATTGTTGACATGTTTGATTATCTGGGTGCAAATATAAACAGCTTAGGTGATTTTAAAATGGAAATTAAGAAAAGATAAGCGATAATGAAATTAAAAGAAATGGAAATATATGGAAACACTGTTATAAAGAGACAAAAGTTATATTTCTTAGATCATACATTTTTCCAGTTGCAACTTACGACAGTGAGGCGTGGAAAATAAATAGAACAATGGCAAAAAAGAATATCGGCTTTCGAACTGAAGTGTTATAGGGCAATATTAAGAATTTCCTAGATAGAAAAGATAAGGAATAGTGAGGTCTATATCTGCAGAATATAGAAGAAGGATGGCTGGTGAATACAATTTTACATAGAAAAATGAAATATTTCGGACATATGGAAAGACGCATATTAGAGGACGGAAATAATTTGTAAATTCATTCCGCATACTATCTAATGCTATTCTTCCTTGCACATTTGTATGTTCTCTGTATCATTTTGTAGTCCCCCCCCCCCCCCCCTGGGTACTAATTTCTTTCTCTATCTTTTCTCTTTTATTTCCCACCCCTTACCCTCCCCCTCCCCCATTCTTGATACCTTGAATTTCAATCTCACTAATTTTTCCTTTAACTTTTCCTAATTCCTTTAAATTTATTAAAAATAAATTCAGAGAAAGTATGTTTTATAGTTATTTATTTCTGTTATTACTTGAACTTTTCATCTTTGCTCCAGCATTGTTCTTACATTCAAGCAACCAAGTATGAAAATGTTTCGATAGGAAAAAAAAGTATGCTGGTGACTCCAGCTCTCCATAGTGTTTTCCTGACATGCCACTGTACTTATGATGGGATAAATCAATGATTTGTTATTTTATATATGTCTCAGTAATTATGTTTTCCTAAAATTGTTCTTTCAGATCTACTATGAGATGTATGAGAGGGAAAAAGCAAGATATGAGAGAGAAATGCTTAGTTACAAACCAAAATCTGATCCTGAGGGCACATCAACGAATACACTAACAAATTCAGAATTAAATACTTCTTCCATTGGAGAAACTGTTAATATGTCTTTCAAAGAAGAACTGGATGTTTGATTCATACTGGCACATATGCTAATTACGAGGCGTGTTCAAATGAAAACAGGACTTGTTACACCACGCGTGATAGAGCGCACTGATATTGATGACATTTTGCACTAGTAATGAGTATCCAATAATTTACATACGGTCACGTGTTCATCTTCCCAGCATGCATATGTGCTGCAGAAGACTGTTAACAATATGGCGGGTGTGATTCCGAACCCGTCCAAAGCGAATCAGCGTGCTGTGATCCAGTTTCTTTCATTTGAAGGATGTCAAGCAGTAGACATTCATCGGAGAATGAAGGCAGCATATGGTGACAAATGTTTGTCGAGGACCAGAGTGATGGAGTGGGTGCGTATGTTTAAAGACGGACGTGAGTTAACGGCAGATCTTGCACGGCCAGGTCAGGCGCATATTGTTGCAACAGAAGAAGCCATAGCCGTGCTTGATAAAGCAGTACTGACTGACCGTCGTCGGAGCATTCGTTCGCTTGCAGAAGAATTCCATATGTCAATTGGGACAGCCCACATGGTTGTTTGGAAGAAATTGAACTATCGGAAGGTGTGTTCACAGTGGGTCCCACGGATGTTGACTGACCACCATAAGGAAGAACGGATGGAGTGGAGTTTGAACCACCTGATGCGTTACAGGGCAGAGGGTGATGCATTTCTGTTGAGCATTGTGGCAGGTGATGAATCGTGGTGCCACCACTATGAACCGAGCAGCAAAATTGACAGCATGCAATGGAAACATCCAGGTTCACCAAAATCCAAAAAATTCAAGACACAGGTTTCTGCAGATTTCCATTTGTTCGGACCGTTGAAGAAAGCACTAAAGGGACAGCGATTCAACAGCGACGCAGACGTGAAGACAGCGGTGACCACATGGTTCAGAGAACAGCCACGCAACTTTTTCTCGGACGGCATTCGACGTCTACCTAAACAGTGGGATGCTTGCCTAAATGCATACGGAGATTTTTTCTGATGAACCCAGGTGCATTCTTATTCACAAGTGGTTGCTTTGTTCAATTCCGTTGAAAATATTAAATTGCGTATGATACTTTTTAAATAAATCCACAAGTCCCGTTTTCATTTGAACACGCCTCGTATTTGAACTTTTGAGTGTTGTTTTTTGGTGTTATTGTAAATTTGTCAGATTCACTAACAATTTTGGATAAGTCTATTTTGTGCTAGACTTTTAATGAATTTAGTTAGAGTGATATGGTCTGAATATGGCACCAATTTTGTAGGAACAACATTAAATGTAGAACTATTTTGTTGACTGCACAGGACACTAATTTCTTGTAAACATTTGTTGAAAATATAGAATTAGAAGCTCTTCCTATATATAAGAAGAAAATAATATTCCTGTATATTTGCACCAACTTTCACATTAAATGATTTATGTATTATTTGAAAATATTTTTGACAGTATTAATTTAAAGATCTTAATGATATTAATTCATTCATTAATTTGTTCATTATGTGTATTTATGACATTCATTGGTTCAGTGCAATTTATGTTTCATGATAATTATTGCTTTGATTTAATAAAGCAGTTGTATTTAAGTGACTTTGAAGTTTGTGTGTTTATTGTGAGTATAAATCAATGCTGTCAGTATGTTGCCGTGATCTGAAAGGGGAGTAAAAAATACCAATGCTGTTTTTTTCCATGCTTGTCATAAGAGACAACTAAGGATGTGGAGTTGGCTATCCCATCTCCTAGGGTCAAACTGACACAGAAACCATGCTAAAGTTGGATTATCAGGTCGGAAGGTGTATATATATATATATATATATATATATATATATATATATATATATATATATATATATATATATATATTGCAGCCAAAACACATTAATCAAGATAATCAAGACAAAACACATTTAATTCTCTGGGCTACATCCTGTTAATCTGCAGAATTTCCAGAATAAATGCAGAAGTATCAATGCGCAGAATATAATTTATGCCTGTAGTGGGTGCTGTAACCATAATTATGAAATTACGATGAGAAGATTAAGAAGCACAATGAAACCAGAAATTTTAGAGAAAGTGTGGATTATTGAAAGTAATGGCAAAAAACAATGCTATATACACCATGAGAACATTTATAAAAAGACAGTGAAACCTTGAACAGACTGCAAGATCATCATCATCAGGTGTGATGCCGTGTGGCATAGGCGGTCATGGCTCTCCACAGCTCTCTGTCCACAGTATTATGTATCAAAGTCGTGGTTGTTTCCTTGCCGTGCCAGGTTGTCAAACTGTCTAATATTTTCTCACGTTGTCGCCCTCTGTCTCTGGTGCCTTCAATCTTGCCTGTTGTGATTATGTTCTCTAAACCTGCCTGTCTCATGAAGTGGCCAAAAAAAGAAGATTGCCTTTTTCTTATATTGTTGATTAAGGTCCGTTTCGCATTTAACTCTTAACACCTCTACATTAGTTTTTCTGGCAGTCCATGGTATTCTCAGCATTCTTCTGTAGAACCACATCTCTGTTGCCTCCAATCTCCCACTTTCCAGTTTGTTTATTGTCCAAGACTCGCACCCATATGTTAGTATAGGGGTTATATAGCACTGCAGAGCTCTCTTTCTCACCTCTAATGACAAGGTCTTATTACACAGTATTTCAAGATAGATGTGGCTAAATAAGAGTGTTATGCAGGCAACCAGAGGAGACTGGTTAACCAACACAGTGGGTATGGTCAGTCACTAAAACTTCAGCTGCAAGATGGTTTCAGGCCATACCTTGAAGATTTCTCAGTAAGATACCAATGACTACTGATATATATCTCTCTACTTACATCACATCCTTGATCGATGAATGCGAGTCAGAGGCAATGACTGCAACCCATTGCCTGATCCAATCCTGGGATATATCCGAGGAAGGCGGTTGAAGTAACTTGAAGATAACGGTTCACGATCAGACAATATGTCAAGGTTTACAATCTCATTTTCTGAAGATCCAATTAAAAAATTCTTAATTTAGATGATTCTGCCATTTCTATAGATTGGAAGAGGATTGTATACCATGACAAGTATGGTAATAAAAGAGTCAGTAGAGATCTAGATCCCTTTGGGCAAGATCCAAAATCAGATGATTTAATAATATTAGATAAACCTTAAGGGACAGGCATAAAGTGGAACCAAACAAGAAAAACTTGGTCAACAGGATTGATGCCCTTTCTTCCACAACTCATAGCAGAGGGGAGAGAGTATGATATCCTTAACGCTTAGTGGACCAGGGACAAAATCAGCAAATAGGGCAAAATGACAAATGGGTTGTTGTTTGGTCCACTCTATGAGTTAATTTTAAGGTCATCACCTTTCTTAGTTTGGTGAGGAAATCTGCATATTACTTTCATTAACACTGCTGCCACAAGACTGGTAAGCTTTCAATGGATACTTTTGTCATCACTTTTTCTGAAGAATTCTATGCTCTCTTGACAGTTGTTGGGGGTTTTCCATTGCTGCTAGAAAATGTTGAATTTGGTACTGTAGTGCACCCAAGTTTCATCTGCTGTAATCATGGTAATTTTGACTTGTCATTGGTATCAACTTGCACAGATTTTCAGTATTTTGTACATACTATATTTAGGTTTCGTTGAGTACACACTTATTGACTGTTAGTATTTACTCTTCACCCTGGTTGCCACTAGGGCCTGGACTTCTAGTTTACGGTGCAAAGAATAGAGTTACTGTCTCCTTTCCAGTCCCTAGTGGGAGGCAACTACGAAAAGTTAGGGGATAGGCTGACAACTGGTCAACTGTGAAAAATATCAGTCACAGAAACTGCAATTGAACACGTGAAATGATTTCTCAGTGGAGAGCGACAGTTGTAACTTATTATTCCATATAGTACTGAAATAGATAGATTTACTCCTAGCAATAGTACTCATACAGATTATTCTGAGCTGAAATACAGAAGGATCCTTCTGGAAATTAACAGGTATAAATTAATCACCAGTTTCTATTCAAGTGTGCACATATATTTCTCATGTTGTCTGTAATGTAAACATTTTTGTTCCTTCAGTTTTACTGAACTAGCTATCTCCACATTTGTCAATATTTGATCCCAGTAATAATTTTTTTCTCACTCTTGCTGCATTTTAATGTGAACTTTTAGGATGGTTTCTAAGATTTTTATAGTTTATCAACACTTCATGTGTCTACACATATTTTACTAAAGCATAATTAATTAAAAATTGTGTTGTACCAATGTACTGTAATACATTTATTTTTCTTTGTATTTTCTTTTTACATTGCTTTTGTTCTCAAACTCTTGCAGATAAGCAGGATGTAGTCCAGAGAACAGAATGCATGGTGTCATGGTTTACAATTTTTCTTTCATATCTGCACCTTTTGGTCTGTCACATCTGACTCCAGCATGGCTTCTGGATCACTTTGACCCTATATGGGGTGGGACAGCAAACTTCACCCCTTAACCCCCTTTTAAACCTCATATGACATATGGAAGGTAAACAGTGTTGTTATTCTTTGCTCCTCTTTTGGGCCCTGAAAACAGAATTTTGACTGGTATATCTCACAAGCACTTATCTCACACTCCTTTCACATACTTCACTAAAACTTTTGAAAAGTCAACACACAAGTGTTGTTTGTGGTATTTAAGAGACAATAAAAAGAATAATCATGCTCACAAACAGACCAAGACCCATTTTATTGTTCATTTTGAATTAATTTTTGTGTTTAATTTTATCTGAATATGTAAAAATTTATACAGGCCTACATTAGTGAATTGCAATTTGACAAGTACACAATCTGTAGACACTTCGCGGACAATGATAAATAAATAAATGTAGGAGTCAAGTACAGTACTGTTATTATCAAACATGGTGAGATTGGTAACAAATAAGAAGGTGCACATTATTTTCAAATAATACAGAAAATAAAAACAGCTGGAACAAAATATTTCTGTGCTTATTGTTATAACTACTTAGGCCCTATATGAATAGGTGGAATGTTTATATGAAGTGCATAATTACATGAAAGTATAGTGTCACTGTAATAGTTATATTCTTAGTCTGACATTAATGGTGGTATCTCACGCTTGCTTTACTATGTATTCCTATGTTGGTGGTAGCTAAATTTAGTTGCTAAGGTATAGTAAGAATTTTTAAGTTCTTAGTCAAATATATTATTTATTCTGGCAACTTATTTCACTAATGTCTGTTAATGACTGCATACTATATGTTGTTGTCTAGAGCCAAAGTTTCAATTATACCTAATTGTCTGTAACCCAGTCAGTAGTTTCAACTGTATGCTTGTAAAAAGTTTACATTTTGTGGTAGTCCATAGTCCATAGTTTAAATTATTCACAAACACATCAGTCAATATTTTATAACATTTGTTAATAAGCCTAATTCAGTTTATATTTTAAAACATGCTAGTAATTCAGTCCATGTTTTAAATAATATAGGTCAAGTAATTCAGTCCATGTACATTTTAAAACATATAGGCCTACTAGTAATTCAGTTCATATTATAAAACACAGGCCTTAATACTACTACCAGGTAGTAATTCAGTCCATATTTTAAAACATATAGATCTACTAGTATTTTAGTCCATATTTTGAAAATATTAATCTAGTAATTCAATCTATATTTTAAAACATGCTGGTAGTTCAACTCTTAGTTCAAAATATATGCCATTAATTCAGTTCATAGTTTACAATATCCAGTCTTAGTTTCCTATATTATATAATAGTAACTCATATATTTTATGGCTTAATCCTTGTCCAGGTCATTATTCCACAAAATGTAATAGTTATAGTCCATGGTTTCTAATATCTATTCTAAAAACATAGCATTAAGAATAAGATCCCCAATTTCTAGTTAAGGTGAATACTTATATAGTAGTAAATTGTCCATACTTAAACTAAACATACTTAGCTTAGTACACGCTTTTTAATAAATGTATCTTAACTTAGTTTCCAATATAAATAATTTTGTGTTTCTCAAACAATTCTATATCCCTCTCAAGCTGCTTCATCTGGGCTTCAAGTCTCTCCTTTCTGTACCTCTTGGGTGCTGTTTCTGTGACCACAGACAAGCCCTGATACTGGTCCTGGACATCCTCCCAGTTTGCTTTCAAACCATCCAAAATGGCATCACGTTCTTCCTCTGTCAGCTGCCTCAGTGCTCCTCGTTTAAAGTTTTCTGCAATATATTGATCATATTCATCTTGCGCTCTCTTCACCTCCTCCTTTCGTTTGGTCACATAAACTGGAACTTCACCAAATTCCTTAGTTATAAAAGAGAGTACAAGTTATTTCATGTTGAAAAATATGACTTAATATGTGTACAGTAGAAACCCTTACTAGAGCATACATTTATAACACAATTCTCCTTCTTTTGGTGTTTGTTCTCAAGCTCCAACCGGATCTCTCTTATAGCAGGACACTTTTCCTACTAGAAATTGTAGCCCAGTGAATAGATCAATGTTATGTGACCTTTTTGTGTCAATGACCAGACACATCTGACTTCGGCAGGTACACAATTCCTATTTCGCATCACTAATAAAGATCTCGAATGAGTTCTCCTTCATCGCCTGTATTTGTTCTCAAACTCTTGCAGATTAATGATGTATCATAGTTTACAGATTTGCTGCGATATCTGCACATTTCAGCTTGACACATCTGACTTCACATGACTTCTGGGTCTCTTTGGCCCTATAACCAGCCAACACCACCCCATAATCTCTTTAGTCGCCTCTTAACAACATGCATGGAAATTAAACAGTGTTACTTTTATCTGTTCCCGTTTCAGGCCTGATAACACATGGGCGTCCAGGGAGTTTATTCTTTATTCTATATAGCTCTGCCGAAGATGGATGTGTCGGGCCATTGGCGCAAATAATATGACGACACAATGCGTTTCCATTTTCTGGATTACATCCTGCTGGAAATCTAGTTGAACCATTGTCCTGCTATAAGAGAGATCCAGTGGGAATTTGAGAATGAACGATGAAGAAGAATAATTCTATATAGCGAATTTTGGTTATTCATAAACATTTCACCGGCATGGACTGGACCAATTTGGTAGGCCTATATAGAGATTCCAATGTACACTTATTAATATATAATACTTGCCACTGGTTTAAAATGAAGTTTGACAAGAGAGTAAGGTCAACTCTTTGCACAACCCTTCCTCACTTAAAAAAATCCTTAGTGCAAGTCATTTTCACATATATGAGAATTCACATTCCAGTTAATAATTTGAAGCTCATATGATGACCTAATTTACTTCAATGTCATCAACACTGAACCGTTTATTATGTAGTAATCTCTTAGTGTATTGTATGAACAATCACCAATGGATGGCTTGGGGCATGTTCAGACTCTGGATACCACTGTACAAGGGCTGTACATATTATAATTGTATAATATGTGAAAAATGGAAATATTTGTGGAGCAACAGCTGTATTGGAGTCTTATTATATAGCCTATCACATAGAAAACAGTCAAAATGTATTGATGATGATAGCTGTTAGTCTCTATGTTCAATCACGTTTACATACCAGATAACTGAAAATCTCTCAGTTGCTTAGAAAATATTTATAACACTGTTCTGTTTCTCCTTTTATTACTTGCTACATCTAATCTGCAAACTACCAGTAGTGATTTATGACTAGCTGAACCAACATAATGGTACTCTGGGCACACTTATATGTGTTTTATCTCTTTGTAATGTAGGTCTATGTACACTGATAGTTCCTGTAATTTGTCAGTTGTACATTCTCCTCAATCTTTCTCCAGTTTTCTCTCTCTACACAGGCAAAACTTGGAAACAGTAATGAAGTTTTGCTAATCATTCAAAATTCACAAGAAAACACACAAAAATCAACATTTTAAATGACATTTATCAAGAACACAGCATAACACACAAGTAAAGGACTTGTGTAGAATTATATTACAGCTAACAGGGATAAATGCTGGAAGAGTATGAATGATAACAAATGTAAAAACTAAATGAATAGGGATTAAACAAGACAAACTGAAAATTGATAGAACACAACAGGATGTCTATAAATATGCTACCTTGAACAACAGGTATGGGAATCCTATAATGGGCCCTTTCCATTGATGCTCTATAGGGACATAAATGATGATGTTGGCATCACTGACATGTCTGAGGCCAATTTGTCCTGCTTTATTTAGTTTTATCAACTTTCACTCATATTCTTCTGCGTTAGTTCTTAAACTCCTGCAGATTAGCTTGATTGGGTGTATTTTTGGTTGAAATACAGAATGATCCATGTGAAAGTTGCCAGATATGTGATGATAATGTAACAAGTTACTTCAGTCATTGACAATGTATAGTGTATAAAGAATGATAATGAAATAATCCATTTAGGTGTCAGTAGGTACTGGGGTAGCTAAGGACAGCCCATAACCTTTCTGACAAACGCACAGTCCTCCTCAGTTGAGTAACTAAGATGACACTTATACTTGTATAAGATTTGTTGTCTTAAAGGCATGGTTGTGTTGGGGAGGGGGATTATGGATACATGTTTAGTCTCTGAAGGGTTGGATTTCAGTGCATCAGTAGCCTAGGATCATCACATTCTGTCAGGAGAGCATACATTTCTGGGTCAACTAGTTAATCATTTGTCTATCAGATCTGTTGATGCATCTGTGTTATTGGTGAAACTAGCATTCCCCGCCACCTAGGAGTTCGCCACAAAAGGACAAAGGTACAATGTTCGCTGGCCTGCATATCTTTGACATCCATGGGGATAATTTGATAGAAGACAAAAGTAAGAAATCAAGACAAGACATGAAGAGATGAATTTTTAACAGGTGACAGGCTGTCAACCTATTTATAATTTTCCTTAGTCGCCTGCTATGGCATACCTGGAAAGAAGACAGTGGCCCTGCTCTTTGCATGCAGAACTAGAAGTTTCGTGGTTGTGAGGCCCTGATTGCTGCATGGGCAATAAAGAGTGAAATAGTAAAATAAATAACATCACAGTTTGTATATGTGACAATTAGATCAATACAATGCTGCACAAGGGAACAAGGAATATTAGTTTAGACATCATTTTGCATGATTGTAATCATAAATATTGTAGGACCTACAACCTACAACACAGTACATATATCTAAACAACATAATTTCTTTTAAAATCCTCAACTGTTAGTTATTTACAATTTTCCAGAAACATTGCTTAGTGTAATCAAGTAAAATTAAAATATTAGGCCTATAGTGGGCATCTGTGACAGTGCTGATAGCGATGCAGAAATTGCAGTACATTTTCCATTCTCTGGATTGCATCCTGCTGGAAATCTAGTAGGAACATCCTACTACAAGAGAGAACCGATGGAAGTGTGAGAATAAACATTAAAAAATAGTATAATCTATAAGAATTCATAATTGTGCAAATACTACTATACCTTTTTGTGCACATAAACTGGTTCTAGTCCTGATGGAATTAGGTTCTGAGTATCACCATGTCGAGTATCAACAAATTTCTTCGCTGGAAGTTTGGGAACTGATGTGATAGTTTCCACAGCATTTGTGCAAATAAAGTTCTTTGTTGTCTTCAGTCCCATCAAAGGCATATCATTTTTCTTTGGAATTGGAGGCTTTTTTTTGTTTTCATCAGCATAATGAAAGCTTTCCCCTATGAGAAAAAGGTGTATATTCAGTGACCCTATTTACATAATTTTACATATAACAATCATTCAGCCCACAGGATCAATCAAGCCCACTAATCCATTTTTAAGCCAGGCTAATTTAAAATTACTTTAGGCATTGGTCAGTGTGAGCTCAGAAAATATCAAATCACAAGCTTTCTGTTCCAAATTGTAAATTAAGATGCCGAACAGCGATTAGAAAGAAATATTTGCATCAAAACTTTATTCTACAAGCTGAAAACAGTGCTATCTGCCACAACTTTTGATATTTTACATTAAAGACTTCTCACACAGCAATTTCTGTTAATTTGGAGAAAGAATTTGGTGGATGACAAGAACAGTGTTGGTGGTGTCAATTGGAACTTCACATGGCTAAAAATAATTTTGTTAAACTTGTTGTGCCATCCCACACTAAGAAAAATGAATCTGGCTCACAACCACACACTAAGAAAGATGAATCTGGCTCACCATCCAACACTAAGAAAGATGAATCTGGCTCACCAACACACACAAAGAAACATGAATCTGGCTAACCATCACACACTAAGAAAGAAGAATCTGGCTCACAAACCTACACTAAGAAAGATGAATCCCAGCCCACCATCCCACACTAAGAAAGATGAATCCCGGCGGCCCACCATCCCACACTAAGAAAGATTAATCCCGGCTCACCATCCCACACTAAGAAAGATGAATCCTGGCAGCCCACCATCCCACACTAAGAAAGATGAATCCTGGCGGCCCACCTTCCTACACTAAGAAAGATGAATCCTGGCAGCCCACCATCCCACACTAAGAAAGATGAATCCTGGCCCACCATCCCACATTAAGAAAGATGAATCCTGGCCCACCATCCCACACTAAGAAAGATGAATCTGACCCATCTTCCCAAAAATGTTACTATCTCTGGTGTGTGCTGTTTCATTAGAAAATAAACTTTATGAATGCACTGAAAAAAATTCAGTGACAGGAATGATAACTTCTTAATTTATTCTCATATTAGATTAGCAGGAGAATCTGGAGAATGGAATGTGTTGTCATGGTTTACAGATTAACTGTGATATTTGCATCATATGCCCTGACACATCTGACTTCCACATAATTTCTGGGTCACTGCCTTCTATGGGATGGGACAGTCAACTCCAACTTCCAAAATCTCTTGTCGACATGCATGGGAGGTAAAAGTGTTGCTATTCAAGTTTTCCCTTTCAGACCCCAGCAATAGTACAGGCAGATGATAACCAATATGAAACTTCCAAAATTACTTGCAGAATATCAAAATTGTAAATAAACTTAATTACATTAGTTTGCAGTCCGGCTCTATGGTAACAGGGCACAAAGTGCATCTGTGATGTCCCAGGTTAAAATCTTGTCATACGCAATTGTGTATCTGGTCCATTCAGAAAGCAATGGCAAACTACTGAATGTGTATATATATATATATTGCCTTGAAAATCATTAGATAGCGATATTGAAATTAAAAGAAATGAAAAATATATGGAAAAGGGTTATAAAGAGACAAAAGTTATACTTCTTAGATAAGTAAATTCAAGTAGGAAGCATGAGGATAAATGAAAATAATTCTTACAGCTGACGGGAATAAAATATACTTCTTAAATAATACTGTTATAAAGAGACAAAAGTTATACTTCTTTAATCATACATTTTTTCAGTTGCAACATATGTCTATGGCTGCGAAACTTGGACTATAAATGGTTGGTTGGTTGCTGATCCAGCGGTCCATGGGCTCATGCCCTTTGACCTAATGCCATTAAATGACATTATATTGCTGGAAGTCTGTGGATTTTCAGCAACCCCGGGACAGAGCCAGAGAATAACTATCACACCTCCAGGAAGGTAGGTTTCAACCTATGCTCTGCTCCTAGCCACTGTAGCCAAGATAGAGGGTTCAATGTGCTCATTCCCGCACAACCAATTGACTACTGGTTATGCCGAGCTTCTCTATTTCTCTAGGCATGCAACCAAATGTTCAAGTCAAAAGGATTGTCACGTCCTGAGTCACTGTGCCCCTATGATGGGTTTCAGCCATAGGAAAAAACAGTGCTGTCAGTTTCCTCCTCCTCAGTGCTGCACAGTACATCTCTGGCTATCTCCCAACCACAGAGGGTGCATACATATATATTCAGGTAAACTTGAAACACATTTCAACAACAAAATAAAAGCACAATTGTATAGATGATGTGCCATGAAGCTTCTCTAAGAAGATAACCTCACTATAACGGCATGTCATCCACTAAGGTTTTCTGTTGCATGGGTGGTTTGTCTAGTGGGCCATTGGTGAGATCCACAGACGCAACCACATGCGTGGACTATAAATAGAACAATGGCAAAAAGTGTATCTGCATTTGAACTGAAGTGTTATAGGATAATATTACGAATTTCTTGGACAGAAAAGATAACAGTGAGTTTTTGAGTATGCTGAATATAGAGGAAGGATGGCCGGTGAATACAATTTTACATAGAAAACATATATTTCGGACATATAAAAAGACACAATGGCATGGAAAGACGCATCTTGGAGGGTAGAATTCCAGGAAGCAGAAGAAGAGGTAGAATAAAAAGAAGGAGATGGACAGATGATATCAAAGACTGTATGAAGTTATCATTGAAGGAGACAGGCAGATTGGCACAGGATAGAATTAGGTTTAAGACATCAATTGCAAAGACAACGTTCTGGAAAGAATATGTCACGTAATGGAGAAAATCATTACAGTCAAATATGTTGGTTTGTGGCTATATCTTGAATAGGATATACTACCACATTTTTGTATAGTATCATGACCCAATACTGAAGTCTGATGTGTCATGCTGGCATAAGGGAAGGGGGGTTCAAATCCCTCCTTAGCAAATCTAAACATGACTTTTAGTACTAGGAACGTGACCAGGATAAAAAAGTATTTCCGTAACAATTTTCGCAAAAAGGTCTTCATAATGGGGTAAAACCCCCTCCTTAATGTAATCATATCTATGTTTCTGGTGTCATGTCAAAAGGTGTAGATATTGCAGCCAAGATGTAAACTATGGTATAAAGCATTTCAGTCTCCAGACATCTTACTAAGAAGCAGAATGTAAGATTACATAGAATTGTAAGAAGAGATTTATAAACTGAAATCATTGCTGGCGATTTGTTATACACCAACCTAACTGTATCTACTCCAGGCAGATCTATAAATGCTCAGTCATCCATGTACTGCAGAAGTTGGCTGTCCCATCCCATAGATGTAGGGAACAAATTGACCTAGAAGTTATGCTGAAGTCGAATGTGTAAGGTAGAAAGGAGCAAATATTGCAGCTAAGCTGTAAACTATGGCACAATGCATTCTGTTCTCCGGTCTACATCCTGTTATTCAGTTAATCTGCAGGAGTTTGAGAAAATTCCCCCCTCTCCTCCCCTTTTTCCACAGAGTTCTAAGCCATAATAAATTGAAGCCTGGCCTGTCTAATCCTACACAGCCATTGTATATCCCTCATTTCCACTTAGCAACAATTTGTAAATAATTAGGCCTATGTTTTCAATCTATTAAACTCAATGAACTTTTGAGTCTTACATACCGGTACTCTGATTACTGAGGAAATAAACAATGGGACTTTATTTTTGAAAAAGTCCTATAATTATATGTCATATAATATAATGTAAAGTGGGTTTTCTGTAGTGCAAAGGCATCTATTTCTCTATTAGTGTGCTATATGGCATACTGATAGTGTTTCTTAATAGGTGTGCATGATTGCTGGTAGTAGACTATGATTGTAAATTATAACAGGTATTTAGTTTTGTGGACTATTTAAGGGTGGAGTTGATTTTTGGAGTGTGTTTTCAAGTTTAAGGTTAGGGTTTTGGGTTAGTATTAAACAATGCTACTAGTACTAGTAGAATTAGGGGTTAGGGTTAGGATTAGAAATAAAACTAATAGGGTTAGGATTCAGCTGTATTAGTTGTAGAATTAACTGTTACAGTTAATGTTAAGGGTTAGAGCTAAGGTTAGACTTATGTAGGCGGTCAATATTAGGCAAAGATATGCTACTAGAATAAGAGACTATGGTTAGGATTAGAGATAAAAACTAACACTGGCGTAGCATCAATAGACACCAAAATGCTCGGGGTGTCTCCTCCCAGGATTAAACAACTTAAATCTCTCACAGAAATGTATAGTTATATACTATAAACATTACAGAAAGATAATAGCTGGTTTATGGTTTATTTTAAAAGTTATCCTCCTTGCATTGAAGCCAAGATTATTTGGCGTACAAAAAGAAAGGTGATAAATGCCATCATGTTCTTGCCTACTCAAGACCTAGTGGGAAACCCTGTTGATCTTTTAATATCTACAGATATGTCTTTCAGCAGTGTAAATATGTGTCTATATACTGGCTTCAGGCCAAGAAGAGGCTTAGAAATAATTGATGATGTGTCATGTGACGTATTCCTTCCAGAACGTTGTCTTCCCAATGAACTCTCTGAACCTCTCTCTGTCTTGGGCGATGTGGCTTGCATTTTCTAGCGATGTATTCATGTTATCTTTAACGTCGTCAGTCCATCGTCTTCTTGGTCTGCCCCTTCTCGGTCTGCCCCTTCTCCTCTTCCCAGGTACTCTTCCCTCCATTATTTGCCTTTCTAAACAGTTATGTCTCTTTATATGACCAAACAGGCGTAGAAAAAGGGAAATTCCCTATCTATATTCTATCTGTGCATAAGCATAAGCTATTAGAATTTTTGTGTAATCGATTGTGTAGTGTATAACTACACAAATAAAATAAAGATTTGAGGACCTTATTTATTTAAAGTATCTTGAATTAGTATATGAGATTAAATTTAAAGATTAAAGCCAAGAATTCCTTCAGAATATATTGAATAGTTTAATAAAACAGTACTGATTCTTTGATAGCAACCAATTAGGAAAAGAACGTCATAATGTATATGCAGATGAGATGTGTTTATTTCCTAAAGAACTCCTGGTATATTTTGTTGTAAATGTCCTAGACTCAATCTATCAGGAAATAACAAAATTTATATTTAGTGTATCAATTATACACAAAAAAAGCATTTTTTGTATGAGCACCCTGAAGAGAATCAAAACATATCTCAGAGATTCCATGAACAACAATTGTCTGTCATGTTTGAATTTCTTGGCAATTGAGAAGAAATTGATTAAATTCCCTTTTCATCAGAATCAATATTTATTGAGAGGGTACTGACAGGGCAGAAGATATGCTTACCCTTCAAGGGGGTGGAAGGGGGGAGGTTACCTAAAATAAAATAATGGAATCCCTAATCGTGTATAAATCTGACCATTTTAAAGGAATTTTGAAGAGCTTTTCTGGTGAAAAATTGCTACGGGCGGGGGTTTTATCAACCATTTGGTTAAGTTCCTAGTGCTAAAAGTCATCTCCCCCAATCTACAGGCCTACGTGCTGAACATTTTTGCAGAAAAAAAGAACAGGCACCTGGATCTGCATTACACTTTTATATAAGGTATGTTTTTTAAACTACCGGTAGTTAATATTTTATATAGGACCGTAAATATTTGTTTCTGGTGTGAAAAAAGGGGTAGGGATGGGAGAACTACCTTCCTACTAAAAAAATCACTCTGCGTCTCCACTCTAAAAATGTATGCCAGGCCACTGAAAACTAAAAGGGTTAGATTTGATTCTTGATTAGGAACAAGCGTCACAGCACTGGTGGCATTTCCATATATGCTCTGCTTGCCGTTCCGTCAGCCATCTAAAAGTGTATAAGCTCAGTGTCCCAGTCAGTTGCTGATTATGCATTCTTCTGATCTTTCCGGAGAGGGAGCACTTTCTCCCATCACCTCTAGTCACTCCCATTTCTACCATTCTCTGAATATGTACATTCTCATGTTCGACTTCCTCCTCGTCTTCTCGTAGGGTATCCATGACTGCTCTAAAAGGGTTAGGATTAGGCTTTATTAGTTGTAGAATGAACTTTTAGGGTTAGGATTACACTTATGTAGGTGGCCAATATTGGGCAATGTTTTGAAGAATGGTGTTGAAGGAGATGACGAATAAGCAGTAGAAAATTGGTTATTGCTGATATAAGGCCTATTTCTTTCATAATGATATTTTTTTACTTAAGTTCACTTAAATTATTTCTTATTGTTGGCATGTGAAATTATACTATATTTAGTGTGTACGTGTAATCATGCTATATTTAGAATAGGGGAGATCTGCAGTAGTCATAACTAGTAGTACCGAATTTTGAATTGAATATTGTCTATTCTGTCCTCAGGTGAATGATGGTTGATTGTATTCACACTTGCCGTTAAGCATAGGGGTAGGAGATTAAGCTGTCGTTCCAAGGTGAGATGTGTCGCAGTGGTTGCATTTAGTCCATGTTTGTTCAAGGCTATCTTGTTGTTTTCTATCCACCGTTTTCTTGGTCTACCTTTGGCTTTACACCTGTATATTCTTTTGTTATATGTTCTTATTGGTATTTGGTTTGGGTTCATTCTCATAAGATGACAGAACCATTTTACTTGCTGTCTTTCAATATGTTCAATACATGATATTATACCAACTCTTTTCCTAATTTCTTAATTTCGTATTACTATTTTATCTAGTTTAGTAACCATTGCAGCTTTTCTCAGACACTTCATTTCACATGTAACGATTTTTCTCTGCTGCAAGGATTGAATATAATCACTCCTAACTAAATGTATGAGTTTTTCACTTACATTTATATTTTATCATATTGTGGTAGTTCACAGAGATTCAAATATGAATAGTTATAAAGATATTAATAACAGAATACCTTACTTTTTGGTAGCTGTGGCTCCTTTTCATGTTTCTTTAGATATTCTGTAGGTTGAGGTTGAGGAACTTTTGCAGGACCCATTGTTTTGTTGTTCCCACGTCCTGCCACAAATTCTTCCTTAACATGTTCTCTGAATTTTGAATTATACCTGTAGGTAGAACCAAATTCAATATACCCTGTATTACTATCAAAGATATTAAAATTTACAAAGCTTGTGTTCTAAATAATCATGCTTATACTAATAATTTCAAAATATAATGACTCTATGGCTGGAAAGGGAATTGATTATCAAGACTTTCACCAGATTTTGTTCTGTTTACAACAAAAACGTCACATTCTTGTGTTTCATTTCACTTTCATATAAACTAAGCTGTTTAGATATTCCAGCAAATGAGATTTGAACCAGGTTCGCTCAGATGGCACCTGATTGCCTCGTAACTTGAGGATTATAAATAAAATGAATGATGAATACCAAAGTCATGTGAAGTCTCACTGTGTATCTGTTAACATATATTCTGTCTTTGACCACACCCATTCCTAAAAAAATAAGAGATTTCAGTCAAGAGGTTCATTTATATTCTCAAGGTACTATGAATATAAATAAGAAAAATATACTGTGTAATATGACCTTGTCATTAGAGGTGAGAAAGAGAGTTCTGCAGTGCTATATAACCCCTATACTAACATATGGGTGCGAGTCTTGGACAATAAACAAACTGGAAAGTGGGAGATTGGAGGCAACAGAGATGTGGTTCTACAGAAGAATGCTGAGAATACCATGGACTGCCAGAAAAACTAATGTAGAGGTGTTAAGAGTTAAATGCGAAACGGACCTTAATCAACAATAGGGGCCTATAAGAAAAAGGCAATCTTCTTTTTTTGGCCACTTCATGAGACAGGCAGGTTTAGAGAACATAATCACAACAGGCAAGATTGAAGGCACCAGAGACAGAGGGCGACAACGTGAGAAAATATTAGACAGTTTGACAACCTGGCACGGCAAAGAAACAACAACGACTTTGATACATAATACTGTGGACAGAGAGCTGTGTAGAGCCATGACTGCCTACGCCACCCGGCATGGCACCTGATGATGATGATGACTATGAATATGGACCAGTCGAACGACACACAGATAACAACACATACTGCACATTTACAAAAATTAACAGAGAACCACAAACATTTTAAACATCAGTACATGTGAGAAGTCCTCAAGTGCTGCAAAAACCAATTTGGTCTACTTGTAAACATAAATAACACATAAATATAAATACGGTTACTTCAAATGTGACATGGTTAAATCTATCTACCTATTGTCTTTTCTCTGCTTTTGCTGTAAGGCGTTGCAGGACTGAGTGACAATCAGTTTTCGAGTTGTGGCACATTTGGTTACTGGATATGCAGTAATATTATGACATCACAGAATGTTAGTAATTCCTTCAGTCCACCTTCTTCTTGGTCTTTTTCTGTATCTTACTGTTTACACATTAATGTTGTATGCTCTTGCGCTTGCCAATAAGGATTCACTCTCTATAAGTGGCCGAATCATTTCAGTCTGTTTTTCAATATTTGACCACAGATGATCCAACAGTTCTTGTAACCTCTTCATTCCTCTTCATAACCTCTTCTTGTTCTGTTTACTGTTTTCTTAGATATCTCATTTCACACATAGTAAGCTTTCTCTATTGTTCTTTTGTTAGTGTCCATTTCTGACATTGATAACACTATGTTGGTATGATTATTGAATTTATGATTTGCCTTTTGGTTTCCATGGTTAAATGAATAGCGTAATATAGAAGCAATGATAATTTATTACTAAAGAAAAATTATAATGCTGCAAACAGGATTTTGTGTGTCGTTCGCCTGGTCCATATTAATAGTAGCCTGATAGTATACACGTTGAATGTTTTGACTAAAATCACATCTTTTTTATGGATACGTTATGGTTAAAGATGGAAAACGAGTTTACTGAAGTGTCGAGGCGAGTAGGTGCTATCTGAGTGGAACTACTTCAAATCCAATTTGCTGCATTATATTTTTTCTTTAATAATATTATTAAATATTACAGGTCCTTAAAAATAAAGAGCCTTAAAGTCTCAACATTTGAAATGATACGGCAGACAATGATCATGAAAAACACTACAATATGTGTATAGCAAACACTGGAATCTGTATCAGAGGGGATAGTGAGTTTGTCTTTGAATTTCAACTAGCCCTAATTAATCTGAAGATCAAGAGGTTGGCAGTTCCCATGTAAGTTTTGAGATATTTTCTGGATGTTCCATGATGTTTCTATCTTAATTCTCCATCTGGCTCTGAAAATTGTGTCATATTCATATTGAATGCAAATTCAATAAACAGGTCAGTACTACTGTACATCATGGTCAATCAATGAATTTAATTAGGCTTATTATTTTATTAGCGTATTGCCATACAATGATACAACATTGCATAATTGAATAAATAATTAAATTAGTAATATTCACCGCTTTGGTTTTATCTCTTTAACTTCTTCAACTTCAAGCAAATTATAAATGGAGGGTTCATCAAATGAAGTCATTTTTCTCTGTTTGAATGGAAAACAACTCTCGAATACAGTGTTTACATCCCAAAGAAAATGGCGTCAGTAGCAACAAGGCTAGATATAGAGAACTTATTATGAAATGTTGTCAGGGTGATAGTCAGGGGAGACTATTCAAACAAATTGTGTCATATTGAATGCGCGTATTTTCACGAATGAAACCTATGCCCAAGAACAAAAATGTAAACATAGACACTAATGTTGCATTATACGAGACTATTATTATCCCAACTCTGTGCTTCCAGTGCCAAACCTGGACAATGACAGCTCAAGACAAAAGAAAAATAGTGACAGTAAAAATGGCATATCTACGAAGAATACTCGAAGTGTCATTAAGAGATAAAATTAGAATGATAGCATCAGACAGATAACCAAAACAATACCAGTATTGGAACACATCAAGAGACAACATATCAAGTGGTTTTCACACACCTCCAGACTACCAACAGATACCATGCCCCAAATGACCATGACACATAGACATCATGGCTATAAAGCCAGAGGCTGACCATGTAAAAGATGGATCACAGAAATAAAGAAGCAACAGGAACAAGCTTACAAACAGCACACAAGAAGGCCATCACCAGAGCTCTTTCACCCCCTAACGCCGCAAGGCAAAATAGGGTCACGGCGTATAGATAGACAGATATAGATTGAATGCGCTATTCTGCGGAAAGGTCTATATAAAAAGTACGGCTGTAGACCTTAGTTATATAAAAATACAAATAATTACCTCTTATTATGTAATCATTACAATACCATCATTACCTTTTATTATGTAATCATTACCATAATATCATTACCTTTTATTATGTAATCATTACAATACCATCATTACCTTTTATTATGTAATCATTACCATAACATCATTACCTTTTATTATGTAATCATTACCATACCATCATTACCTTTTATTGATTATCAAACAAATAATAAAACGATGATTGTGAGTCTCAACAACATGCATCTTCTTCTGCGTTCGTCCTCAAACTCCTGCAGATAAGTAGGATGTAGTCCAGAAATTGGATTGAGCAGTGTCATGGTTTACATCATTGTTGCGATATCTGCCCATTTCTGCCTGACACATCCGGCTTCAGCATGAACTACATACAGGAACTATATAATAGTCGTCGTTTCAGACTTGTGTTGTTGCATCTCTCTGGTGTGTGAGGAGATGACTGAAAAATTCAATCCTGACATAAAATCCCCTGTCACATTTGAGACACGTATGCTCATACTTAGGCCCTATGTATCTGTGTCAAGTCCGTAGATAAGGAGGGAGGTGGGGGGGGGGGGAAGTGAGGATTCAATCCTACTAAGAAATTTGAACATGACATATAATAATGGAAATTTAGCCAAAAGGTGGATACCCTCACCCCGACCTTTTAAACGATTTTCAGCAAAATAAGGTAATAAAAACATAGTGAAAGAGAGAGTTTCGCTATGAATATGGGAGAACGTGTTTTCTTGCTTTTTTTTTTTAGAAATGATAACACCCCCCCCTCCCTATTACTCAAGATGTATCTACGGCCACGATATGTATGCTTGTTGTTCTATACTTTTGGACAGCACATTTTCTCTGCTCCTCCGAAATTTAATGCTTCTCGGCAATGCAAGAACTTTTTCTGTTTCTTCTGCACAACACTGGATTATTCTGTCTGAGAACGACATAATCCCAGGATGTGGCGACGATGTTGAAACTCTTTAGAGGCACTTTGAGATAATCTTTTAAGCGTTTCTTGTATCAACCTACGAATATCATGTTCTTAGGAGCTTACTGTATATCAGATGTTTTGGGATGCGTTGGTTAGGCATGCGTACAGCATGCCCGGCCCATCTCAATTTCATCTTCTTCAGCATTGCACGAATGCTTGGGATATTGAATCTATTGGGTACTTCAGTATTGGGTACTTTATCCTGCCACTTTATCATAAGAAATTTGTGGATACAGAATGCGATATAGCATTTACACTGTCCAGGTCTCACAAGCGTATAACAAATGTAATGAGCATAACGGTGCGATAGACGTTACAAAGTCTATACCGGTAGGCAGCACCACCGGTTTGGTCCACTACTACTTATTAATCCAGATAAGGTATGGATTATATCGCAGCTAACATTCAATATCTGGAGGCCATTTCACGATCCACCACTTTTGAACACACCTGGTAGGAGTTTGTCCCAATAGTCAAGCAAAATGAATTAAACAGGTTACTAAAACACTTACCTTGCCTATTAATAAAAATATATAAAAAAGTATATATAAAAAAACATACAATCAAACTAAATAGGACAATTCTCCACGTATCGGCTCAAATTGAACCCTTTTCAAGAGACAAACAACAGAAAACAACACAATAAAAAACAAAATAGATGACTAGATTTCATAGAATTGTCCTGTTTAGTTTTATTGTATTATTTTTTATATATACTTTTTAATATATAATTTTATTAATAGGCAAGGTAAGTGTTTTAGTAACCTGTTTAATTCATTTTGCTTGACTATTTGTTCATTAGGTTACTGCGGCACCATCCACTTTGTCGGACACCCTCTGACCATTTGGTTATTTATCGGAGTTTGTCCCCCGCCTTCAGCAAAAACATTTGCAGGATGTTTCAGATATCCATTACTGAGGATTACTTTTATTTGAAAAGTTGTTCGTTCAATATAAAATGTAAAAATAGTTTACTGATAATGATAAATTATTACAATAAAGCAATGTTCAGTTAAATTAGTTTTTATATGTCATTGTTCTACTCGATAATATTGTATAATGTATGAGTTTTTAGCCAAACCTTAGCCTTTAACTGACGCTGTATCTTGCTGATTGTTTTATAGTTGTGTGTGCATGGGGGTGGAAGGAGGGGGGGGGGGGGTGGGGGGGGGGTTGAATAGGTTCGCCTTTGTGTTAGTGTTGTCAACTAAGTTTTCCATTAAAAATACGTTAAAGTCTTCAAGCGTAATTTATAAAACAATTAAAAACAGTCTAGGTTTGCATTAGAACCTATCAACGCTATTCGAGATCAAAATAAAAAATACGAAGTAGCAACAAAGTGTTGTTTTTTTAAGCTAAAAAAGGTAATCCTTGATATGCTTACTTCTTTATCCGATTCCTGGGGTTGCGAGATTTCAGTTTTTCTTCCCTGTGTCTGGTGGTGGTAGTTGCATGTCTTCTTCAAATTTATTGTGTTTGTATAAAGGGTGTTGATGATGGAAGGATTTTGTGGTAACAGTAGCTTTTGCAGGTCTTGCAGTGTAGGACATTCAATAGGACGATGTTTTACTGTTTCCTCATCTGGTCTGTTGCAGTGGTTGCAGTATGATGCATGGTCTGCAGTAATTCTGTGTAGGTAATCCTAGATATATAAGATCACCGTCTGACTGTATTGTGTGTACCGTTTCGTGGTAGACCACTTCTGAGGTAGAAACATCGACTCTTAAAATTTAGAAGAGCTGTTCTATAACCACACTGCCTGGAATCTCTACGCACAGATGCAGTAATTTATGATGATTTTAGAAAAAGATGGAGGACACAAGAAAAAGGCGCAAACATAAATATTCTGTGACTTGATCTATAAGCAGGTTGAGTCAAGAGAAATGCTATTCAACGAGTTACTTTTTTAAAATTCAGTGATCGTCTGCAAGATGAAAAAAAAGGTTTTGCATATAATATAAGTGAAATGCGTATTACAGAACAGTACATAGATGATGATTACCCAGTAGACGTCTGAACTCATTTTTATATAGATTACCTGCCAAGCATTTCGTAAGAGGACGCCAAGTAGGTTTTGAGGTGAGGTTAGCTGTCACATCCCACATAGGGTCAAAGTAACCCACAGGTCATTCTGATGTCGGTTGTGTCAGACCGAAAGACGCAGGTATTCAGCTACGCTGTAAAATATGACTCAGAGTACTTCTTACTCCAGACTACATCCTGTTACTCTGCATGAGTTTGAGAAGGAACGCAGAATGATTAATGTATTATTTCTCATAAGCCTGGCCACTCAGATGTTTGACACACCATTGACTGTACACCATCTGTAAGTTAACTATATCATTTCGATATGTACTATTTACCACAAATAAAAAAAAACAAAAAACAACAACACATAAACAAAAACAAATATAACATGTTTTATATCAATGATAATTTGTTTTTCTGAAACCAATATATAAGTGTTACATAAAAGACTTCACTTCTGTATTGACGTCATTATTTACCACTAGGATTTCCCATGTCAATTTCATTCATTCTTTTGTTCGCTGCTTGGTCTTTACATCTTCAGACAAGCAAATTTTATCGAATTCTAAGATTCTTCTTTGGTTCCACACATCTTTGTTTGCAGTGTTAACTGTTGGAACATAGCGTCTCTCTCAAATGTTCATACTGTGGACAATTCTGCCGAATGTGCTGATATGTGTCCTTTCATATGCTCTAGAAATGCACAGTGGTCGCACGTCTGGCAACCGGGCAGGGCCGTAGATATTGTTACCTTAAGGAGGGGTTTTATCTAAGAAAAGGTCATTCGTCAGCATTGTAGGGCATTACATAATGATCAATGTTCGTATTCGCTTGTAAATTTCATTATTCTATGGGAAATTTGAAGCCCTTTTTTTGGGTTAGAAATAGCTAAGAAAGGGGTTTTTACCGACATTTTGACAAAGCTCCTCGTACAAAACTTCATGTTCATATTTGCTAAGGGAAGGGGGACGGAGGTATGAACACCCCAATTCACTCCCTTATCTACGGACCTGCAACCGGGCCTATACTTCTAGTTCAGGGTGCAAAGAATAAGGCCAATGTCCTCTTTTCAAGCATGTCGTAGGAGACGATTGAGGAAAGTTGCGTGCTAGGCTGATAACTTGTTACCTGTGAAGAAAATCATCATCATCGTCATCATCATCATCATCATCATCATCATCATCATCATCATCATCATCATCATCATCTCTACATGTCTTATCTCGATTTTTACTTTTGTCTTCTGTCACATAGTCTCCATGGACGACGAAGGGATGCACACTAGCGGACTCCTAGGTGGTGGGAAATGCTAGGTATGTATTCATTGCAGATGCATCGATAGATATATCAGACACAATGACGAACTGATTGGTCCAGAGGTATATGCTATGCTCCTAGAAGGATGTGATGATTCTGGATACTGCTGCACTGGGGTACCTGTCTTCGGAGACTGAAAATGCATCAATAACCCCCTCCCCCAAAAATATCTATGCATTTGAGACAATTGACCTATACGAGTTCTGCTGTCACCACAGTTACATGTGCTTTTGTCAGAAAGACTATGTTCTGTTAAGAGGTTCCATCATCATCACCATCATTATCATCATCTTCTTCATCATCATGATCATCGTTGTCTTCGACGTCGCCACCCTCACCACCACACCCTCCACCCACCACCCTATCCACCACCAGCACCACCCACCACCACCATCCTGGGTCCGCACGAAAACAATGAGGGGCCCTTTGCACCACCGGACCTATACATTCTCTCGCCAAGTTTTTGCAAAACAATTCATTTATATAAATAGAACGAGAGGCAAATACTATAGAAGACATACACTTCTGTATGGATATGTGCAATAAACATAAATATTTTGCGAGAGATTTCAGTGTGGTAAGGAAAACATGTGAAGTAAACAACATGCATAATGTTGTTCTAACCGATGTACTCGAGACAGCTAATATCAGTCATTGATTTATTGATCTTTTGATTGATTGAAAGCTCGTCTTTGAACAACTATTCATCTCGATAAAGCGCAGTACACCATGGAACAAAAGACCAGCTTGTCATCCATTAATAAAAGATTTGCACGAAGACCTATGACTTATTGCAAGCAACTTTTATTTTTGAAATGCTAGTACATATTGTATTGAAAACGACAGTGCTTACAGTTTGATTTATACCACTGTAGAATTATTTAAGATATAACTATCAATTGTTTAAAACATGCCAGTGCACAAGTGTAGACTGAAGAATGTTTAAGCTTGTTCCATAGCAAATGAATTTTATTGCGTCAGTGCGGCAATCGGGCCTGGACTTGGTGCATGGTACATGGTACAAAGAATATTGCCACTGTTACCTGCCAAGCATATTGTAAGAGGTGACTAAGGAGGCTCTGGGGGTGGAGTTGGCTGTTTTATTCTATGGAGGGTCAAAGTGATCCAGAGGCTATGCTGAAGTCGGATGTACAGAACAAAAGGCACATACATCGCAGTTGAACTGTAAGTCATGACCTAACGCATTCCGTTCGCCGGATTACATCCTGTAAATCTGTAGAAGTATGAACGAACGAAGAAGAAGAATTCTATTGGCCACTGTTGAAAGGGTACGTAAACATGTATTATGCTTAAAATATTAATAACATTTTCGAAGCATTGTCTCCATGAAACAATTATTGTTTATCAGTAAGTCATTACTAGTATACACTACATGTCAGTATATTAAACTCATTACCACTTAGGGTCGATGGTGATAACACTCAGGCAATAGTATTGGAACGAGCGGACAAGAAGAAGAATGGCATCTACATATCAATCAATCAATCAATCAATAAACCCGTAACCCTTCAGGGTCGTAGGGGTACAACATTGGATGCTTCAGCACACAGAGTCCTCCAGCGAATGCTATCCTCAGCGATGTGGATGAGTGTAGCAATATCTTGTCCTGTCCATTCCTTGATATTGTCTGTCCATGCCTTTATTTGTCCTCCTCTGCTTCTTCCATCATCGACAGTTCCCTGCAGTATTATTTTTTACAAGGAATCATGTCTGCATACATGTCCGAACCATGCTAATTTTCGTCGTTTCACTATTGAAAACAATAGTTCCTGAACACCTGCACACATCTCTACTTTATTTCTTACGTACACATTTGTCTTATGTTCCCTATAGGAAATTCGTAGAATTCTTCTGTAGCATTTGTACTCGAAAGCATGTAATCTTCTCTCCATGTCCGCAGTGAGTGTCCAACTCTCACAACCATACCGCACAACAGAAAACACCAGCGACTTATATAGTTTGATTTTCACTCCAACACTGATGTTGCTTTTCTAACATCATCATCATCATCTACATATATTTACATTCGTTTACACAAAACGCCCATGTAATGCCGGAGATCAGAAGGAGAAAAACAAGGAGAGAAAAGAGTAGTGACACGGTTACCTTACCTGTCATGAATGTCATAAGAGGCGACTAAGGAGATTTTGGGGATGGAGTTGGCTGTCCCATATCATAGAAGGCAAAAGTGACACATATCACGGTGATATACGCAGATATCGCAGCCAAGCTGTAAATCATGACACAACTCACTCCGTTCTTCTTACTACATCCTGCTAATGTGCATGTGATTTTTGTCTACATGGCCCGCGACAAGCAATGTAATTGTCTGAATTTGGCCCGTGTGCCAAAAAAGGTTGCTTACCACAATCATCTAGTGTGTTGTAGGTGCTGTAACAAGCCTACATTGTCGTTATATTGAATTCATGTTCCCGTGTCTTCTTCTTCTGCGTTCGCTCTCATATAACCACAAAGAATATATCGTGTGATTTCCGCCGGGGAGCGTGAAATACGTTGTGCTACAGGTTCCACAGTAAAGCGGTGTTATTTGCACCTCGGTTGGCCACTCTGTAGCCTGGACGTCGGAGGTCCAGCACATCCTTTTTCGCCATTCCTTTATTTCGGGTGTGGTCCCTAATGTTCCCGTGTTATATCTATGTTTCTCATTCCGTCTCTTATAGTAACGTCTTATGATTTCGTCTCTTATGGTAAAGTTCTCTTATTTCGTCTCTTATGGTAAAGTTCTCTTATTTCATCTCTTATGGTAAAGTTCTCTTATTTCATCTCTTATGGTAAAGTTCTCTTATTTCATCTCTTATGGTAAAGTTCTCTTATTTCATCTCTTATGGTAAAGTTCTCTTATTTCATCTCTTATGGTAAAGTTCTCTTATTTTGTCTCTTATGGTAAAGTTCTCTTATTTCATCTCTTATGGTAAAGTTCTCTTATTTCATCTCTTATGGTAAAGTTCTCTTATTTCGTCTCTTATGGTAAAGTTGTCTTATTTCATGTCTTGTGGTAACATCTTCTCATTCGATCTCCTATAATTATGTCTTATAGGTAACGATCATGTTTTTTTCTCAATCACTTGAACTCAGATTTTTCTCAATCACTTGAACTCAGATTTTTCTCAATCACTTGAACTCAGATTTTTCTCAATCACTTGAACTCAGATTTTCTCAATCACTTGAACTCAGATTTTTCTCAATCACTTGAACTCAGATTTTTCTCAATCACTTGAACTCAGATTTTTCTCAATCACTTGAACTCAGATTTTTCTCAATCACTTGAACTCAGATTTTTCTCAATCACTTGAGCTCAGATTTTTCTCAATCACTTGAACTCAGAAATTTCCATCTGCCTCTATTGCGCGTGAAATAAAGTCTACGTTTTGACATTGGCAGCATAGAATTGATACGAGCTTGTTATTAAGTCTTCTCTAAGTTCACATTATTTTTTTCGCCGAAGACGGATGTGTCAGGACACTGGGATAATTTAAACGGTGACACAACGTACTCCAACTCTCTGGACTATGCCCTGTGGAAATCTAGCAGGACAACTGTACTGCAACGAGAGTTCCAGTGGGAGTTTGAAAATGAACGCAAACAAACGCTTTAAATATCTATTCATTTATTTTCAGCAAGAATCCGCGATTTGACGCGAATGAGAACTAAATTAAATCATAAAAAAGGTGTTAGAAACGTATATTTTATCAGCTGATTGTCAAACATTCCAAATTGAACTTGGAAGACAATGATCTGAGATATTAGATGACACAATTTTTATTATGGAATATCTACATATTATCATAACGGTAAAACTAATACAGATATTAAATGTTATATTTTTGTTGTTACTGAGGATATTTCAATACCTGTACGGGATGTTTGTTGTTGTTGTAATAGTACTTGTCTCGATTGGTCCGTTCGGGTGACTTTGAGTGCATGGTTTGAATGTAATGACAAAATCGCATCTTTTTTTGGAGATGCGGTTAGTCAGGTACGGAAGAACGCATGTGCAATAGTTGCTAGGCGATTTGGTGCCGTTGAACGGACTGGTTCAATTCCCGTTAGTCTCAAGAATTTAAAAAAAAATTGTCTTCTGGCTTCCTACTTAAATTTACATATTACCATAGTCAGGTTAGATAAATGTATTGTCTTTGATTGACAGGATAAGACACCCTGTTAGTTTCTAAGATACAAATATTACAATGTTTTTGAACAATTTGTAGCATTCAAGATGAAGCCATCAGCCCAGCATTTTTTGGCTGTAGTGTTTCTAGGGAATCATACGTTAAGTAGTTTGCTATTGCTTTCTGAACGGTCTGGATGCACAATTGCATGTGGCGGGGATCGAACTCGGTACCTTTGCCGTCACAGACGGGTTCTGTACCACTCCACCACAGAGCTGGACAACATACGAGAAATAAAAGAAAACTAGGCAGTGAAATTAAATAAATAAATTGATGATGCTTTTTTTTCATCTTTACAGAAATTTAGGAAGTAGTTCAGTGTAAATTGTTGAGATACATGGCCACTACGCTTCACACATGACTATATTCTCCGGGAAGAAATTGACGTACCCATTAGCTCTTAACTCCCTCTCGGCTCTGTTGATTAGTTCCAAGGAAAAGGTGATGCTAATACGCTTAGAAACAAGCAGAACTGCAGCAGATGCCAGAAGATGGTTTAATAAGCCTTCAACAGCTATAAGGTTGAGGGCGCATTAAACCTGATTTTCTGTAGGTTTTACTAACCTAGCCTGACATCACCTTCCTAACCCGTTACGTAATCAATAAATAATAGTGTTGAAAACAGCAAAAACGCCATCGAAACCACGTACAGACAAAAACAATTCTTTGTGATTTCTCGCCTGATACGACCACTCATCCAGTAGAACCAGTTGCAAATGGGTACCTGACGCATGAATTAGAGGAGGTAAAGACAGCAAGGAAGGGAACTGGCTATCCCACCTAATAGTCATTGCGGCTTAGTACATGAAGAGTTATCTTCATCTCCGTCGACAGGTTGCTGTCATGCGACTTACCTTTACCTTCACTAACAACAAAACACAAAGGCAGACGACGTTTCGACTAAAATGCATTCATCAGACGATAAACAACAGACGAACGATATAGGGACACACACAGTACGGTGAGCAGCAAAACTTACAAGAAGAGAAGAAAGAGAAAAATACAAAATAATAGAGATTGGAGTAATAGCTTTATTGGAGCATAACATAAGGTTTTTAAACACATACCATAACATGTACTTTATAAATGGAATCGAATCGTCGTCAGCCGATGTTTTTTTGTTTTGTTCTTGTTGTTTTTACTACTGTTAAAACGTTAATATATTTCCATTCATTATCGCGCATGCCTTGTGTTATTGCGCCCCCCCCCCATATTTAAAGTCATTTGATCTAACCGACACTCTGGCAATTTATCTCTGTATAACTAGTTAACCTATTCAGACTATAACTGATATAAGATAAATGCGGAAAGAGGCATCTAAGAAAACAATCGATGTCTACAAGAAGCCTTTACTAAATCGATCAATCAAGTGCAATGCCGAGTTGCATTGGCGGTTATGTTTCTTCACAACTCTGTTTCTGTTTCTTGTGTTGTTAATAAGTTTAGTTTGTAAGAATCTCCAATGCCGCAATGACAACCCATTCATCAACTTCTCTCTTAACTGTCTTGATCTATGTTCACCTTGATCTTTCCAATTATTACTAAATGGCTCTTTTCATCACATATCATATAAATCGTGATTGCTTGCTTCTAATTTTTGCTATATGTTGTTGTTTACTCCAATATCTCTAATGATCCCAGTATTAGTTTTCTTAGCTGTTAGTTATTCCTCTAGGGCCAAAAACGGCACATAGGACGGATGTCATAGATTTCCATGTCTTTCGTTTCATTGCAATTTGCTTCATTGTTCCTGATACCGATGGTGAAACGTACTCTTGTAATAGTTCTACGTAAAGTTTCTTTTGGTCTCCCTCATTTTCTCTTACCCTTTGGTTGTAAGTGTGTATTTTCTTAACTGTACATTGTATGAAATCATTCTTCTAAAAAAAAACACACCTAAGTAGTCTTCAGTTTACTTTGAGATGTTTTGTTTACAGTTCATGCTTCGCACTCGTATGATTTGAAAAGAGTGATTTGATATATTTTACTAAATACTTGAGTGCAATGAATGACATATATGTCACCATAAGCATACACATTCGTTTTCTGTGTAATGAAGTGTGGTCATCATTGTGTACAAGAAAGCGATGGCTGCTGATATGTCTGTAAATGTTGAATAGCGAGCAAGCTTCATCTTATGCATTCATTCTCACACTCCTAATTAGCAGGATGTAGTAATAGAAAGGACTGCATGCCGTGGCTTACAGTTTGACTGTACTATCATTGTCTCTCAGCACGAATCTATTACTTTCAGTGACAAAATGGATTGTCAAATTAAGAAAATAATGAATAAAACAGAAATAAGGACAGCAGGCACAACTTTGCAACTTTGATAAGGAGTTTCCCCTAAGCAAAATTTCTAATTTTGAAATGATTTTAGATTATATTATTTTTGCGGAGAAAACCATTTCCTTCTCTTTTACTTGTTTCCTAGTACTAAATGTCATGTTCTACTTTCCTAAGAGGAAATGATTCGAACATTACACCTCCCCCCACTATTATATTTATGAACGGGCTTGATAGCAATGAAGGTTTTTAATTTATGCTGTGAATGTCACAGCCAGAGATAAAACAAATTCAGTGGTATTGAGTCTAACGGATACCATTAGATCGAACCTCATATCAATAAAATACAAGTGAAATTGGTGGGACACTTTAAAGATATATTAGTCTTAGGTGGGAAAATAGCAGATAGAAAAGGAAAAGGGAGGCGTAGATAGATTTTTGTGAAAAGCTTAAATAAATGGGTATGTAGAAACCGCGAAAACGATGGAAGCTGAAATAAAAGAGGAGCTAAAGTCCACAATATACTCAGCACACAAGAGGGCCGTCTCCAGAAAGCTTTTTTACCCCTTACGCCAAAAGGCAACAACGGGTTTTAGCGAATAGATAGAGATTAGATAGTAGAACGGGAGGCAACACTAGACTGTTAAGGCTATCAAATACAGATAAAATGAAGATAAGTTTCTTCTTCTTCTTTCGTTCACTTGAAACATGTCTATATCTGTAATTCTGTCTCCTTAATAAAACTCACTGTCTTTTGTAGTTCATACAGTGTCCCATAGAGCTTTGATTCCAGTGTTGTTTCCTCTGGCCAATATGTCTGCCTCAGCGTTTCATGCTCAGAACACTCTTGAAGTATATGTTTGGCACTCTGTGCTGCCTGTCCACATGTACACATGGCCGTGTTGCCAATCTTGAACTTTGTATACATGTGACTGGAGATAAGTAATCTTCATTGTGTTGTGCAGACAATGCAATCCAAACTCAAATGTTTGGATGTTTCAGCTATGGTTTTAAGTGGTGCGTGACTGACTACATTTTGATTCTGTCATATTCAACGAACGTAGATCAAATGGAGAAAATATATGTGGGGAAGATATGAGGTAATATATGTTCACATTCTAATTGGTATATATTATTTATGAAATATGTTTTTTAAGCTTTTGTGAACGTCACATCATATCCAGGTACTTTTTTAGAATAGAATACACAGAACAAATACGGCGTGAGAGATAACTTAAAGTCAAGCCTTGATGGTCTCATGATGTTCCTGTGCCTTCAGGCGAAGGGCCACAATGCTGCTCACACGAGAATCCCCAGAGTACATAGACTCAGGCAGTTGGAACTGATTATTGTGACTGTTAATCTTCATGGGAGAATTATCCACACGTCCTATTCTGCTCTGGCCGTGATCTGTATATGTCAGGAAAAGAGAACAATATAATACATGATAATACAATCTCAAATATAGCAATTTCATATATCAATAAGTTGACAATTTGTCATTGACTAGTGATAAAAATGAAAAGGAATTAATTTTAACTTAAATGTGATATTGTAAAAAAAAATGCTTAACAAACTTAACAGAATGTTGTCGTATACCAAAGTGACTCTGTTTGGTCAGTCTTGTCTTGAAAAATCTAATCAATATAAAAGCACACAAACGTCAGTTAAATGACTACATTCAGAATTATGGAGGTAATAATATTTATATATTTTTGATAATTTGGTTCAATGTAGGTACATCATCATTATCAAATGCCGTCTTCACATCGTAGGTTTGCTGAAACACACCTCCAACTTCTTCATCTCTTGCCTTGGTGATGCACTCTTTTCGACTGTAACTTGTCCATGTCATGTTTTCCTCCCACTTGTGACATAATAGATACAATATGCATTTACTATTGCCATGCAGTCAGGGCTACTTGAAAAAAAAGTGACATAGGTACTGATGGCATATACCTAATTTGGAGGACTGTTTAGAAAATAAGCAAATGGTAGAGAAGAGTGACATGTTGAAGTGATGATCCCACGGTCGCACGGTCATATTTAAAAAAAATAAATGTCTATTAATTAATTTTTTTTCCAGCGACAACTAAGAATGTATGCACATGTCTCTGGCCAATGCAGGCCTGCTTGTCCGGGACAGAGAGGCATTTAGAGTATCCACAACGAACGCAACCTTCTGGAATGAATATGTAACTTTATATATATATATTCTACGCTAGAAAAAATTGAGTTGGTCTTTTATTTGCGCAGTGTTTTTTTTGCGTTCATTCTCATTATCTTCTGTGTTCGCTCTCAAACTCCTGTGTATCTGTATATGATTTAACTCCCGAAGGTGGTAGTGTCGGGCCATTGACGCAAATAAAACGGCGTCACAGCACATTTCCATTCTCTGGATTAGATCCTGCTGGAAATCTAGTTCAATCATTGTCTTGTTATAAGAGAGATCCAGCGGGAGTTTGAGAATGAATGCTGAAGATCAAGAAACATGATTTAGTCTGGAGAACAGACTGTTCTGTTTTATGTTTTACAACTTTGATGTGATATTTACACCGACGTGATAACAATAATAATAATGTATAATAATAATTTCAGTAAATGAGTAAATCACGTGTAAGTTCAGAAATTTTACCGACACAACTGGCTCCGAACATATTTTCATCCATGTTATCCTGAAAGCGATGACTGCTCTTTGTAGGGAAATATGAAGACAAAGAAGAAGAAGACACGGATGAACTGAGTGAAGGTGTCCAGTCCACACTCAGGTTTCCATGAAAATAAAATCCTGGCATTGGCACATTGCTTAGTGAAGACATCTTGCAGGATCCACTCGCTGTCGAAGGCGGGATCTGTGCTGGAGATTTCGACTTAGATGCTGGTAATACTGCCACTGGAACCAAAAATTAAAAAAATTAAAAATGTAAAAAGATTAACTAACCAAGGTGGTAAAGTTTTCAGAGAATTAAAACCACATAACATGTGTTTTTTTTAAATTATGTGATTCGGGAAATTAGGATGCACCATATCACCATACTTATATAATATATATGTGCGGAAAACATCCTGAGGAAAGTAAGGAACGAAAAGGAACACACAAAAATGTAAATCCCCTAAATATTGGAGGATATGAAATACCAGAGATAAGATACCCAGATGATACAGTACTTCTAACTACACGCATAGATGGGCTAGAAAGGATGATCATTAAAACAAAAGCATGCAGCAAAGAACAGAACCTTCAATTACAGAAAACCAAGATCATGACAACAGATAAAACCAAAGTAACAACAAGAATTAAAATTGATAACATAGAACTAGAAAACTTCGACCAGTTTGATTATCTGGGTGCAAAAACAACCAGCGTACATGATTGCAGAATGGAAATTAGGAACATATTAGCGATAAAAGAAATGAAAAATATATGGAGAAACTGTTAAAAAGAGACAAAAGTTATGCTTATATCATAAATTTTTTCAGTTGCCACTTACGGCAGTGAGACTTGAACAATAAATAGGGAGAGAGAGAGAGAGAGAGAGAGAGAGAGAAAAGGGCAAAAAATAATATCTGCTTTCGAAATTATTTAACTATTATATTTAATATATATATAACTGAAATATTTCGGACATATAAAACGATACAATGGCATGGAAAAATGCATATTAAAGGGCAGAATTCCTGGAAGTAGAATAAGGACATGAACAGATGATATCAAAGACTGTATGAAGATATCATTGGACGAGGCAGGCAGCTTGGCCTGAATATAAAGAATATGTTACGTGATGGCGATGAACTCTGAAATCTAACATTTGCTTATTGTCTAAAAGGAATATCGCAATAGAAAATATTTCTTCTATTTACTAGTTTAGTCTCTCTCATTCTAATGTGGAGGATGAGAATTTAGACAAGAAATAATAAATAATCGTGAATCTTCATTAGAAACCAACAACATAACACACGAGACATTTCCATAAGTGTTCTTATCTTCGCTACAGCAGATACGAGTGTGCAGACTCAATATTTAGATACTATATCATTTAATCCATTTCTTTTACAACTTGGTTCGAGGAAAACATAGACCGCGGAAATATTCAATCTGGCTATCTGCCCAATTCGTGACTGGAGTCGATGACTGATAAAGAGAATTACACTCATATCTGCTATTGGACACTGGGGTGTTAAGCGATATGAAAGAGCAGACAAGGCTTTTTTTAAGTGTTGATACCGTAAATAGTGGTAGTTCAGTTGAACGTGTTGTTATTTTGATTGCAATCAAGGAGTTATGTCAGTTGGAAGATGTGTGTACTTTTTCTGTGACAATTACTAGAATGTAGAACTTAAATGTGAAACCTAGTATTGTAAGAAATGAGCAACATTTAAGGATTTAAAAAAGTGTTATCAACCAACACAGAACGGGAACAGCAAGGTGCCACATGCTAAAGGACATACTAAATAGGAGATCGGAGCACTTATGGACGTGTCCTACGTACCATGCTGATGATGATCTGTCGCTTAGCCAACCAACCAACCATCAAATTAACCAACCAATTAACTAACTAAAAAATAATACAATAACAATTTAGAAACATTAAATAAAAGCTACAAGAAAATACAAAAGAAACATTAAATAGAAACCCAACAACAATAGAGAAACATTTATCAAACTACAACAGCAATAGAAAAACAAAAAACACTAAAAAAACTACAACAATAAAGGAACACTAAGCAAAAATGACAACATTTGTGAAACACTAAATGAGAGCTACAATTGAAGAACACTAGACAAAAATTACAATAAATACTAAAAAAAAATTACAACAAGTGAGAAACACTAAACAAAAACAACAAAAGCAACAACCTTTTGCTCACCGTGACCAGAAACACTGTTGATTACTACATCTTTGTGATCTTCCTTCTGCTGTTTTCTCCATTTTGCACGCCTATTCTGAAACCACACCTGAGGGAATGCAAATGAAAATAAATAGATAAATTAGTAAAGATTCATACTGTTCACAGTTCTAACAATTCAGTCAATGAGGTGTTCCATAGAATATTACTACCACAATGAAAGCGTACACAAAAGTACGTATTGTAGATTAATATATCAAGAACAATCCATCCAACCTATTCATATCAGATTCAGGTCCCACTTGATTTCTTGTTTCTATTCCTAATATACCTTGCAAGTAATTATATAAATTAAAAAAAACTATGATCCACCATGTAAGTCTCAAGACTTTTATCAGTTCTTTTTAGGACCTCAAATCAACAAGACATCACTAAGAGTCATATCAGTCCTTTTTAGAGCTATAGACCCCTTTCAGGGCTTCCAACAACAATATATAAACATAACATATAAACATATTGCGTGGGTTCATGTATGGCATCCTGATTGTTGTGGTGCGCCTCTTGGCTGGTTTCCTCCGTCTTCAGGACATGTACTTGCTAGGACAGACTGTGGTCTTGCTAGGACAGACTGTGGTCTTGCTCTATTACTCCGGGTATTTCTTGGCCTTCCCCTTTTTCTCTTTCACTGTGGGTTTAGAGCAATGCCTGTTTTACAATGCTATCCTTTGGTCTTATTAATATATGTCTTATCCATCTCTAGCAAAGTTTCCTTAATTCTTCTTCTACTGGAATTTGTTTAGTTCTTTGCATGAGTTTTTCATTGGTGGTCTTATCATACAATTTCAAACCTTCTATTCTACGCAGAGATCCACAGATGAAGAATCGTATTTTTCTTTGTCTCTTTCGTTACAATTTTTGTTTATGTGCCATAAAACAGCACAGATTTGACAGATTTGCCAAGCACGGAAAGCTTGTTTACTTGAGTTGCAAGGCGATTCGGTGCAGCTAGAAAGGACCTGGTTCAATTCCCGTCAGCTTTAAGATTTTTTCTCAGTTACCCTCATGATTCCTACTTGAATATACTTGTAAGCTATTATTTGAAGAAACATTATCCTGTTATTTATATTGAGAAGTAGGCTTAGGTCTATCGGTCCTTGTAGTACGAACACGGAAGTTCTATGTTTGTGGTTTTGAGGATACCTTAATACTTGTACAGGGTATTCGTTGTTGTTGTAACAGTCCTTGTCTCGATTGGGCCGTTCTCTGGGACTGGATTACATAGGTTGAGTGTCTTGACAAAATAACATCTTTCTTTTGGGATGTGGTTGGTCAAGTACGCAAAACCTGTTTACTTTAGTTACAAGGCCATTCTGTGCTGCCAGAAAGGGCCTGGTTCGATTTCAGCCGTAAAATATTTGACGTAGTACCTCGTCAATTTTACAGTCCTGTGGACTAATCGGTGTCATTTTAAAAAAAGGAAGCTATTTGACTTTCCCCCTGATATTTCGGAACGCGATAACGTTTTATCTTGCTTTGCGTATTCTTATCCTGACATCTATACCTGCTCCTTCCTCGTTGTCGATGTTGCTGCAAAGATATGGGGGAAGATTTGCCACTAAATCACATTGTTGCCTGCTATCATCATCATCATCAAACCCATAACCATTCCGGGTTTGAAGGGTTGTCACTCTGGAAACATCAACACAAAAATTTCGCCATGCCTCTCTGTTATCAGTTCTTTGTTTGAGTGGGGAGAATCTTAATCCTGTCCAGCCTTTAATATTGTCAATCCATAGTTTATGACAAATGCGTGGGCGAAGAGGTTCGCTTGGTGGTGTTCATCTCCTCTATGTGCATATTAACACTTATGCATGCTGTTGGATATGACTAATGAGGTTTTGTAGGTGGAAGTGGCCCAGGGTCGTCTCGTTCTATGATGCAGAGAGGCGGCCACATCAGGTGACACCAACCAAAATACATAGAGGAGGTCGGCATTTCGAAGAAAAATGATTTTTTTAAAGGAGGGGGGGGGGGGGTTGGCATTTCGAAGACTTACGTCATACTGAGAAAATCTACCGCACAACCCAGAAGTGGCAGGGGTATCCTATAGAATCAAAATGACCCAGAAGGCACGCTGAAGTCGAAAGTGTTGGGCCGAAATGTGCATATAGCGCAACCACGACGTAAACCATGACATAGAGTTTTCTTTTCCTGACTACAATCTACAGGAGTATGAGAACGAACGCGGAAGAAGAAGTATAGAATCTGTAATAGAAAAATTGGAAACGGGAGAATATGGGGGTATAGTGGCAGGATCGATTTGTTTGGAGAATTTATGGGAATAGCAGGATCAAGTTGTTTGAAGAAATTGGGGGAATAGCAGGATAGAGTTTGAAGAATTTGCGGAATAGCAGGATATAGATGTTTAGAGAGTTTGTGGGAATAGCAAGATAGAGTTGCTTGGAGAATATTTATTGATAACAATGGTAACTAGGTCAGCAAAACAAAGGGGAAAAAAACAACACATTTTATGCATTCTGTAAAGCAAACAATAAGTTAAGGATGATTATAACTAATTATGAGGGTTTGATGTTTAGAGGACTGGAGGGTTACAGAGTTTGAAAGTTAGTGGGTATGAGAGACGTGATTAACTTTTGCTGTTATCACATAAAGCTGGCGTCTGAGACCTCGTATTCCGTTTTTATCTGTTACAAAGGCTTCATACGCATAAAGGGTTCCGTTATCTATAATGTAATTTTTGTTTGAGATAATTTACTCTTCATTTCTGAACGCACATTCTGTCTGATGTTATAAGCGGGCGTGGATATTCTAACCATTCAAATAATTTTAGATTTTCTCCTTGCTGTTATAGAGATCTCGCTTTTTTTATTGCTAGAGTTAACATTTGTTCGTATGATGAAGCTACGCTCATTATAAATAATGTTATTATTGTTAGCTGCTTCAACAATAATTTTGTGTTAAATATCTAAAGTTTATCTTCTTTGATTAAGTCATTGATAATTTTACATAATCAATCTTATTATTGAACATGAGTGTTGCTGTTTTTTTAAGTTCTAGAAAAGAGGAATCTTGTGAAGGATCCCATTGAATTCTATTTACAGCTGGTGAAATCAGGGTCACGATGATATATCTGATTTTGGCCTGAGAATAGCTTTGCATTTAAGCTTTCCCTGCTGCAATTTTGCAAATATGCAATCATATGTGCAGTATGGTAAAAAAAAAAGATGTCGATATACAGCTCTTGAAATAGGTGCAGGGTTTTACGTGATTGAGTATGTGTACACACAATCATGGAACATAACTTTTAACATGACACATAAAGCACTTCTCAGTGTGAGGCATATTCTCAAAGCATTGAATACCATTGAGAGCTGGAGTTTTGTGAGTATGAAAGAATAAACTTCATTGAAACACCCCTATAATATAATAATACATTTTTGCTATTAGTGCTTTGAAATAAAAATTACTTGTGTAGTTCACTTAGCTACAAGGAAGTAGGGCACCGGGGTTCATGCTCTTGGTAGGTCGGTAAATTCGTCATCGCTACTGAGCAGATGTGGTAGTCTACTGCGTGTTTAGTCGAAACGTCATCTGTCGCTGCGTCTTGTTGCAGTGGGCTTTGTTTCTGAATATGGGAACCACATATACCTATTTTCCCTGTGTTACTCTAGCCTTTGCATTTGAAGTATAGAGTTATCTTCGTTACTGGTGTTTTATCCGTTGACACTAGTCATGCGGTTTCTGGTTAACCGCTAACTAAATAGCTGAGCATTTATGGGAAACAGCGTGCTAACACCCTGACTCATAACTCAGCCTCCCTTTACCTTTTTACCACCCCCACAAGGAAAAAAAAACAAAAAGAAAGAAACTGTACATAGAAAACAAGAGCTTTATTCATAATTACTGAGGACCGAAACAGAAAAACAATAGTTCCCTGATTAGACTGAATTATTCCTCTTTGTGACCGGCACATTTCACGTACGAGAGTATACAGTAGTTGCTAACAAACTGCTATGAACATAGAGTGCTACTCCTCATGACAATATAGAAAGTATATCAGAATCGGCAGAGACAAGTGCAGCACCTTGCTTGTCATACTTTCTTTAAAGAGCTAAATGAATTATAAAGATCAGATAATGTCAAATAATATCAGATCACGGTCCATCCACCTGACACTGGCATATTCCCCTAAGCAGAAGCCAGGATTTATTAAAATGCATGGATAGATCATGAGAGCAGATAAACAATTCATCTATTTTGCATCGTTGTTACATTTGTCATCCGATGCCGTAATAAATCGATAGACAATGGGGATGGTCTGAAGAGTTCGAAACTTGTTTAAGAAACTTGGAGAGAGGATTTGACAAAAGTTGAAGTCAACAATACTGTGTTTTAATTTTTTTAATTTTCTTAAAACGTGAGACAGAGCATGTAATTGGAGGGGATTCAAAATGTTTTGACATAATTAAGCGGGGAGGGTGTGGTGTATCTGAATTCTTGACAGTTGTTTACAAGGAGGGAGGGCTTGAAAATGGCAAAACATTTTTGGCGTAAATTTACGGACAGACCCGTAACTCAAATATATGTTAATAATGATGGTGACCTTTGTTTACTGTTGGTTACCTGAACACGAGCCTCTGTCAGTCCAATTTTGAGAGCAAGCTCCTCGCGGAAGAAAACATCAGGGTAATGCGTTCTTTGGAAAGCGTGCTCCAACTCTTCCAGCTGTGAGCTGTTAAATGTAGTTCGGTAGCGCCGCTGCTTCCTGCGTGCGGCATTTCCTGGTGAGAACAATTATGTGAGAACAAAATTCATGGAAGTACCTATCTCATTATTGATGAAATAAATATCATTGTCTAGTCAATGCTAGTGCATATGAAATATATATTTGTTATAGATGTAGGTAATGTTCTACATTCTACAATCACTCTACTCAAGATAAGCATTACGGTTTCTGAAGTTGGGGACAATTCAGAATAGTAGTCTGAGCTACAGAGAAAGTGCACAGCCGTCGACAATTACACATGTATGGACAAGATCGAGGGCAGTAGTGAATTCTATTCAGTTTTACAATAGAAATTGTGTCTAATTTGAGATAATATTCTTGTCGTTATCTGCCAGTCAGTGCTTTGGAGGCAACGTGGGATTGGACTTCTAGTTAATGGTGCAAAAAATAGGACCACTATCTTCTTTCCAGGTATGCTGTAGGGGGCGCCTATGGAAAATTTGGGGATAAACTGACAACTTAACACTTGTGAAAAATGTATTTGCTCTATTTCTTATGTTTGTCTACTGTGCAAATATAGAGGCTTTGCCTTTTTGTGGTAGACTCCTAGATGGCGGTTATGTCAGGTGTTACATCACTTTAAATGTGTGTCCAGATCTGACAGAAAAATGATGAATTGATTGGTTCAGAGGTGTATGCAACGTTCCTGACAGGACTGTGGAATACTGCTGCACAGGATGACTTCTCTCCGAGAACCACATATGCATTCATAAATACCCCTATCTTAACCATGCCTTCAGACAACAAACCTTGCACTTGTCATTTCGGTTACTCACTGAAGAAATAAGTGCTTTTGTCAGAGAAGCTATGGGCTGCCAGGAACTACCTGATCACAACTAAATGGATTGCCTTACCATCCTCATCAGCATCATCATCATCATCTGTCATCAGATGCAATTGTGGACAAATTTGAGATATATAAAGTCAATATCCATTACTTAGCGATAGTCTGTTGGATGAGAATATATCAATGATTATGGGCCAATGCTATCAATGAATCAAGTGCCATGCCGAGAGGCGTAGACGACCATGCTTCTCCACAACTCTCTGTTTCGTGTGTTGTTAATAAGTTCGGTTGGTGATTTATGTTTGTGCCACAGTGACAACTCATACAGAAATTTCTCTCTTTGTCTTCCTCTGTCTCTTCTCCCCTTGATCTTTTCGGTGGTTATTAAATGTTCAAGTATTACTTTTCTTATCACATGCCATAAAAATCTTGATTGTCTGTTTATAATTTTCACTATAATTTGTCGTTTTACTCCAGCATCTCTGAGAACTTCTACATTAATGTTCTTGGCTGTCCATGAAATTTTCATAATTCTTCTTAAAAACCCCATCTCAGTTGCCTCCAGCTGATCGTGGACACTTTAATTTACTATCCATGCTTCGCTTCCATAACGCAGGATTGTCTCAATATAACATCCTAGCGCTCGAACTCGTGTATGCATTAATATTAATTACCCCATTGCATAGAATGTTTCTCATTTTTCTAAATGTTGATTTGGCCTGTGCTATTCTGTTCATGATCTCATTGGAGTACCTGCCATCTAATGTTAAAATCGTGACAAGTTACTTGACTTTATCCGCTTGATATTCATCATCATTAAGTGCCGTCTCCGCAACGAAGGTTGCCTGAAATAGATGGATGCTTTAGAAAAGTGTGAAATTATACATTTTTATCGGCATTTGAGGCATATTGCAGAATACGATATTAGACTCGTAGTCCAGAATACGATAGTAGACTCGTAGTCCAGAATACGATATTAGACTCGTAGTCCAGAATACGATATTAGACTCGTAGTCCAGAATATGATATTAGACTCGTAGTCCAGAATACGATATTAGACTCGTAGTCCAGAATACGATATTAGACTCGTAGTCCAGAATATGATAATAAACTCGTTTGTATCGATGATCAACGGCATATTTAGGGATTTTGTAGTCAACGTCACGGCCGTCGTCTCAGATAAGTCTGTCTTCAGTATAGAATACTGGGGGGGGGGCAAATATGTGTCCAGGGGGTGGAATTGCCTTAAAAAAGTCACTTCTTTGTTTTCGTCGTAAATTTGGCGACCTTCTGGGAAAAACATAAAGGGGAGGGGTACCCGCTTTTTGGCTTGCCTTTTTGTACTAAATGACATGTACTGGTTAGCTAAGGGGTTTCAACGTTCCAACCAGCGTGCTGACAGCATTTACTTATTTGTTTACATTTACTAGAAAATATGGTACCAATTTCTTTAGAAGGGATTCACATATGGACCATGTTTGGTTAAATGTTTGTGGTCCTCAAAGAATTTACACACTGTGCAGTTTGTGCTCAATCGAGTCGTCCACATTCATAGTGACTTGAGAATATACACGTTGGATTTCTCCACTAAAATCGCTTTTTTTTTGGCGATGCAGAATTGTGGAATTATGAAAACGTGCTGATTCATGTCATGTTGAAAGAGAATTTGTGGCCGCTGAATGGACCGGGTTCCAATCACGTTTATTTTCTTATGGTTTTAGCATACTCATATAGACATCACGTGTAACTTAGAAACAGAGCTTTTCTGACATGCTCAGTGATAAAATAAACGCAACATAAACATTGTCTTATTGAGAACCTAAACTAAACTGCCAGCGTACAAACATTCATCAATGTCATTTATACCAAGACCTCCATTTATGTATCGATCGGTATCTATGGTTGGTTGGTTGCTGATTCAGCGGTCCATGGGCTCATGCCCTTCGACCTAAAGCCACTAAATAGCATTATATTGCTGAGAAGTCTGTGGATTTTCGACCCATCCCAGAACAGAGCCAGAGAATAACTATCACACCTCCAGGAAGGTAGGTTTCAACCTATGCACTGCTCCTAGCCACTGTAGCCAAGATAGGATTCACTGTGCTCATTCCCCGCCACCAATTGACTACTGGTTATGCCGAACTTCTCTATTGCTCCAGGCATACAACCAAATGTTCAAGTCAAAAGGATTGTCACGTCCTGAGTCACTGTGCCCCTATGATGGGTCTAAGCGATAGAAAAAAAAACAGTGCTATCAGTTTCCTCCTCCCCAGTGCTGCACAGTACATCTCTGGCTCCCTCCCAACCACAGAATATACATATATATTCAGGTAAACATGACACACATTTCAACAACAAAATACAAGCATATTTGTATAGATGACGTGCCATGAAGCTTCTCTAAGAAGATAACCTCAATATAACGGCATGTCATCCACTAAGGTTTTCTGTTGCATAGGTGGTTTGTCTAGTGGGCCATTGGTGAGATCCACAGTCGCAACCACATGCGTATCGGTATATATCGAATATGAAAGGAAAGAGATCATCCTAAACATATCTAGTATACACGATGATGCATAGCCAAGCAAACATAACTTGTTTCTATTAAATCCCTTTTCCGGGATAGTCCTACGTGCTAATTCCAAGCAGCGTCACTTATCTTGGCTGGACCTATTTTTTCCATGAATTTCATTGTCAGATGGCACAAAGTATATTAAAGTGACCAATGATCAGTCGCATCAGCCAAGATATATGAAAAGATGCACGATAAGCTATATTAGTAATATTAGAGCGGGATAATATGGAGTAGAGCTAGGTTCTATCTTAGTGCATAACGTAACATTTTTGATATGTGGAAGATGTGACAGATGAATTTAGAGGAGCTAGACTAAGAATAAGCACAGATGGGGACGGGGTAGAATGCTTAGGGGAAGGAATTTTCCTTCCATAAAAATTTCTCATTTCTTCTAGAGCCACTACGGTATAATTACAGTAGCTTTATCGCAAATAATAAAGGGTGGGGGGTGTGGTGTACCACATTATTTTTACTTGGTTGATAGTGGTTAATGTATAGTTATCTATATGAAGTGGTTTGACCCCCATCCCAATTCTCCGTAATTACGATATTGAGCAAGGGTGAAAGTAGATATAGAAGGGTTAGCACACTTGTCGAGAAAGATACAAGGCCGTAGGTCATCCGACTGAAGTATGGAGGTATACAAGGCTTTAGGCCATCCGACTGAGGTATGGAGGTATACAAAGTGACGACGTTGAATAGAAAGTGACAGTAAGTACGATCAGGAGACAAAACATTATATGGAACATTGATCAAGGAAGGACTAGTGCCAGTCAAGAATAAAGAACGTGTCTCGACCCAAAGTTGGAAGATACTATTAAGGAAGTAAAAAATGCGTTAAATGGTGCAGAAGCATGCAAAGACAACAGGTTGATTAGAATTGGATGGGCTGCGTATATTGGGCAGTATGTATAATAAATATTGATCAATGTTTATAAACAAGGCGACAATGGAAATGCGCTGTGTTAATTCTCTGGACTGCATCTTGCCGGAAATCTAGTATGGCCGTTATCCTGCTATAAGAGAGATCAAGTAGAAGTTTGAGAATGAATGCTGAAGAAGAAGAAAATTATGAGACACGCATATAGTATGACAATGATAGGACAAAACTTTTCCTCGATTTTCTACTTCTCTTCTGTATACTCCCAATAAATGCGTTATTTATCTGCTGTCCATTACCCAGAGGAAGACTTTTTAATCGAAACGTAACACAATTGTCTGTCCCGCGTCTCCGTTGCTAGTATGTCTTGTTTATAAACATTGGCAACACTTAAAATAATCTTCGTATTTTCATATATTTCATTGTGTTGCCCCAGCCCTTGCAATTCCAACCCGTTGGGATGTTTTTTTCCTTATACTTGTGATTTGTTTCTTCATGTAGAATGCAGGCTTGCACAAAGTGCTATCGAACAAACGTAGAGCAATTAAAGTATCTTCAGTTCATATGAACCTTTTTGAGGGCACGTCGAATGCATGTGTTTTTAGTCAATCAAGGGACATGCCGAGTGGCGTAAATCATCCTGTTTCTCCATAATTTTCTGTCTCTTGTGTTGTTAAAAGGTTCAGTTAACTAAATGTTCACATGCCATAGTGACAACCCATTCACTCTCTTTGTCGTCCTCTGTCTCTTCTTAATTTAATATGTTTCTGGTGGATAATGTTTGTTTGTTTAAGAACACCAGGAATTGCAAGCGATTAGCTTTTACTTCTTATGTGCAGTGGGATGGTTTTTTTCTGAGTTTTCTTTCATACCAAGGAGACTTCAGCTTTCAGCTTAGTGCAATATCTATTGAGGGAGCTTTCGACTCAGAGGAGGTCTTCTGGTGGCTACTAAATGTTAAAGATTTGCTCTTTCCATCACAATAAATAAAACTACAGCAAAGAGAATAGAGGCTTTCTAAGTGCTATAGAAGAGTCATGAGAATACCATGGACAGCAATGAGGACCAACCAAGACGTACTAAGAACATTCAACGTCCAAAAAGGCTGGCTTTTAAACAGCATAATCAGAAGGAAGTTAGGTTTTTTCGGCTTCCTGAAGAGACACGACGGCATGGAAAGAGTATTGTTGGATGGGCAATAGAACGCAGGAGATGCAAAGATCGACCAAGACGTCGCTGGACAAGAGATATTCAGGAATGCATGCACATGTCGGTAGAGGAAACGGGACAGCTTGCCAGAGACCACGTGGATTTCGGGACATTCATAAGAAAGATTACGTTCTGGAAAATACAACATAATATGACCTAAAGTATTGACTGCCTAATTCATGCTACAATTCTGTGTTTTGAGTAAGTATCAAAAATTCCCAGTCAACATAGCAATAAACAAAGGTAAAGTGAAACACATGTCGGAATTTAAATACATAGGAAGTATATTCACAGACAGCGGAAAATTAGATAGAGATTTGGAGACAAGATGCCAGAAAACAAACATAGTGACATACCAGTTTGTTGCTCAACCCAAAGATCAAGAAGGAAGTCAAAAGACAAATGGTAAACATTATTTTTATGCAAACACTCTGCTATCTATACCAGACATGGGCGCTGACAGCAGCCCAGCAGAGAAAACAGCCCAGCCCAGCAGAGAAAACCGCAAGGTGACCAAACTAGACAAAATGAGAAATGAAATAATGAGAAGAATCAGTATAAGACCATGCACAGAATACATCGAGAAACAGCAAATAAAATGGTTTGGGCGCCTTATAAGAATGAACCATAACCAACTACCGACAAGAACATATAACATAAGAATATCCGGATACAGGGCCAGAGGAAGACTAGAACTAGATGGATAGACAACATCAAGACAACACCGAACAAATACGGATTCAATGCAGCCAATGCGACACACCTTGCCTTAGATAGAAAACTAAACCTACGCTTAGCGGCAAGTGTGGGTATTATGACGGGATAGCTTGCCAGAGACCGCGTGGACTTCAGGTCATTCATAAGAAAGATTACGTTCTGGAAAAGACAACATCATATGGCCTAAAGTATTGACTGCCTGCTTCTACCTGGGGATAGTCAATAGACAATTAAAAGTTATACATTCCGTCTTTTCATTGTTTGCCGATCCAATCTAATAATAATATTAGCGTTAATGAAAGCTACTACACTCTAATACTCCCTGTAACACCCTTACTTGAATAATACAGTATGACAGTTTAAAAAAAAAAAACTTCTTAATATATCAGATTTAGCAAATGTGAATACGTTTTCATAAATTTTCGTATTACATTACTGACAATTCACACTTCAATGGTAATTTGTAACGGAATAGTGGGAAATGACACAATCTGGTTATAAAATGCATCTCTTGAAGGCAACTGGACCTTATTGATTTATGCCACGGAATTAGAGTACCCTAAATGTTGCACTATGCAGGAAACTTGCTGCTCTGTTGAGCGACAGAGTGCATATGTGAAAACTCAAGTGCAATGAAATAAATCCTCTGCACTGATTAATCACCTCTAACGTTAAATTGAGTATAGCATCTTCTCTTTGTCGATCTCATGTTCCTTTGTATAAATTCTGCATGCTATCATAGCAAGCTATAATTGTCTCCTTCTCAGAAAATTACCATCATTCTCGTACATATATTTCTCGTTAACATTTGTGCATGTTCTTGCGGCACCTGCTTTGAAGCAACATTCCAGAATTTATGTGACCTTCTTGTTTAGTTACTGAATGTTTAAGAGTTTGTACGAGGAAAGAAAACTAATGAAAATATATTTATAATGAAAACATATCTTATCCAATTATACAGATCAGCGGTTCTTAATCTTTGATTCGCAGACCCCTAGTTGCCAGCGATATTTTTTCATGTAGTATTATAGGCTCGAAGATATATCAGCTTTTATAATTACAATAAACATATAATAATAAGATATTTTCGTATTCTTCGTTCATGCTCAAACTCCTGCAGATTAACAGTATGTAGTCAAGAGATCGAAATGAACTTTAGCGTGGATTACAGATTAGTTGCGATATCTGCCCCTTTCGGACTGACACAACATACATGAACATGGCTTCTAGGTCAAGGTTGACCCCCAATTGAATGAGACAGCAAAGTTCACCCCAAACCTCCTCATTAGTCTCTTACGACGTGCATGGCAAGTAACAGTATCGCTATTCTTTGCTCCCCATTCGGGCCTGACAACACAAGGAAGATACGCAGGTGTGAAAATAGATAATTAAATATGAAGATAAATACAGCATGCATGAAAAAAACATGTAGACCACAATGAGTGTCAGGGTTATACGTATGGGAAGAGAGAGTGTGGATCAGAAAGCTGATGATGTTCAACCCCTACCTAAGTAAATATGACGTGTAATGAGGAAAACTCCCCTACCTCCTTTTTACGGATGTACTGCTACAGAAACATGGGTTGGCCAGTTTTTCTTCTGTCTTCGTTCACGCTGCTGGCTGATGCAACTCCAGAGAATGGTAAGCGTTGTGAAATAGTTTACAGCTTAACTGAGAAATACGTGCCATTTGGCCGAACACATCCGATTTCAGCATATCCTTTATGCCACTTATCTTCTATTGGACGAAACAGCCAAATCCACCGAAGCTCTTCAGTCGCCTCCTAGTGCATGTTTACCAGGTCAATGTGCTGTTGTTGTCTGCACTCATTTCGGGTCGGACAAAAGACGGGTAGATCGGATTGTAAAAATGTTCTCTGAGGACCTTTTCTAGAAATCATCTCAAATCTTTACTGATTCCGAGATAATATAAAAAAAAGGTTGGAAAGGCATAGAGGACTGACTTATTTGCGTTCAGGTTACCCAATATGTACTCCATCCCTCTCATAGAAACGGCACACCCACTACTGAGAGAGCCATTAATTATTTCGTAGTTTTAAGCGATATAAATTCTTCCCTACGGCAATGCAAAATCTATGTACCCGACCATACAAGATAAAGGATATAGAAGATTGACTCAAATTGTCTTGAGAAAGATATACGTAAAATAAATAAATAATTGTAATATATTCTAAACACAGGGCCGAAGATACGTTTTTACTAAGATAGGGAGTTTTACTTGAAAAGAGGACATTTGTTCCTTTTCGTATGGAATTCTGCCTTTTGCTACGAGATTTGATGACCTACTTGTGAAAAATCGTCAAGGGAGGGGTTTTAGAACGTATTGCCGTGTGGTTATAACTCCGTTCTCAGACCCTTGAGATCACGGGTTCAATCCACGGTTGAGACAGGATTTTTTATTTCGGAGGTACAATAAAAACCCTTCCTGTACATGTCGCGGCATCTGATATGGCAAAGCGGCCTTTATTTTCACAGCCCATAGAAAGCCTCCCTGCACTCCTTCACAGGAAAACATGCAGTAATGAAAGATGAAAGTTATCTGAATTCCTAGTTCTAAAAATCATGTTCTGATTTACTAAGAGAGTATTTACACCCCCCAAACCCATCACTTATCTATGGCTCACCTATACAGGATGTAGCATTACTCCCAGCATTTCTTGGCTGTAGTGATTTTATTGACAGTATTTACGTCGAGTAGTTTGCCATTGCTTTCTCAACATTCCGGATTCACAATTGCCTGAGGCGGGTTTCGAATTCGGTACCTTTTCCGTCACTGTACCACAACGCCACGAGCCAGACATTAGTAAAATGGCGTAAAATTTAACTGCAGTACATTTGAGTTGAATCGTTGGTCTAATATGACACTTAAACATACTAGTGACGATGGGGTTATCGTCATGAAGAAGAAGATATTTAAGTATTACTATAACAATACTTAACATCTGCAAAATACATTGTTGAAAGAGATTCTAAAAGTCTGAATGTTTACGCTGAAAAATTGTTTCATTAGAGAGAAAAATGTTCAACATTTCTATGTACAAGATCCACCTAAATGACACATGACCTCACGTCTCCAAAGAGGTAGAAAATGTAATTACAAGCACTCTTATTTCACACGCACTAGACCGTGTGAAGAAAGGATGAAGAAATGCAACAAATAAAGTTCACCTCTCAGAGGGAAGCCAAAATGTTTGTTGAATTTCTCTAAGAGCGTGTTGAAAATTCTCCGTGGACATCACGCGCAAGGACATTCTTAATTAAGTTTGAAGCTACTTCTTCTAGCGATCGACAAAACAATCACAACCTCTACCAAATAAGATTGCACTAAATGTAACATCTCTTAATTAAGTTACAATTTCGTGTGTTTACTTGTGTTCAATTGTGTTGACATTTTACTATTTACATCCGTTTAATTACATTGTAATGTTACTGTACACAGTTGGTTAATGAAATTAGTAAACAGAATTCTTGGAAATGTTGAAAACAAGAGTAGCAATAACAAGAACGTAGAATTATCGTCATTTTACATTATAAACAGGCGACAAGTTACATAAATAATGTTCAAAACAAGATACATACATGAAAGTTCGAGGTAAGTTACACAAATAAAGGTTCAAAAGAGCAATAAGTACAATAAAAACTACATGACAGATGTAAATAAAGTAAAATTATGATCAATATTTTTATGTTTTCGTTCTCAAGCTGATGCTGGTTCGCAGGCTGTAGTCCGGATAACGTAATGCGTTGTATAATGGTATACAGTTTGACTGCGATATCTGAACATTTTTGAATGACAAATACAACTCAAGCACAAGTTTGTGTTCCGGTGACCTATGGTGTGTGGGGTGGGCGGTATACTTATACCTCTCTTACGACAGGTATGGCAGGTCGTAATTTTGCTTTTCTTTGCTCCCTTGTTGGGTCCTTTCGTGGCGACGACAATTATTCAATTAAACGAAGAATTACAACACATGATAATCAAGTATGCTCTTCATGGTTAATTCACAAGACCACGTTTATTTCATGTATAAATGTTTCAGTCTCTCAGGCTTGTCACATTAAAGTTTCCAATAGTATCAATCGTCTTTCTTTTCCTCTGCTTTCATTGTCAAAGTCCTGCATGTAATCAGAATGTAATACGCATGCGGTTGCATCTGTGGGTCTCACCAATGGCTCACTAGACAAACCATCCATGCAACAGAAAACCTTAGTAGATGACATACCGTTATATTGAGGTTATCTTCTTATAGAAGCTTCATGGCACGTCATCTATACAATTATGATTTTCATACTTTTATTTTGTTGTTGCAATGTGTTTCGTGTTTACTTGAATATATGTATGCACCCTCTGTGTTGGGAGGGAGCCAGAGATGTACTGTGTAGCACTGCGGAGGAGGAAACTTCCCTGCGTGACGTATCTCAGTTTAGGGGTTTTCGTCTATCCACCACCTTTTTCTTCTTTTTTCTTCTTTTTTATCCTTTTTCTTCTTTTTTTTTCTCTATGTCTATTTTCCTTTTATTTTTCTTTTTTCGTGTTCCTCTTTTCTTCTTCACCTCTGTATTTTTCTTATCAACTGTTATCTTTCTCTATGGCTATTTGTATGTAGTAATGGTAAAAAACCCCCTCTTAGTTTATCGCTTTCAAGCCCCTGCTATTACGCCGGATGATGTTCCCTGCGTCCTGCCTATCCTCCAGGCTATTGTATTTTCCCATTATTCTCACTTTCGCGGGGTTGTTTTCCTTGCTACTCCGTCGCCTCGGGTATTGTGAGCAATTGTGGCATGTTCTGTGTTTTCTAACCTGGCTCAATTGCTACAATGGCCCTGGCCTTCACTGTTCATTTTTGACTTTGTTGCCATACTGTGTGTGACCATTCGTATGCAAGGAGCTCGGACCAGTAGCTACCTCAGTTGTTATTAAGTTATTGCACTATTTTACTCTCATATATCATCACCATTATCTGCTCATACTTTCCTCCTGCTATTTGCTCTTCCTCGTCTGTTCCTGCCATTTTGGCCCCTTTCTCTCTCCCCCTCTCTCTCCCATCTGATCTCTCGTACCATCTCATTTTGCTCTTCCCTTACATTGTGATTATTTGTTTGTAATATTCATTCTATGTTTCCACTTTTGAGGTAAGTATTTTTAATTTACTTTTAATTTATTTGCTATTATATCTTTCCCTTTTTCCATCTCACTTTCTCGTGTCCCCTTTCCCCTCCCCACTTACTACTGTCTTCTCCCTATACCTTCTCTCCTGTCATGCTGCTACATCTTTGCTTTCTCCTCCGTATTATAGCGCTATTTGTCTCCATGTAAAATTTGTGTTATTGTGGTCGTTTGTTTGGCCCGATGAAGGATTTTTAGTCGAAACGTTTTCTGTCCCTGTATCTCGCTGTTAAGTTGCTTTATGTTTTATTTTGGTAACACATCTACCTATTTTTGTATATATTTACATGATTTGTTAGCCGGTTGCGAAGTAACTCGTCAGAGATTGTCGCAAGGACCTCATTTTATAGGTGAAAGGTTCCATGGGTAAGCGTCGAAACACATACCCTGCTTGGTGAAGAATTGGAAGAATATCACATGCGGATGACGTGAGTGCGCATAAAATAGACATGTCTAATCTCAGTCTTCAGACGTGTATGTCGACACTGCAGGCAAAATGGTCTTCACATATGAGGATGAAGCAAGCCAAGTCTCGGCTGTCGCCGATGCCCAACTCGTCTCATGCAGAAGAAAATAGACATAGGGACACAATGGGAAATGCAGCCTTCTGTCTACATGGAGAATGATTCGCCGGCTGCGAAGCCCTCGTCTGAAGTTGGATGCACAGTGGGTGGCACAGTCACAATACGAGCTCTTCTCGGGACGTGGACTCTCTCTGAGTAAAAGGCTCCTTCAATAGGCATTGCTTTAAATCGAAAGCTGAAGTCTCCTGGGTATAAAAGAAAGTTCTGATAAACCATCCCACTGCACATAGGAAGCAAGAGCAAGTTGCTCATGATACCCACGGATCTAAAGAAACAAACAAAAATATAGCTCATCATAAGTGGGGGTATATCCACAATGACACACAAGGTAAGATTAGTGACTACTCGGGTGTCTTCATGCCTAAAGCAAAGAGTATCAATCAGAGCACGTACATACATAGCTATCAATAGTGATCATGAAGTTCGGCAAAATTCAAATGGCTTCAATGTTTTATGAAGGAGATCCCGAATACATCTAATGAAACTGTTCTAATTTCACTCATTCTTGATATTTTTCACTGTATTTTTCTTACTTTCATTATGTTTCATTGTTTACAAATTGATTTAATTTATAAAGTTATGAATTTGCAAGTTAAAAAAATTTGAGGTTTATAAACTTTTAATCATTTTTCGTTTATAATCCTCACAGGAAAGTCTAGAACCATGTCCAAACTGCGATCGATCCTGCCTCGCTAACACACACTCCCGAAACTCGGTCCGTGAGGTCTGGGGGTTACCTATGGCTTCACTGATTCTGTTTCAATCTGACAGTATGGCTTCCTTTGTCAACTTTTTGTGATTTCTCATATTATCTCCCCTGGCATTCGCAAATTGTTTCAAGCTGAGCAAATTTTAATCAGAGTTCTTTAAACGTATTTGGAAACACTACATACCCATCGCAGATATGACTCTTTAATAAGAGTTCTTGAAACATTATGTTGAAATACTACATACCCACCGCAGGTATGACTTTAATAAGAGTTCTTGAAACATTATGTTGAAATACTACATACCCACCGCAGGTATGACTTTAATAAGAGTTCTTGAAACGTCATGTTGAAATACTACATACCCACCGCAGGTATGACTTTAATAAGAGTTCTTGAAACATTATGTTGAAATACTACATACCCACCGCACATATGATTCTTTTATCAGAGTCCTTGAAACGTTATATTGAAACTCTATAAACTACCGCAGATATGATTCTTCTTGCATGTTTTAGAATTAGTAAACCTACTAAAGAGCTTATGTTCTTGTTTCTATTGCGGCTGGCACTATGAGAACAATGCGAATATTTCCGAAAACATCACTTATCCATGGTTTTTATTCGTTTAATTTTAGTGTTCCCCTTCGTATTCTTTTTTGCCTTCATTCTCAAGCTCTTACTGGTTAGGTTAGCTATGTCTTGCCTTTATAATGCGTCTTTAGATCTGACACGTCCGACATCAGAATAGATTTGGTTCAGTTTAACCTAAGAGATGAGAAGTCAACTCTACCTTGAATTCTTCTTAGTCGTCTCTTGCAACATACATGGCAGGTCATAATGTTGTTATTCTTTGCTCCACTCTCGGTCAGAGAAGCAATATACAGTCGGTATTTTCCAGGCAATACATGAACGGTGTTCTCCTAATTCAAACTGAGAGTAGAATTCTTCCTTTTTCTTATTTTAAAATACGACCACTATTGTAGGCTTGTGTGTTGACTTTTGTTACAATGTCTAATTCAGCATGCTATTCGTTGTTTTGTAGTGTATCAATGACTACTTTAATTAACTCAAGTCTCTTATCTTCTCGTGGAGTTGCCATCCACTATGACTTTGCTCGTCAATGATTCAGCTCTTTCGTTGCCTCTGACTCTTGCATGGCCTGGACAGTAGATCCATGTGATGCTTTAGAGTCTGTTAAGAATAGTAACACACTTCTTTCTTATCATGTACTGTTTTGTCTTGCGTAACATACCCTAGGAGTCTGATAGAATCACTATGTGTGTGTTGGTGATTGCGTCGTCAGCAAAGTGAGAGTAGCAGTTACTGCTTCTATTTCCATTTTGATGCTTAAAGAGATAGACAGTAGGTATCTGCACCACTTGTTGTTATTTAGATAGGCGACAAAACCTCTATCTACACCTTTTAATTCTCTTATCAATAAGTTTTCTGTATGCATAATTATATGTTGGCTTTAGGTACGGCTGGATGAGTTCTTGTATTATCCTCTCTGTCCTGGCTGCAGATCATTTGCTACACGCTTTTCTTAACTTTTTCTCAACATTTGTTAAGAACTTTTTCTCTTTGGTGACTTCCACCCATTTACATAATCCTCATCATCTTCTTCCAGCTCGCAGAATACGTAGGATATCTTCTGCTTCAGCCACACAAGACCTTCCTCGTGTAATGCTACTTTTTGTTTTATGTATAAGTTGGTAATATTGCGATATTCCAAATAAATAAATAAATAAATATATATATATATATATATATATATATATATATATATATATATATATATATATATATATATATATATATATATGTTGAGAACAAAATAAAGTGGGAAAATAGCTATTCACCTTACATATAAATAAAAAGAGGTGAAAGACAGGGATGCATTTTATCACCCAGCTTATTTAATATGTGCACAGAGAATATCTTTAAACATATGGAAGGAATGCCAGGACTCAAGATCAGTGGGAAAATAATAAACAATCTGAGATATGCAGATGGCACTGTCCTTTCAGCTGAAAGTGAGCAGGAACTATAAAAACTAATATATTAAGTCAATAAATCAAGTAAAGAATATGGACTGGATAGAAACATCCAAAAGACAAAAACCATATCATTAAAGTCACCGAAGAACAGGTGCTAAACATAAAATACATGGAAACTACAAGCGGAGCATTATCAATATCTCGGGCACATAATCACAGATGATGGCAGATGTGAAACAGAAGTTAAAAGGAGAATAGGAATGGTTAAAAGTACTTTCAATGATATTAGGAAAATATTAACATCTACGCACATTACAAATATGCTAAAAATGAGAATTATAAAATGTTACATCTACTTTATATTAATGTATGACTCAGAAACATGGACAATAAACGAACAGAAGAAATAATTGATGCATTTGAGATGTGGATATATAGACGAATAGGGAGAACATCATGGAAAGAGAAGAAAACAAACACATAGGTTCTAACAAAACTCTATCAAGAAAGAACTATTAAAGGAAATAAAGATCAAGCAAATAAAATATTTTGGACATATCGAAATACATGACACCTTGCTGAAGACCTTACTAGGAGGTAAAGTCGAGGAGAGGCGAGCAAGAGATAGGCAGAGATACAATTGGGAGAGTAACATCCCACGATGGACATGGTACAGTCTAGAAGAGTGCACCAACAAGACAAGAGACAGGGGATGTTGGTTGTCTGTTGCAGCCAGCCTTCGTTGCGGAGATGGCACTTAATGTTGATGAGAGGTTGGTGTGAATTATAGTGGTAAGAAAATGACTCTTCTTCTTCAGCGTTCATTCTCAAACTTCCGCTGGATCTCCCTTGTAGCAGCACCATTATCCTACTAGATTTCCAGAATGGATGTAGTCCATAGAATAGAAATGCGTTGTGTCGCCGTTTATTTGCGACAATGGCCCGAAACATCCGTCTTCGACGGGAGAAAATGGCTCGAGATCAGCATGAAAATAAGCAGTCATACGAACATGACTTGAAGTACCAGGAAGAAATTAAAGTCATAAGTAAATGACTTTAGAGACAATGAAGAAAATAAACAGTCTTAGGAACTTTAGTCCAAAGACAAAGAAAAAAAGCATAGTGAACAATCGAAAAACAGAGAATCCTGCGGGATCCAACATCATATAATCAGCCATGTCTTAATTATCGACATCTGTTACATTTAGTCTAGTGTACAGTGCGAACGATGCCCATCAACGGTTTTTGCGTCCTGCGGTTGGCTCATTCTAGTTACACGATCTTCGGCTTTTAAGACCCGTTACCTTTCCTGGCACACGGAATAAGAAAGTACATTATATTGTGTTTGTGTCTTTGGTCCTTCTGCTGTTACGCTTCATTGAAATATCGGTCTCGCAACATCGACATGTTATTTACGATTGTACGACCTTAGCAATTGAGTCCCACAATACACTTTGCGCATGCGGTTGTGTCTGGGGGTCTCACCAATGGCTCATTAGACAAACCAACCATGCAACAGAAAACCTTAGTAGATGACATGCCTTTATATTGAGGTTATCTTTTTATAGAAGCTTCATGGCACGTTATCTATACAATCCCGTAGTCGTAACCTTCGATAACAGTTACCATGTTGTTCCGACAGACCGACATTGTGCTTGAGCTGGTTACAGGCACGGCGTGGGTGGGCGAAACAAATAAAATCTGTCACAAGGGCCAGAGTTGTGCCCTGATGTCGACGTCTGTTTCGGCGGCATTGGATTCGAAATGCCATCGAGTTGAATGGCTGCTGAAACAGAGGGCGGAGGACTTATGGGAATGCCCCACGTGCTGTGAGGCAAGTTTTCTAATCAAGAAGAATACACTGTGGATGTTTTTGCTGCAGCTCGGGGTTTGCTTCCCTCCGTTATGGTTACAAATTCCGTTCCCATTCTTCATCTACCACAGGTGCTCCAATCTTCGTTATCGTCTTCTAATTTTCTCCCATCCATCTCTTTTATTATTATTATTTTTATGGTACCGAATATCTCTAAGCCATAGGTTCCCAAAATGGGCGGTAATGCTCACCAGTGGCCTCTGAAGGCTTCTAGAGGGCGATAGTGGGGTGTTCAAACGCAATCGGGAGTCGTTCAATCAGTCCAAGGCTGTCGGTAGATACTTATAGAAGAAATTAATAATATATTTTTAAAAAATTAATTATTTTCGTGATTTTGCGCTTGGATAATCATTTAAAATTAAATTTTGCATTTTAATTAATCGTATCCACGTCTTATACGATCATTTTTTTCATCAATCTTTTATTTCAATTATTTAATAATTGGAAAATTGACCGTATATGACAGAACTAGATGTCAACTTTCTATGTCAGTGAGAAAATAGAGCATGCATATATGTAGATATATATTAGTGGGCATACTTCTTCTGTTCAAGAAGAATTTGCCGAGAGGACTATAGCCACTTTTCACATTCTTCAGCATGACAATCAATACAAGGTAACTGCGTGAAACGTAACAGCAATTAGACTTACGTAAAACACAGGTTTATATTTCGTTTCAATGGGACACGACAGACTATAGCTAAAACTAGTAGGTAATGATGGGCAATGATGAGCACACAAGAAATCATAAAAATTACAATACACAAATCACATTCAACGTTTCAACCAAAAGGTCTTTATCAAGACACAAACAAAACATCAAAAGACGACGAATGGAAAAATTATCACAGCGACGTTTTATCGAAACGAAACGGTTCAGTACCCGATGGGCACAGGCACAGTACGTCCAATCAATTACACGAGGTAAGTTCATAGACTGGAACACCTCGTGCGAGATAGACGTGAACAACACATGTCTCGGTGAAGAGTCACTACACACCCGCGTGTCCGGCGACAGATAGATATGCTATCACGGAATAGGGAAGCCCACCCGAATTAAAGGCATGACGAAAACGGATGTGCTGGACCTCCCTCGGACGTCCAGCCCACAGAGTGGCTGACCGAGGTGCAAATAACACAGTTTTACTGTGGAACTTGCAGCACAACGTACTTCACGCTCCCCGGTGGAAATAACACGGTATATTCGTTGTGGTTATATGAGAGCGAACGCAGAAGAAGAAGTATCTTTACATATAGGCTATGTTTTATCAAAGTCGGTATAGCAGATCTTTCTGTGTTCAAGGTGAAACACAATTTAGCCATTATAGTTGCACTAATTAATGACACCCTATCCTTCTCGTTCGCGTTTTAACATGTTTACACAGCTGTATTTGAAAGCTCCTCAGTGCTCCCAAACAACTTTCTGTGGATATTGATCTCTGTGGGCCTCCCTTAACTGGTTTAGTGTAATGCAGGATATGTTTCGCGGTCTGTGCTGCATGTCCACATGAACACAGAGGTGATGGAACCAACCTTAGTCTATTTCAGTTTCTGTTTAGTCTGTGTCATGTCCTAATGCAGGAGATGATAACCTACTAAGCTTTGTCAATATAGCGATAGTTGTCTTTTGGGTGGTACTGTTCTAATATATTTTATGATGGTCCTCTTTTCCTGGTAGGTGATTTCTTGGTCTTTTTTTCCTGTCATTTCTTGGTATGCCACAGTGGGGCGGTATCCACTGTAGTACTACCCTTCAATGGATGCTCACTTGTCGTATGGCTTCCTTCAGGCCTGACAGTTTATCACTGCAAGAGTTTGTAGGACAGACATTGCATAAGTAAGAAACACCACCTGTTGAGATTGATTTACTGTTTTTAATTATTTCACAATGTCTAAAGCCTGTATTTCTGCAGAGAAGTTGGAGCAGAAGATTCCATTTGATGAATATGTAGATTAATTTTCTTTTTCTTGATATTTTATGTAAACTCTAGACCTCAATTCTTCACTGCACTGGTTGCTGATCCATCGGTATACACTTGTATTAACGCTTCTCTTGGGTACATATCTTCAATCATGTTGCATAGTATTGTATTTTTTTGGTGAGTATTCAGTTCTTTCATAGTATAGTTGTTGTTTATGGTGATTCTGAAAGTGAGATTTTGATATTGCTCCCAAGGAACTGGGAAAAATGTTGGTTTTATTTTATCTGTTATTTCTGGTAGTTCTTCCTTATATTCTCTGTTTAGTTTTTGTGATTGGTGAATAAAATTGCTTCTTATCAGCCTTCCACTGGCTAGATCACTGAATCTGGTATTTATTGAGTGTGCTGGCATTATCATGTACTTTTCTGCATGGATCATGGTCTTATTGTCCTGCCTTATGGTGGGAGGGGGGGGGTTGATATCTGTATTTTTGTCCACTTTGTTTCTGAGAGAGGTCTTCGTGACACCTTTGATATGGGGAAGTGCTCGGTTTTGTACCTTACCCAGAACTTGTAAATAGGGATTGGCTGCTGAAATGTATGCTGTTGATATTGATCCATATTCTAGTACTGGTCTATTTTGTTGTGTGTTTACCTTCTTTAGGGTCCCCCACAATGCCCCCCCGTCCCAGCCAATTTCCTCAAGATGGCAAGGTCCTTTCTTGTCTTTGCCTCTAATTTCTTAATGTGAGGACTCTATGTCAATCTCTTACCTGATATAGTGCCCAAGTACACCGGTTCCTCTTCTGTTTGGATACGTACACATCCAAGTTTTATCTCTCCTGCTGTGTCCTTACTTTATAGCGTGAAGAGTGTCGTTAGGGACGTTTCAGTATTGGTCTTTACCGTCCAATTCTGTTATACCACTATGTTGTTTGTTGCCTTTTGCTTTATTTATATTGTTGACGATCTTTAGATGTTCTTATACACACCGCACCACCAAGTCATCATCATTCACTGAAACTTTAACGACATAAGCAGTAATGTATCATTAGTTCCTATTTACGTCGAAAATAAAAAAAGTTTGAACGCGGAAAACTATTACAATTGAGGGGGGGGGGGGTGGGCGTTACAATAGTTATATCTAGCACAGTGGGCGGTTGCCCAGAAACATTTAGGAAATGCTATCCCAGTATACGTCACTCCGAGTTTACCTGTGCATTTCGTTGACTGGGAGATACAAATTATAATTAAATGACCAATTAAAATCATGAAAATAGTTTGAGTGGCATTGCACAATGATGCTACACTCAAAACAGTTATAACGATCACGCTCTGCAATTATGCAAGGCTGCCATGTTTGTCTAAAACCTGGCTCTCCAAGGGAATTGTCACCTCCTGCAAAAATTTGATATTTACTATATCTCTTGTATCATCTCTTCATAGCTCGGGCACTACGTACACGTTGGCAGTTAGGACCATGGACAGGGTTGGAGCTCATCTGGTAACCGCAATGTGATGTGCATCACCGTGTTCCTCCTTAATATTGTAGTACACACACATAAGGAAACGTCACTGCACTGTTGAAATATTGTATCGCACAATAGGGAAACGTCATTGTACTGATGAAATGTTGTAGTACACACACATAAGGAAACGTCATTGTACTGAGGAAATGTTGTAGTACACACACAAATGAAAACCGTCATTGTACTGATGAAATGTTGTGGGGCTTCCGCAATAGAAAAATCTCATTATATTGGCATACTATCTATTGAAGAGGTTAGTTTCATAATGGTTGGTCTGATCAGCCAATAGTGAGACATTCAGACAGTCTGCATGCGGATACATGCAGATGAAAGCAACAGCTTCAGCAGCAATGTGGGGAAAAAGATGGACATACTTGTGTCACATAATGAGAAGCTAATAGCAAAGATTACAGAACAAGTTATCAGATGTGAAACAGCTGGGACAAGATCAGAATAGAATATTTGGGGATCTGCTGTCGTAATGGTTAAGCCATTTCCTTGTGGTCAAGAGGTCACGAACGCCGCTCAAGACATATTGTTTAGGGATTTTTTTTCGGAGATTCCTGGGATTATGGTTTGAAGCTACGGGGCAGTTTACTATGAGTCATGCTGCCGGCAGGCTGCGTGTTATTCCGATGAGATGAATGGTGCTGTGGCTCCCGACAGTACATACCTTCTAGCTGAATTACTAACGCCTTCACTCAGTATGTTGATTATTGTCACGATTTCTATTGGTTACTTTTCATATACGTGGATTAGCCTTGGCTATTTTTGGCATGCGATTCCAAGTATATAAATATTGGCGAACGCGAGACACGGGACTAATCAAGAGAAGGAACGAATAAAGGCCTCATTAATCCAGAGAACAGATCTTCTATGACTGCCGACGGTTGCTAATAGAGTACATATGTGGTAACCCGAGCACAATGAAGTCAATCTTTTATGCCTTTTCAACCTTTTTTTGCAACCGGAAGTTAACTCATAGATTCATTAAACTGACAAAGATAATGTGTGGGTACCGGGATCTCGCAACTTTCCCAAAGCCAAGCTTATACATACATAGAGGATGTTTGAGACGATTACCCCCCCCCCCCTTTCCCTATGAAATATAGCATGATCTTCAGCAGTACTTAAAATTAAAATAAGGCATACATTTTCTCGAAATCTTGAGTATGCGAATATTTTATTTGTAAAACTGAATTTAAAAACATTTTTTTTAAAAGTTTCTATTGACCACACAGTAAACAGTTTTACTAAAGTCTCCCTTTCATCCTCAACTTATGATAGAGCAACAGGGACATATTCAACAAGAAATTATCACCAAAGCGAAATGTGACGGGTTTTTTTAAATAATAGGACCCACCACCCCAGCCATTGTCCAACAAGCGGTATCTAAGCTCACCTATAACCAAGGTGCATGGCGAAATGTGATCATTACTTGAAGTCTGGATGTATAAGATGTATACATCAAGGTAAAGGAAACATATATTCAGATTTTTAATGATTGATTACATTTTGATCACATGACTCACCAGAGAATTTTTCTTCGTACTCAAACTTTTTGACGTCACTCTTATCTGAGTTTTGACTCTCGCTATTCTCACATCCACGACTGGACGATGATGATGGAATAGTGATGGATGTTGAAGAAGAGTTGGACGTTGATGAAGCAGAGGATTGCAGTTGAGGTGTTTTTGGTCTTTGGAATTCCTGTTTAGCGTAATAGTAATCTGAAAACATACAATATGACGTATACACACGCATTATCTGTACTTTATTATAACAATTAATTTATTGTTATAAATGACTACTGAAGTTATGTCAATAGGCAGAAAACCCAATATAGTCAACATAAATATAAACGATAAATTACTGAAACAGGTGCATGAATTTAATTATCTAGTGAGCATTTTTACAATCGATGGAAGAATGGGCACGAGGCAAGAATTCAAAAAGTAAACCACGTAAATTACGAATTTACAGCAATTTTGAAACACACATCTATTCCGATGGAAACCAAAAGGCAATTCGTAAATTCAATATTCACCCCAATATTATGTTTTCAATGTCAGACATGGACTATAACTAAGAACAAGAGAGAAAGCTTACTACGTGTGAATTGAGATGTCTAAGTAAAGCAGCAAACAGAACAAGACGAGATCATGTCTGAAATGAAGAGATTACAAGAACTGTTGGTACAACATCAATGGTCAAATATATTGAAAAACAGAGATTGACATAGTTTGGCCAACTAATGAGAATGAACCTTTATTGGCCAGGGGCAAGAACATACAACATGAAAATGGAAACAGCAAGATACAGAGGAAGACCAAGAAGAATGTGAATTGAAGGAGTTACCAACATTCTGACAAGGCACAGCATTTCTGCGTAATAAGCGACCAGATGTGCAATAGCCCGAAAACCTATTATCATTCAATCCTGCGACGCCTCACAGCATACGATAGATCGATCTGTTGAGACAAGTAACGGGGTACCCATGGACTAGTCCATTGTGCGGTGACGATAACGTGTAGTCATAAATCTATTGTTCTTGAACACACTATATTATGGAAAGTGACTCTATCATGTGCAAATCTGTCTGCCTTATCCAGCGATATCTTCATTGAGTCTTTGATGTCATTTGTCCATCTTTTTCTGGATCTACCTCTTCTTCTACTTCCCGAAATTCTGCCCTCTAATATGCATCTTTCCATGCCATTGTGTCTTTTATATGTCCGAAATATTTCAATTTTCTATGTTAATACTTATGTTTTATCAAATATAATTTTTCAACTTTTGTCTTTAATGCAGCCATCCCAATTTATAGGGTTTTTTTTGTTTGTGATTTGCGATATCTCTTCATTCATTGGAACCAATTGTCAATTATAACCTCCCCCCCCCCCCCACCAAACAAAGAAAAAAAAAGTTGAAAAGCCATTTGATATTTAAATATCTGCGTACTGGTGTAAAACGCTGACTTCAGACCAATTAGAGACTTAAAAATCACTTGTGGTGACGCGTTTAATTACAAACTGAAAACCTCTCTTTAACTTTCGGTCATAACCCATAGGCTATTATTTCTTGTCCCCAGTATGGCGTTCCCACTCTACAGCTTTACGCTACACTGTTGATCAAATATAATTTGTCCACTTTTATCTTTAATGCAGCCACCTCAATTTATAGAGTTTTATTGTTTGTGATCTGTCTTATCACTTTATTCATTTCTTTTACCCTCTGTTGTAGTGACATCTCCATTTCTCTGCATCTTGTTTATGTCTCCCATGACTATTAGAATGTTTGTTAATTTTGCTGGCTTGAGTAGTAGTATTATCTTGAGCAGTTGTAGGTCTTCGCAGTAATTTTTTATTTCTTCTTCGGTGTAGTCTGTAGTTGTGCATATGTCCGTACAATGACTAGATCAAAAGGTTTTGCTTTGATCTTTGCCATCATCATTCTGTCGTTGTACGTTCAGTACTCGCTGATGTATTTAGCTTTTTCTTTCTTGATCAGTATTCAAACCCGCCCCCGACACCACATCATGGTGTAATCTCCTCCTGAATATCTGTCTGTACCAGATGGAGGTAATCGCGAACGAGCTGAAAACATCTTCTCATGGGAAATCCACTGATCAATGAACGATTTGGTGTCGCATAATCAGAAGGAGACAATGTCATATCCGGAGTGTTGCACACTACATCTGAGCCTTCATTCTATTCTGCTGAACATTTAATCCTCAAATGTCTTAGCATTCGAAGACCTCATAAGTTCCATTAAAGAACATAGTGAAAAACAAAACCTATTTCTGAATAGAAACAAAACCAAGATTATGACAAACGACAAAACCACTAGACAGTTCTCAATCAGTATCAACAACAGCGAATTAGAAAGAGTTACCAGTTTTGAATAACTTGGTTTTCTTATCAGCAGTAGCGGTGATTGCTATAATGAAGTCAGAAGGAGGTTGGCTATCGCATCAAAGAAGCTGATACGAATGAAAAACATATGGCTGAGATGCTGCAAAACAACAAAACTAACATTCCTAAGAGCTTGCGTATTCCCAGTGGCAATATATGGATGTGAATCCTGGACAATCACATAGAAAATAAAATAGCAGAATTTGAAACAAAATGTTACAGAAAATTCTCAGAATACCATAGACCAAAAATATCACCAATGTAGCCATCCTGAGAGGAATAAATATACCAAAAAAAAATTGGTTAAGCAGCATGGTTTTTTCCAGAAAACTACAAAATGTTGGAAATATTAAACGTCATGATAGCCTAGAGAAGTAAACTTAGTCAATAGAAGACTGTACTGAAATGGTAGCTAGAATCAGAGAAGCTATTGGTGCCAGAAAAAAAATGGATTTAGAGAGTGTAACAGCACAGAAGTCCAAATAACATTCAAGCCCCATATCATAGAAGATGCATTTCAAGATAAGAAGAAAGTTTTCACCCTATGGATAGATCTCAAAAAAGTTTTCGACGAGGACTGGAAAGATGGACTGATAGTAAAGCTGCAACGAAATGGAATTAGGACTAACATGAGTAAGTGGATACGATCCTTTCTACACAATGGGAAAGCAAGAGTCACTATAGAAGGTCACAACAGCAAAAACGTTCTAAAACATGGAGTTTCTCAAGGCTCAGTACTGTCTTCAACTCTGTTTCTTGTGTTCTAAACACATTTTTTTCCTCATTAGAACAGGACACAACAGACTAGACAGCGATTTAAATAGACTAAAACTGGTTCCATCCCTTCTGTGTCCATGTAGGCAGGCATCGCAGACAGTTTAATATATCCTGCAAGACTGCAATACACTAAACCAGTTAAGGCAACAACTGTCCCACAGAGATGGATATCTACAAAAAGCTGTATGGGAGCACCGAGAAGCTTTCAAATACAGCATAAATTATTAAGAAAAAATGACTTGCTGTGTAGACATGTCAAACTGCGAACTAGTAGAAGAAAATATTAATACTATAGGTCCTTGTAGTACAAATACGGATGTTTTATGTTTGTGTTCCTGAGGATACTTCAATACTTATACCGGATGTTCGTTGTTGTTGTAATAGTCCTTGTCTCGATTGTCCGTTCTCAGTGACTTGAGTACACAGGTTGAAAGTCTTGACAAGATCACATCTTTTTTGGGGAGGTGTGATTAGTAAATTTAGGAAAACCTGTTTACTTTAGTTTCAAGGCGATTCGGTGCCACTAGAATAGACTTGGTTCAATTCTTGTCAGCCTTAATAATTGTTTGATATTAAGAGGAATTTATCTTGTATTTCGTGTTTCCAAATGTCACATCTGGAAAAAAAACCAGAATATAGACAAGCAATAAAGACATCAAACTCTGAACAAATAGAATATAGACCAGCAATAAAAACATCAAACTCTGAACAAACAGAATATAGACCAGCAATAAAAACATCAAACTCTGAACAAACAGAATATGGACCAGCAATAAAGACATCAAACTCAAGCTTTAACTCACCAATAAACAAATGGCTGCCATAGTTGTTGTCCCTATTGTCACTTCCACGGTAGTTTTCACTGTCGCTATGTCCACTGTTCATCATGCTATTGTTGTTGCGAGTGATACTCTCACCGTTGTCCTTGCTACTCACGCTGTTCCTGATGTGTTTATTGCTATGCTCAGTAGCCATATATGCATGTGTGTTGTAACTACTGTAGCCACCATTTGTAGTTGGTGGTGCTAATGAAGGAGGTGGAAGTGGTTGGTGTGTGACTAATGTTTGAATTGATGATAAAGATTGATTAGGAGATGGTGTTGTTGATAAAGTTTGAGCAGGTGCAAGGAGGCCGTTGATAGTATAGCTCCCCCGTCCATCGACTACAGATCTGAAATATGACAATAATTATTTCATGAATATTGTTGAAATATGATTTCTGTATGTATCATATAAAATATTATTCTTCTGTGTACGTTCTTGTTCTTTTATCGTTCACTTGAAACATGTCTATATCTGTAATTCTGTCTCCTTAATAAAACCCACTGTCTTTTGTAGTTCATACAGTGTCCCATAGAGCTTTGATTCCAGTGTTGTTTCCTCTGGCCAATATGTCTGCCACAGCGTTTCATGCTCAAAACACTCTTGAAGTATATGTTTGGCACTATGTGCCGCCTGTCCACATGTGCACATGGCAGTGTTGTTAATTTTGAACTTTGTATACATGTGACTGCGGAGTCGGTTGTGTCCTGTTCTGAGACGTAGAATTATAACTTGTTCTGATCTGTTCATAATGTGATAGTCTTCTTGTGTTGGTGTTTTTGGCTTTCTTATTGACTTGATCATCTGTTTTTTTCTGATGGTAGGTGATTGGTTTATCTGGTTGGTCTTCAGCAACACCTTCCTTAGCCAGTTGGTCTGCTTTTTCATTTCCTGGTATTCCACAGTGTGAGGGTATCCACTGCATGGTTACCCTATACTGGTAAGACAATTTACTAAGTGGTTTTTTTTCAAGTCTGTTAAGTTTTCCTGTGTACGTTCTCAAACACATGATGGTTAGCAGGATGTAGTCTGGAGAACGAAATGCGTTATATCATGTAGGAATACTATTCCAATACATATAATATTGGAGATTAGGTTTAAGTTTATGTGTCTCACTTGTCTCTTTCTCTGATGACGTGTTAAAAAATGTGATTTTATCTTCTAAAATCTTAAATTATGAGAATTGTATTTCAGAACATATAATCTTAGATTATCAGAATTGTAGTTCAGTGCATATAATCTAAAATGTTGAATTGTAGTTCAACACATACAATCTAAAATCTTAACATCAGTACATATAATCTGAAATACGAAACATAGTTCAGTGATTATAATCTAAATTCTGAAATTGCAATTCAGTACATATAATCTAAATTATTAAATTGCAGTTCAGTACATATAGTCTCAAATCTAAAGAATATTGTTGCTGACACTATCTGTTTGCACAGATGACAGTATTTTTGTTATGCATTAAGGATCCATGGTAGTGGTGGATGTAGCTAGAAAGGGAGATGCCAGCCAGGAAGGGTCTTTCACAGAATGCAGAAAGAATAATTGTTGCTTTGTTTCACTCTTAATTAACCAGCACGAATTGTGTGTGTGTGTTTTTAAAAGTATCTTTTTATGGTGATGTGCACTCTTTGCATTAGCTGACATTAGTTCAGTTTGGTTATATCACAACTATGACCATACAAATTAATGGAGGTCGAGGATTTGGTAGACATGTCACCACGACTGACGAGATATTACTTTTTTTGTGGGGTTTAGTTTGGAGAATAGGCGTGCTACGGTTTAGAATGCGCTACAAAGACCTCGCGCGTACATTTTCGCATGCCTTTTATTCGGGTGGATAAGTCTAAGACATTCAGTTAAAAGGCGTAGAGAGTGTACCATGCCATGACAACATATAACTCACTGTGTCCTTGGACTTTAAAGATCAATTCTGGGTGTCGGTTTCCTGAGTGAAAACGGCAGACGAGAGTTGCACTGGGTTTATTACTTATATCTTGTCCGTGGTGTTTCGCTGTCAGTAAACTGGTGTCATGTAATGAGACAAGTTTTTCTACAAACTCTTCATCATTTACAAGTATGAATCCGTTTCAGGAAAAGATTGACAGACAAATTGGGCTAGAGTTGGTTCTTTCCAGTTAGTTAGTCGTCGGATCATTATCACTGCAAACTGGACACGTCCATAGTTGCTCCGATCTCTCCCTGAGTATATCTGTTATTACACTTCTACTGACAGTACCGGACCTATGCTGATTGACCATCATTCTTCTGCGTCCTCCAAAATGTTCACTTCTAGCAACACCGCATTTCAAACCCTAATATTTAATCCTGGCCATTGAAAAGGAACCGTCGTCCACACTAGTCTCACTCTCGCGTGCTATATCTCTTAAGGAGATCAAAAAGTCAGCTCGATCCACTGCCCCATTACCCTGTGCCACAATCGTGCATGACGCCAGATGATCTGCTCTTTCATTGCCTCGAACACCCACACGTCCCTCATGTACATGGTTCTTTCTCTTACTGGTAAATAATGAATCAAATATAAAGGTTACTATAAAATCCTAACTATCAATGTTAAAAGTAAATAACTAGCAATAAAACCAAAAAAAACAAGAACAATTTTCCATGTTACGGTCAAACAAGGACCTTTCTCAAGAAACACATAACAATAAAAAAAATCCACACAAAACAAAAAAAAAATATTTAAAACTGGGATGGCCTGGGCATGTTTGTTCACCACAAAACATTACCAAGTAAAGACGTGCGAAGCATATCTAATAAATGACGAATTACGTGCGTTCATGTTATGTCATGTTACGTTATGTTCACGTAATTTTATGTTACGTAAATGAATGTATATAGTAATACATGTATATATCTCTATGTGTGCGAATGTTCATGTTAATGCATGTATTTATGTAAGAAAATGTTTATGTGAGTGCATGTATATATATTTATGTGAGTGCGTGTTTATATTAATGCATGTATCTGCTTTATGTGTCATTATGTATTCTTGTGTGAACACTTACTTGTGTGTGGATGCATTTACATGCTTGTGCATTTTGTGTGGTCATCTTTCATACATCTATGTATTGACTATGAAAAGATATATATGTGAATGCATATTGTATATATATAGTTGTGTCTGTTGGCACGTGTGTTTTTGTGGCATGTGTACCTGTGTACAAGTATATGTATGTATGTATATATATGCGTTTATATTTGTATGAACTTTTATATACATTTATTATTTTATATATATAGTTGTATGTGTAGTTGTATATAGAGATGTGGTTCTACAGAAGAATGCTGAGAATACCATGGACTGCCAGAAAAACTAATGTAGAGGTGTTGAATGAGTTAAATGCGAAACGTACCTTAATCAACAATATAAGAAAAAGCAAATCTTCGTTTTTTGGCCACTTCATGAGACAGGCAGGTTTAGAGAACATAATCACAACAGGCAAGATTGAAGGCACCAGAGACATAGGGCGACAACGTGAGAAAATATTAGACAGTTTGACAACCTGGCACGGCAAGGAAACAACAACGACTTTGATAGATAATACTGTGGACAGAGCTGTGGAGAGCCATGACCGCCTACGCCACCCGGCATGGCACCTGATGATGATGATAGTTGTATGTGTATGTGCACGTAAATATAGGTATTGATGTTTTCATTCAGATGGGTATGTTTATATATGTATTTCGTAGTGTAATTGTCTGTGGATATGTGGATATTTTTAATGCATCATCTATTCCAGACGCTGCCAATGACTGGTCCTCCCTACACATTTCTATAGTCTCTACGTCTATTGATAGCCACCCCCCCAGCTACTAATTTCATAATGCTTTCATATTCTCTTTCCTACCCCCTTTATTTCTTCTCTCCCCCTTCCCATTTTGACATTGCTTATTGGTGGCTCCCACCTCTGCTTTTGCATTTTTCATCATACGTTGGGCTTCTACTTGATCTGATATATTACCTATTATTTCATCACCCCTGGCATTTGTCCATTGATCTATGGCTATTTCTGTCTATCAATAATGCTCAAAAATATGCTTACATATTGAACACACATAATTTGTCATTTACATGCATGGCACGTCTTCACTTGGTAATGTTTTGTGGTGAGAAAAACTTGTCCAAGTCATTCCAGTTTTAAATATTTTTATGGATTTGTGTATTTTTTAAAATTTGTATGTTTTTCTTCTTCTTCTGCGTTCGTTCTCAAACTCCTGCAGATTAGCAGGATGTAGTCCGGAGAACGAAATGCGTTGTGTCATGGTTTACAGCATTGCTGCGATATATGCGCCTTTCGGCCTGACACATCCGACTTCCGCATGGCTTTGGGTCACTGACCGTATATGGGAATGGACAGCCAACTCCATCCCATAACCTCCTTAGTCGTCTTTTACGACATGCGTGGAAGGTAAACAGTGTTGGTATTCTTTGCTCCCCTTTCGGGCCCCGGCAACACACGGGCGAATGTGTATGTGTTTCTTGAGAAAGGTCCCTGTTGGGCCTTAACGTGAAAAATTGTCATTTTTCTTTGTTTTATTGCTAATTATTTATGTGTAACATTGATAGTTAGGATTTTATAGTGATCTCTAAACTTGATTCCGTATTTACCACTTATTCGTTTGGTTACTGCGGCACTCTCCAATTTGTCAGACAATCTCTGACATTTTGGTTATTTATATTTCTCCGTCTTAGCCACGGTTTCGTCCAGTAAGATTATACATTTCTCGTTTAGTCATGACACTATGTGCACGTTGACAGCTAAGACCATGAGCAGGGTTGGAGCTCATCTGGTTACCCCAACGTGATGTGCAACACTTGTTCTCTTTACAATGTTGTAGTACACACATATAGAGAAACGTCATTGCACTGATGCAATGTTGTGGAACTTCCACAAGAGGAAAACCTCACTATATTGGCATACTATCTATTGAGAGTTTGGTTTCATAATGGTTGATCTGATCGACCAATAGTGAGACTTTCAGGCCATCCGCATGCGGATAAATGTAGATTAAAGCAATAGCTTCAATAGTAATGAGGACAATAAGATTAACATACTTTACACTTAGTGAGAAGATAATAGCAAAGATTGAAGAACACGTATCAGATGTGAAACAGCTGGGACAAGATCTCGAATGAATTGTTGGAGATCTCCCTGGAATAGTCAGTCGTTAAGCCATTCCCTCGTGCTCAAACGATTGTGATATCGAAAAAAAGTTCAAGTTTTTGCAAAAAGTTGTCTGTGAGCTGGAAGGATTTGACTTCCTGTCATACTTTATTTTTCTTTTGTAACGTACTGCTGGAAGATGGATAGACGCTTCTTCTTGACCATAAACATTGTTTTCGCCATGACTTCTATATTTTATTGTCACGAGTGTGCGCCACTTGCACTGAGCTTTGTCCGTTACCTTTGTCTTCGTCGCAAATGTTGTAGAAAAAGTACAATGCTTCACATCTTCTGAGACATTCTAACACATCTCACTATCTATGGGCTATGGAATTTGATAGTTTGGTTGTCCAGGTCAACTGTTTTTGTCATACACTGTGCTACAACAGTTTTGCAGGCTGTGGTTAAATTAGATTAAAGGATATCCTTATCCACGGTGTCTATCATATGTATTTTTTCTTGATATACTTCCCCACGGTGTCTTATATGTGTCGTTTTATGGATATCCTTTCCCCACGGCGTCTGTCATATGCAATGTTTATCTGGATATAATCTATTCTCATTATAGTCATTATAGTCTCATTATAGTCTACACAGTCGAATTTCTTTTAGCCAGGAGTTTCACGCAAGCTTGACAAATTACCTGCTACCAGGACACACCACGAAAAGTTGCTTTTAGGGTCTAGGTGTTCTGATTGCCTTGGAAACTCCCCCCCCCCCCCATATCCAAAGGGAATTTCAGACTAGGTATTATGTTGTGTACATTGGTGTGTCTTATCAAACGCGAAGTTCTTGATTTATCTGCTATCATTTATTTTCTCTTTAGTCTTTATTCCACTCCTAACATTTCCCCTCGAAGTAACACGTTTCATAGCATCCTGTTTCATGATTCCAAACCAATTCATGCATCACATATATCTCACGTGTATACATCCTTGTAAAAATGTAGATGATTTCTCTATATCGTTTTTCCTCACAACGATAATTCCCCATTAATCGATAACAGATGGAACTGCTCTAACCTATGATTGAATAGATGAAAAGAGAATACACGGAGTAATGCAGTTTTACATAGCACAAAAGCCACGCAAAATATCGATGCTTTGATCAAGAATTTTTTTTAGCAAGAAAAATACTGCGTATGAACACAATATTCAGACTACAAAAATCGACATATGGTATGATAGGATGAATTATCAATAAACGGAGACGAGGCACAGCGAACATGAAGAAGATGGTTTTCATGATATTTACGTGTAGGATGGAGGGTACTCATGTCGAAGGAATTTAAGGTGGTAAACTGTTAGTTATATCACTTTTTAAGGGCAGATTGAGTACGATCATCAGAGGCGCACGATTGTGTTGCAGACATCTATATACATGTAAATGCTTCTGTGAAGAATATGTTCATGTAGTTAGTCCATTGAACTATGTGCACATTACTAAAGACAAAATCAATCGATATGCTCTGGCTCTGTGTCCGAGGAACAGTTAGTGTGTCTCACAATTTCAACGTTTAGGAATTGAAATCAACTCAGATATTACCGCAACCGGTCATTTAAGAAGGCAAAGGTAACATACAGAACGTGAATGCTGTGTACAAAATAATCATTTATAAACGATGCAGGTTAATCGTGATATACTACTAAATAAGATGTCCAAGCCAACAGGTGATGGCTTAATTACAAATATACAGCTATTTGATCCCAAGAAGTTACGAGCCAGGGTGCTCTTATTTACTAGATTATTGTTATTTTGGGATTGGTGGGGGTTTTGAGAACGCTCTTTCATATCCAGAAGACTCCGACTCTCAGAAGTGTGTACAGATATCCAAAAAGGCCCCAATCACAGTAGTGTATGAGTTGTAAAGATTCTTCATATGTCTGTAAGAAGAAGACGTTCAATGAGATGACTGTCTACAACTAGTATACATGTTGACCAGTTTTGAATGCAGGTTTTCAATCATATGACAGAGTAAAACCAGTATCAATGTTCATCACACACTTTATATGACAGCATTTTTTGACTAAGTAAAATGTATTTCTTGTGATGAGGTACGCTTCTTTCAACTGCGGAAGTTGGTCTCACCTGTGAGATTCAGGGTTGGACTTTTGGTAAAGATTGGGGTGTTTTTTTCTGTCGAAGTTAATAAACTCACAATGTACAGGACGTGGCGCCAGTAAGGGTATGCAATTTTTACCACACAAATACAATCAACCTCCTTGCAACTCCTACAGAGAATAATACAGTATGACATATTTTAATATAAAAATTGTAGCATTACCTGTTCAGGACGTTGCCATCATCCCAGAATTTTTTGGCTGTTGTGATATTCTAGGAAATATAAATACATTCAGCAGTCCGTCATTGATTTCTGAATGTTCCGGATGCTCAACAGCCTGTGGCGTGATCCGAACCCGGTACCACGTCGTCACAGAGTCGGTCAAAGAATGTTTATGTATATATATAATTTTTATATACAACTTGCATAATATTGATTTGTGTTTCTGTTAGTTTTTTCTATAAATGTAGTTCTTATCCGTATCTGTTTATTGCGTAATCTTGATTCTGATTTGCTAATGTAGTAGAATCCCTCTATAGGGCAGTCTTTCATAATAAATTTCCCTATATAATAACACTTTTCAAAAATCATCAATATTATGTTTATTCTTGATTGTTTTTCTGTATGTAGCGAATGTCTGTTATTACACACATATTTTGTCGATCCGGACCAAGTTGTTACAATTGGATTCCAGTGTAGTTACTTCTATTATAGAAGCGTGATTGACATGATGCAAGACCAGCCCATTTATGATTTATGTTGTAACTTACATTATTTACTGTCTGATGCTAGTAGTAATGGAATTGACATAAGAAGTTGAGCAGATTTGTTTGAAAAAAAAAAGAAATAAAATGTCTTTCTTATTGTGAAGCACTACACATTCAACCGCGGAATTGAGTCCAGTTCGGTTATATCAGGACGTATGGCCATGAAAAAAAACAACGGATGTCGCAGTTTAAACACACAAGTTAAAACAACGTCCAAGTATTTCAGTTTATAATATAAAATATACTTAAGACCCCTGCGTATAATTTGAAAGTATTTAGTCATTTGAAGTTTTAATTATTTCTATTCGCAGTAATCCCCATTTATTTATAATTTTGTGTTGCAATAATATACTGTGTACCGGAAAAAGGTTTGGTAAAAATTCACATACTGTTGTGTACAGATCCTTATACAAGGAGTATCTATCTCTGAATCCATGACTTTTTTAATTGGACAGAGTTAAAAAGTTAATTATTGCTTTTACAGGTATGCTCACACGCTTACACAAGCAAGCAGGACATAGGTAACCAAACATATATTTCTAAGTTGACACTTTTACCATTATACTGCAATACATAAATGAATAAATTGCCGTCACACTTTCATAATCCTAACATTTTTAGATGTCAATAATTCATTACATAGTCCAGTCCTAGTAGAGAACACCATTGTTCTTACCTGCTGGACATACAGCCACCGTTGGGAGATTCGAATCTGGATCTCGTGATGCTACCGTCCTCCATAGGCCCACACAGAGGAAAATAAAATCCACTATTGACGTCCGGTGTGTCGAGAAATCCGATATCATCTGAGGTGAGTAAAGCACTGAACTGTCCGTCCATAATTGAAAGCAAGCTCTTTATCTCCCGCTGTAAATGTAATTTGTCAAATTCTTATTCTTCAACGTAATGCTCGGAAGTTAATATTCCTCCGGCTACGATCTTCAGGGGCTTCCAATAGAGATTGTCTTCATCCATTTTGTCCAATGAAACTGCATTAAAAATTGTTGGTCCTTGGTCGCAGTCTCGCGTTGTGTGGTGTTTAGCTTGCAATGTTATAAGGAAATGATGTTCAATTGTGTGGTGTTATAACTTGCATTGTTATAAATAATTTATGTTGAGATGTGTGGCGTTTAGCTGCAACAGAATAAAAAATTGATGTCTATTTGTATGGCTTCTAGTTGCAATTACATAGAATATTGATGTTTATTTGAGTGACGTTTAGTTGCAAAGACATAGAGAATATTGATATCTATGTGTGTGACGTATAGTTGCAATAGCAAAAAGGATTGATGTCTATTTATTTGGTGTTTAGTTGCAATGACATATACAATTTATTTTTATTTCTGTGATGTTTATCTTGCAATGGTATGTGGGATTGATATTGAGGAATATGGGTTTAACATTCAATTTTTTTTAGAAAAATGAAGTTCAATTGTCTGATTTTTTAACTTGCAATGTTATAGGGAAATGATGTTCAATTATGTGCTGCTTTAACCTGCAATGTTGTAGGGAAATGATGTTCACTTGTGTAGTGTTTTACTACCAATGTTCTAGATAACTTATGTCGATATGTGGAGCATTTAATGCGCAACTCTAGAAATTGATGTTCAATTGGGCGCTGTTTTAACTTACATTGTTATATGTGATTGATATTGAGATCCGTTGGTAAAACATGCAATGGTATAGCTAATTGATATGCAATTGGGCGCTGTTTTAACTTACATTGTTATATGTGATTGATATTGAGATCCGTTGGTAAAACATGCAATGATATAGCTAATTGATGTTCAATTGCTTGAAGTTTAATGTAGCAGTATTTAGGGTTTTATCTTCATAGATATTCCTGCATTTTAATGTTATAAAATCAGAAGTTTATAGAAAATATTTGTTGGGGTTTTCACCATATAGTAATCCGTACTTAATACTGAACTATTGACCATCATTGTTCACTGTTTTAGAATGGGTTTTTTATAAGTCATTCGTTCATTCGTTTCTCCCGTCAAAATTTCCCTACCGTGCCAGCCCATTGAATTCAAAGCATCGGTGCTCACTTTTACATTCCAATCACCTAGTACTATTAATAGATCTTTACTCGGAATATAATTTGTTGTGAATTCTAGTGTTTCATAAAATACGCCTGCTTTCTCTTCTTCATTCATAGTCGACATAATCATACACTTGAATAATTGTGATATTTTTGTGTCTAGCTATAACACGTATTGTTATAAGTCTGCTGTTTATACGGGCGTTGCTAATGACAGAGTAAACTTTGTATATATTGCACCCCACTACATGTTTGGGTTTTGATCCACCATACCATGATGTCTTGTGTTACCGCGATCTTATTATTATTCTTGTGTTCGCCTGTAACGTGGTTATATCTGAAGTTTTGTCTCTTCTATAAACTTGACTGGTTTTTTTTTTAATCATACAGAGGTCTTTTTTAGTAAAAGCGGATACGTATCCTATTACGACATTTCTCTATCCTCCAGTTAGATCCCATCTCCAGTCCTGCATTTCCCTCTCTTCCACTAGTCGCTTTTCGGAGGGACAGAAACCTTCGAGATCTCTTAGTTCATTCTCGTCTGCGCACTTCTGCAGGTCAACTAGGAACTGTCCCTTGTCATCGAAATTGTTTGACTTGCCCTTTTGTTATTCTCACTCCTATTTTACAGTTTCCTAAATCACACTTTGATATTCAGGATTCTTTTTCATGTGTGTCCCGTAACTTAATATACTCTATCATATGTAAGCGTTGTGATATGAAGTATATTGGTGAGACTGGTAGACGTTTAGCTGATAGATTCGCCGAACATTTGAGAGATATCACGAATCATCGTGACTCCCCAGTGGCTAATCATTTTAACAGCCCGTCACATCATGGTAGCTCTGATGTCTCTGTAACCGGTTTGTTACGTTGTTATACCGGTGACCGGCAACGTCAGTCCTTGGAATATCGTCTCATTTGTCATATGGGAGTCTTGCAACCACACGGAATGAACATTAATCACCGTTTTGTTTGAGTTACCCACCTTTTCTTTATACCCTCTACTCCCGTATTGCACTGATTCTTGTAATTATTTGTCTTTGTACACTTTCGTGAATAATTAATATTTTTGTGTTTGCCGTTCTTCTATATAATTCCTTTATGTCTTCTTTCGTTTGTGTATGTCAATATGTGATTATTTTGTACTCTGCCATTTTGTTATTGTTAAATCATTTACATATTTAGATTTTGATTTCCTCGTTTTTATTGCAGTTGTCTCTTCGATGGGTGCCCACACATGTATAGTTATTTGTATATGCATTTCGTTTTACATGGTTCTATGTATCCACACAATTACTTTGGGCCACACATTTGTATGTATACATATGCAGTTGTTATAGCATTATCTTTATGTGAACGAACGTATATATTTACATTAATATATGTATATGTTTCTATGTGTACGAATATTCATGTTATTATTTATGTGAGAAAGTGTTTATGTGCATGAATGTTCATATTTATGTATACATATATATATGTATATTTATGTGAGCGATTTTTTATGTTAATGCACGTATCTCCATTCTGTGTCAATGTGTATACCTATTCTGGTGTGAGCCCTTTCCTGTGTGTGGATACATTTACATGCCTATGCATTTTGTGTGGGTATCCTTCACACATCTGTGTCCATCTTGTTATGTGTTTATTTCTTGACTCTTGGTGTGTGTATACATTTCTATGTATGTTTAGGTGTGGTTTTATATATATGTTTATGTCTATATTTGGTTTCACATTCATTCCATGCGTTTTCAAATGTTGATTCTTCTTGTATCCTTCCTTCCCCAAACCCACTCACCCCACCACCACACAACCTCATCATTACTCATCTATCATTGTCATATGCCATTCTTGTTGGCGTAGGTGACCATGGTTCTCTGTTCACAGTATTGTTATCAGGATCGTTGTTTCCAAGCCTTGCTAGGTTGTCACATGAATATTTTCTCACGTCCCCATCTATCTCTGTTCCCTTCAGTCTTGCCTGTTGTGACTATGTTCTTAAAACCTGCCTGTCTGATAAAGTGACAAAAGGGGTATTTTTCTTATCTTTTTCTTTTATTATTCTTGCACTCATCTATAGTGTCTCTAATTTCCCACTTTCGGTTTGTTTATAATGAATGCACGCATTTTCACTTTTACTAGATGCGTTGCCATCCCTGCGCTATGGAGACGGGGCTTGATGAAATATAGACATCTATTTTGTTTTTTATTTTGTCGTTTTCTGTTGTTTGTCTCTTGAAAAAGGTTCAATTTGAGCCGATACGTGGAGAATTGTCCTGTTTAGTTTTATTGTATGTTTTTTTATATATACTTTTTTAAAATATATTTTTATTAATAGGCTAGGTAAGTGTTTTAGTAACCTGTTTACCTCATTTTGCGTTACTATTTATTCTCTCTCACGTCATTCCGTTTCTATGTCTCACGTCATCATTAAATTTGTGCTAGTTAATTCTAACTCTACCAAAACTCTCCAACACAAATTTAATGCACTATTGTACAGGAATGGGACTGTTACACTTGCACTTCCTGATGTATTTGTGTAGGATATGATGTCCACATTGTCACGTTGTATCTCCTTCTTTGACTGGAATCTCTAGTAAAATGAAATACAAGTAATGAATAAACTGTAACAAAATTAAAAGATTAAAAAATATGATGGTAGAGAAGAGGATAAAAGATATTTTAAAAAGAAACAAAATGAGAAGAAAATGAATAAGATTAGGGCATTACTGTAAGTGTGTGATGCCAGTAGCAGGTCAGAGAAGATAATGGTAGTCACAGTAATAGTATTGTGTTGTCGGAATGTGAGGTTTATTTTACCTCTCACAGTACAAAGACTTAACTCTCCTTGGGGGTTACTTGATGAATACTCGTCCTGGATATGTTTGAATTCGGTAAATGTATCGGTAAATGAATCTGGTACAATTTGGTACATCTTGGTGGATTGAAAAGTGGGCATTCCAGGAGTTGAACTAATAACCTTACTATTGTAAGCTAGTGTGCAGTGAACAATGCTCCGATTCTAATAGCACAAAGAGCATGAAGTCACTGAAATGCTGGACGAACAAAAGACAACACAGAGCGCCGCTCAAGCGTTTTAATTACAGTTGGTGTCTGCAGCGTGAACAAATTCATGCGGATGTCAATTACGCAGTGTTTCACTGTCTACTGCGGCTGAAGCCTACAACAAAACTTAGCGTGTTTCTCAAGACCAGATTATATCATGTGACCAATATTCGTAACTAATGTACTATTATTAGCCATGCGTTTTATTCGCGAGCTTTATTCTTTGTTAAATGACTCACCCACTGACCAGTACACCAGGGTTTCATGTTAAATAGTAATTATTGTGGTTTGGAAGAAAAAAGAAAAGAAATATTACTCCTTTAGTTCACCCAGCCACAATGAATCAGGGTACCAGAACTCGTGGCCTGGAAACGAAGAAAAATTTCACCATCGCTACTGAGCAAGTGGGAAAGATGAATCTGATCATGAGGATTCTGGTCAGCCATTTGGTAGGCAGGTGAGTACTTTTCGAGAAACCGTGTACTGTGAGTCGTGACGAAACATAATGTAATGGACTAGTATTGTGGCACGGTAGAAGTTAACGAACCTAGCTTATTGACAACACAAGAGACAGAGAGTCGTAGAGAAACATGATCGCCTACACTACACGGCATGGCACTTGATTGATTGATTGTGTACTGTGAGGCTGGTTCATAACTCGGTTTACCTTTACCTTAACTGTTCTTCGTGTCTTTCAGGCTGTCGCATCACTAATGTTATTCAGGGGCCACAGTGGCGAGGGGGATGCAGTAAATAGTAATCTCCATGCTTGTAGTAGGAGACGACAAAGGAAGTTTTTATTAAAACGAAGGTTATAAGAAACGGTAGGAACATTTACATATATTGCCAGACATAAAATTAGGTAGAAATAAACAAGAACAAATACTGCTCAAGTCAAGTTATAGATAATTATCGTCATTATAACCATATCCGCATTGATTGGTGGCTCCAAAGGACCTCCAACATCCTGTTCTATGCCTTGAGTAGTGCATTGATAGACTATCTTTTCCGCTTCATTATATTTGCATATATATATATATTCTGTTAAAAGAAAGATACACATATTTTTTGGAGTTACTTTTATACAAGATATTTGCTGATTGGAGATCATTCAACCTATCGACTGTGTTCAGGTGGGCATTAACTTCTTGTGGTTACCTGAGTTGTACTCACCTCCTGATTCGTGAGGTCAAGAACGTGGTCACGGTCAAAACAACATTTTTGGCAATAACTCGTAATAGGTTCATGAGAATCCTGTGAAACGTTATGAACACAGAACTCTCTGACCATCTCCATGGATAATAAACACCTTAAACAGGTAAATGAGTTCACTTACTCAGAAAACATATTGAATGAAGGGAAAATCAGTAAAGAGATACAAAATATATTTAAAGTTCAAGTCTCGCATGCGTATGTTGCAACGGGAAAAACACATGACCTTAAATGGGTTATTTTAGTGTCGTTATTACTACTTTGCCATAGATTTCTCATTTGTGTTAATTTTTGTGTTGAAATTGCTAGTCTTCTTTTGATCTCAAATGAACAATCTCCGGAACTGTTTATATTTGTTCTCTGATATCCGAATTTGTTTAAACATTCACTTCTATATTGTCTATTTTGATTAATGGTTTGATCATTGTTCTGTCTGTTGTCAAAATTTGTGTTCCCTGTGCGTTTAGATATAGATGTTTCACCGCCGAAGATAGATGTGTCGGGCTATTAGAGCAAATAACATAGTGACACAATACATTTCCATTGTTTGGACTAGATCCTGCAGGAAATCTAGTATGTCCATTGTCCTGCTACAAGAAAGATCCAGTAGGAGTTTGAGAATGAATGAAGAAGAAGAAGATATAGATTTTGTATCTCGTTGTATTTATTTGTTGCTGTGATTAGCTGTTAAGTCCCTCAAGATGTGTAGTAAGGAGGACTGTATTATCTGCATATCTTATTTCTGAAATCTTGTACCCACAGATATTTAATGGATGAAACTCATTTTTCTCCATTTCTTCTTCTACATTTCTCATTATATTTTCTGCATAGATATTTAAAAATATAAGGGGGTAGAATGCACCGGTCTCACTCAGCTTTGTACAGCGAACCACTCAGATATTTCTCTCTCTACTCTTACCGCTGCTGCTTTCTCACAACTGATGACACGGCAACATAGCAAAGCTTTCCTCGTGGAAGCCATTATATTTCATCTTAACAATTACGTTTCCTTTTATGGTGTATAATTCGGAGATCCCAGCATTGCACAATTGTACATCACTTTGTGGGAATCAGTTAAGCTCAGGATGACCATGGCCCTTGCTCCCAACGTGTACGTGGCGCCCCAGATATCAACAGGTGGTACATGGAGTGTTGTGAGATGCAGCTCCCTGAAGGACGTGACAATTGCATAGAAGAGTAAAAATAATGGAAATAGATATTAGCATTGCATAATTGGAGAGCGCCTTGGACGACGGGGAATGCATTGCTGGATGCGGCACAAATCCCAGTGACAATGAGTTACAATAACTGGGTTGCTATCGGCACCTTTGAGAGGCAAGGATACATGGCAAGGGAGCTGAAACCTATGACTCAAACTCTTCATGTAGAGAAAAGGAGATGTCAAAATTCACACATAGAATTATATAATTTACACCCTCTGAGACGTCTGCTCAAACATTACACACCGCTAAGAGTTGGGAGTCTCTTGGGTGTGAAACTAAGCTCTGGAGAAATCACTGCATTGCACATAGGAATTAAGAGATATTTGCTCGTATTTCTTGGAATCTAATCAACAACCACTTGCTCCTCACCCCTCAACTTTACCTTCAGGTAAGGTATTGGTCATTTAGTTTGTATCTATCATGGTGAGGTCAGCTCCTTTCAAGCGCGGACGTGGATCCAATTTAGTTGTGTCAAGAGCGTTTCACTATCGCATACGATCACAATGATCTCTCTTATTAAAGTTGAGATGTGTCACCTTTATGAGATTTGTATGTTTTTCCCATACAAGTCACACACAGTTTTTCCTTCAGGTTAGTTGGGGAAGAGTCACATCTCATACTTCTTCATGGAGACGGAAGTCTTGGAGCACATGTTCTATTGTCTGCTTGTCTTCTGCACATGTCTCTATGGCCAAGTTTCTGCAAATTGTACACGTGATAGTTGAATCTGCAATCGTTAGTTCTAAGATCAAAAATTGTAACCTGATGATCTTCATACCCAGTGAGTAGTACGTATCTCTCTGATCACTTTCTTGATGTTCTGTTAGTCATTTTTTTAAAACCGTAATTCTGTTTTATTCGCATCTTTATTTCATAATATTCATTGTCCTCAATTTGTCATTTGCTTACGCTCTCTTTGGTCAGTTTATCTGTCTCCTCATTTTCGTGTATATTGCAATGGGCTGGAAACCAGTGTACTTTAGTTAGTCGTTGGATCATCGTCATTGCACTCTGGACAAGTCCATAGGTGCTCAGATCTCTCCTTGAGTGTAGCCGCCATTACACGTTGACTGACGGTCCCAGTACGCAGTTGATTGACCATCATTATTTCTTGCCCACGAAACCGCTCATTTCTAGCGACACCACATTTCAAACCAAATTCCTTTAATTCTAGTCATGGAACAAGTCATCGTTGCTTATACAGTCATTTGCTCGTGCGTTTTCCCGTAGGGCGTGGGACAAAGTGTACTTTAACTTTGCTGAATATATTACTCACTTTCATCAATATCTCTGACAGGCTATCTAGACCACTGTCTTTTTTTTTCCTTGTATAAGTTTCCATGTTTTCTGTGAGCCATTCTTTATGGTGTTTGCCTAGTGTTTCCGTGCATGTGCATCTGTATATTTCCGCTGTTTAATTAAATGTTTATATTTAAGTTTTTATGTTCTAATGATTCTCAGTTCACTTTTAAATCTCTATTTGAGAGATCATGTGTGTTAGATTTGAAATATAATATAATAGAAAACTGACTTTCTGCTTTATCTGTTTATGTTTCATTTGTATTAGGACAATCCCAGCTAGAAAGTTGTAATCTGATTCTCTTCTCACCTTCACATTTTGTAAACGTTGTTCCATTTCCGAGTAATTTTAAATTGTAATCATTCTGTAATTATACATCTAGAGATAGTGATGATTGGATTACAGAACAGAAATCTACACTATTTATTGCTAGACACAGAAATCTACACTATTTATTGTTAGACAGCTACACTATTTATCGCTAGACACAGAAATCTGCACTATTTATTGCTGATTAAAACTCAGATATAACTACTTGGACTAGCACCTGAAAAGTTGAAAAGGGGTAGAGGATTGACTGTACTAGTGTTACCCCAAATATACTCCGTGTCTCTCAACAAAGCGACAGCCTGCTTGCCGAGAGTACCGCTCAAAGCACATAACTTCGTATCTTCAAGTGATAATCCAATGGGATCTCCGAAAAATCCATTCAGCGAAGAAGACGTCGCGTGCGGAGTTCGAACTGACCATCTCTTGAGTATAGAGCAAATGGTAGTAGTGTCCGACAGTAAAAAAATTTTTTTTAATGTAATTTCATTTTCATGTACACTCCATCCTTTTTTCTTCTCTCTATTTCATGTTCTCCTCTTATATTGCCGGCATTGTCTCCTCTATCCTACATTCTTCCTCTCTTCCATTTCCCATGATGTATTTCATATTCTGCTACAATCTCTTATTCCTATTCATTTCTATTTGTAATAAGAGCTTAACCAAAAGACTGGTTACCCCTTACTCCACCCCGTTGACACGAGGTTTGTAAAAACAGGTCACATTTAATCAGGAAAATGAAAGAATTGCACAAAGAAAAGAGGAGAATGCATTTATAATTTTTTTTTATTTAGGTAAACACCCTTCCCCCTTTACCGAAGGCCCATCTACACCCCTGCACGATTATGTCGTTGTCTTTTGTTTGCTAGCATGTTTCATCTATACATTTGATAACACTTATTCACATTTCTATTTATTGTGTTGTTGCTATCTTCAATGTTAGCTGACACAGCACACAACCTATCTAATGCGGGTAATGAATATAAATAACAACTTGTTCATTTTATAATTGAATTTTAGCAAATCTAGTTTTGTCAGGCGGTGATAAACATGCCGCATAGGAGTGGCAACTTGTGAAAGGAAACACAAAACTGAACAAGATTTCTTTGTTGAACCCATTTCGACCTTGTGTCGACATATATGCTCTTCTACAACACATGGCAGGATTCAGTTAGATAGGCAGAGATAATCTTACCACTATCATATATGTATGAGTTTGCACGGGCAAACTTATCTTTGCGTCACTTCATCTTAATTCAGAGAAATGAGAAATATTTCCCTTGGTTCTATGATACGTCAAGAAGAATACTGTCGAGCTTGTGTTTGTCTTATCAAGATATCTCACCCTGCCAAGATTTCCAAGCTCATTTATTTTTCAAACTGCGGTAGATGAACTAAGGGGAAATAAGTGAAAGAATGTTGTAAAGGAGGATAATTATTTTATTTTTGACATATTTTCTCCCCTGTTAATAATATTGTTTTAATTTGTTGATGAGAATAGTATGGTAATGAATATAGTTCTTTGAATGCTAACATCTTTCAAGCTGTAACTGACATTTTATTTAATGTCTCTTGTTTTTATTTCTTTAGCTCAAAAGATAGAATAAATGAAACAGATGTTCCAGTCACAAGATACAAATAGGAGGGTGCATTTGGTCTAAATATGAGGGTGCATTTGGTCTAAATATGAGGGTGCATTTGGTCTAAATATGAGGGTGCATTTGGTCTAAATATGAGGGTGCATTTGGTCCACATCGAGAAACATAAATAAGCTGCTCGTGGTGTGAAAAAAAAACCTGAAGGAATTATGACGTTTGATTTATGTAATAATAATTGTAACAATATTACAAATCTCTTATCATTTCGCAGCCTCAGGATGCACGTTTTAAAGTATACAGTTCTTAGTAATCTTAGTCTGACGATTAGGTGGCACCTAGGGGGTTTCACAAAAACTCTCTTAACAACCCATGAGCAGCTAGGAGTAAAGAATTATAATTTGTAACCATATTATCTATTTTTATTATTTCTTTCATTTTCAATTTCTGTAAATTTTTTATCATAAGTGTACTGTTGTATTTGCTTGTTTTTTAAAGCACATTTCATGTACAATAGAAGGAAGTTTGATAGCAGAAGCTGAAAGTAAAAAGGTTACATGCACTCTTTTCTTATATAAAAAGTCACAACTATAGCAAAACTGTAAGCGTGCTCTTCGGATGACCGGACCTGATATGCACAAGATAACCACTATATCTATCGATTTCGTAAACTACACGTGTCTATAAACTTGTTTGTAATATAATCATCTAACTATAATCATGTTTGTGACATAATCATCCAAGTACAAACATATTTGTGACATCATTATCCAAGTATAAACATATTTGTGACATGATTATCCAACTATAAACATATCTACGATATAATCAAAGAATTCAAAGGGTTCAAAAGACGTAAATGATTGACTTCACTGTACTCGGTTTCCCATATGCGTTCCGTAACTCAGTGGAACGGTAAGACCCCTGCCAAGAGTACTATTTATAGCAGCTGACGGGAATTGAACCATGTCTGTTCTAGCAGCAGCGAATCGCTTTGCAACAAAAGTAGACAGGTTTTCCGTACTTGACCAACCATATCCCCAAAAAATATGTGGCGCGGTCAAGACTTTCAGCCTGTGTACTCAAGTCACTGAGAACAGACCAATCGAAACAAGAACTATTACAACATCAATGATCATCCCGCACAAGTATCCTCAGGAACACAAACACAGAACATGCATATTCGTACACAAGGACCTAAAGACCTTCTTGTAAACAAAAATAACATAGAGACAGAACAATGTTGATTAAAATAATATCTTATACAAGTAAATTAAAGTAGGAAGCATGAGGATAAATGAAAATAATTCTTACAGACCTGGTTCAATTCCCGTCAGCTGTAAGAATTATTTTCATTTATCCGCATTTTTCCTACTTGAATTTACTATTTATAGAACGCAACTCCACAAGGATCTCCGAAGAAATCCACATTGTACACAAGACGACACGAGTCGGGTTCGAACCAATGACCTCGTGAACACAAGGCGAACATCGTAAACCATCAATTATAAACATATCTACAATATAATTATCCAACTCTATACATATTTATGGACATAACCACGAAGCAGTTACGGCAAACATAATATAACCTTAAAGCTAAAAGAAATAGAGATTTTAAAACAAAAATATACACATCCTGTACAATTCATGCCACACATACACATAAGTATATCAAGAGGCACCTGTAATCCGTTTTTAAGAGCAAACGTCTGACTCCATCTTCCCGCCACGAGGCATCTGGACGGAAGTCAGCTCTAACTAATCAGACAACAGAGGAAAAGAGCTTTAATCACAGTCGCCCCGTACCCTGACACTTATCTTGTAGTCTCGGCTTTCGGGCACCAGAGCAATTAAGGATACATGTTGTGCTGTTCACAGACTGTAAGTATTAAGAATTAGGGATATACGAAGATATGTGTGCATGTCTGTAATATATTCACAAGCTGTAATTAAAACGCTCAAGCAGCTAAAAATCCCCAAAAAATATAAAGATTTCTGAACAATGTTCACCATATACCAGAATAATGTTACAACAGGGATCAACAATCTGTGTATATTTCTGAGTGAACAAGAGTTGTGTGTTGGTATGTTTTATTGAATTTCCACTGTTTTGTGTAATTCTTGCTTTCACCCGTGTTTTGCCTGGGCCGGAACGGGAAGCAAAGAATATTAACATTATGACTTGCTATACATATCGTAAGAGGTGACTAAGGGTGTTTGAGTAAGTTACTGTCTCACCCATAAGTCAGTGTTCCAAAATTCATTTTGAAGTCGGATATGCCAGGCCAGAATGAGTAAATATTACATCTCTAAACTATAAACAAAGAAAAAATGAGCTTATTGGCAAAGCGTAATACATTTGGTGATAACAGGCGAAGGAGAAATATTGAAAGCAATATCCACCGCAAAAAACCCAAAAAACACCACATATTCCAATGCAATTTTAGAATATAACAGAAAACACATATGAAATTTTTTTTAAATAATAATATTAATTTTTTCAAAATGAAATACTCGTAAATCGCATAAATAAAATAAAAAAGAAACCTTTCTGACCAACTCTACATCAATGGTAAAAATCACAAACGGACGCACAAATACCACTTGAAATGATACGCCTTAAAAGAACTCATAAAAGCACTAAAAATATTACACGTCTAAAATAAACCTTAAACAGTCCATGAAATGTCACTATTCCAAACGCCCCCTCCCTCCCATGAGACGTGATGTTATAATTTCTAAAGGAACTCAGAAATTCCCCCATGAGATGTTACAATTTCTAAAAGAACTCACAAACCTCAAAGTCCCCTCTCCCCCACCCATGAATGCATGCATTACTGTAATATTTGCTGCAATTCGTTATTATCAAGGATACAGCGTTGCAATGGATTCCCGAGTCACTGTAATAACAAATAAATACACTGTCAATAAAAAGGTTCATAAAGAATAGCCTACTACTTGTGGAAGGAATCATCATCAGGTTCAGGACAGTCATCGAAACTTTCGAAACTCTTGTCAATCTTAAGCCAATCTTCCTGCTTCTGTGAGTTCTGTGTGTGTGACATGTTCAGGTGGTCTTTGATATATTGCGTCCATCTTTTTCGTGGCCTACGTCACTTTCGTTGACCTAATATCATCCCTTTTATTATGGTCTTTTTCGAGGCTGTCATGTCGTCTCATTGAGCAAAATATTGTAGTTTTATAGAGATAACCTTGTTGTTTAGCCAGTTTTCTTTTATTTTATTTTCCCCTCCAAATGTCCATATTGGTGGTCTTTCTGGTGCATGGTTTTTTGAGTATTTTCTGTACATTTTGTTTTAAAATTTTGCTATTTCATTTCTCACTTTATTGGCGATTGTTCAAGATTCACATCCATATATTGCAACTGGAAATACGCATGCACTAAGGAAACTTAGTAGTGTTATTTTGTTACAGTCCAGCCATATGTTTTTCATTTGCATCAGTTTATTTGATACAATAGTCAACCTCCGTCAGACTCATGATTATTTTAGCACGGTAACATTCAGTAGTTTGCGTTGCCTTCTGACTTTTTCTGGCCGCTTACCAGCTTGTCCCTGGTGCGTCATCCGATATAGTGCAGTCCGGACCCTGTATTTGAAGCCGTTTTCGAACAATTCGATCATCTGGCTTCCCTGTGTATTGGTGGAGGGAGACACCTACATATTAGAAATTCTACGTAGTTTATCCAGCTAGCCAGAGCTGCTTCTCGAAGGGTGGCGCTGCCGTACACATATGAATTTCATCTGAATAGTAATAACATGTAAATTGTAAGTATCAAGTTGTAATCTGTAAATCTGAAGTTATGGTTTGTAAATGTCTAACATGTGGGAGAAATCTGTGAATGTAAAATACTGAGCTGCAATCTTTACGAGAATTGAACCAGTCCGTTCTAACGGCACCGAGTCACCTGGTAACTAGAGTAAACGGGTTTTTCTGTACTTGACTAACCGCATCTAAAAAAAAATGAGATTTTGTCTAGACATTCAAACTGAGTACTCAAGTCACTGAGAACGGACCAATCGAGACAAGTACTATTACAACAACAACGAATTCCCGTGCAAGTATAGAAGTGTCCTCAGTAACACAAACATGTAACATCCGTATTCGTTCTACAAGGGTCAATAGGTCTTCTTGTGAACATAAATAACATACAGACAGTACAATTTTGCTTAAAATAATTTTTATTTTTAAATGTATCCTCTTTCTTCCTACTTGAATTTACTTGAATACGCAATCTTTACGTGCAGAATACCTGTGTTCAATATGATGGCGGTCCAAAACATGGAGATGTAATCAGTAAATATTATATACTCCGTCTTCTTGATGCATTAATAAATATCTGCTTGCGTCACATTAACGAACCGGAAGTCTTATGTCTTATTTAACACTTCCGTTATGTTGATGCCCGTCTGATAAACTCATAAGTGTGCACTATCATATTTACAACCGACAAGCCGTCAAATTTCATGATCTGGTCTTACCTAGACACATCCCGCTCTTTTTATCACAATATGTCCGTCAGTATGTGACATATTTGTGACATCATTATCATTTGTCTCCATGTAATATTAATTTTATTGTGGTCGTTTGTTTGTCCTGATGAAGGCTTTTTTTTTAGTAGAAAAGTCATCTGTCCCTGTATCTCGTTGTTAGGTTGTTATATGTTTTATTTTGGTAACACATTTACCTATTTTTGTATATTTTGGTACTTCACGCTCCCCGGCGGAAATCATACGATATATTCGTTGTGGTTATAAGAGAGCGAACGCAGAAGAAGAAGAATGTGTGTGTTCCTGTAAGTATATATTTGAAATGATCCCGTATACCAGTGTGATCTAGAGCCCTAAGATCTACCCGGACCTACCATGCCTACTATGTGTAACTAATTAGGATGTTCGTGTGATTAATTATCATGTACAATCATCATCATCATCAAGTGCCGTCTCCGCAACGAAGGTTGGCTACAACAGACAACCAACATCCCCGGTCTCTTGTCTTGGTGGTGCACTCTGCTAAACTGTAACCTGTCAAACGTGTGATGTTACTCTCCCATTTGTATCTCTGCCTACCTTGTTTCCCTTTGACTTTACCCTCAAGTAAGATCTTCAATAAGGTGTCATGTCTTTTAATGTCCAAAATATTTTATTTGCCTGATCTTTATTTCTCTTAGTAGTTCTTTCTTCATATTAAGCGTTTTTAGCACCTCTTTATTTGCTTTCTTTTCATTCCATGATATTCTTCATATTCCCCTATATTTCAAAGGCATCAATTATGTCTTCTAATTGTTTATTTAGTGTCCATGTTTCTGAGCCATACATTAATATCGAATAGATGTAGCATTTTATATTTCTCATTTTTAACTTCTTTGTAATTTGTTTTGATGTTAATAATTTCCTCATGTCATTGAAGGTACTTTTAGCCATTCCTATTCTCCTTTTAACTTCTGTTTCACATCTGCATGTACAATAGAAGGTACAAAAAACTTTAACCCACAACATTTTGTGACTTGAATACTATACTGCACATCGAGTTGAAAAAAATCACAGAAATTTAAAATATAATTTCCCTACTGTTAATATATGAATGTGATGTACTGGAAAAATAGAGTTGTGGAGATACTTGATCGCCTATGCAGGTAGGCATGGTACCTAATGGCGATGACAGTCTCTACATATTTATTCCCTTTTGGTATCCTCTACTTTTTTGTATACTCATATTGCACGGAGTGAAATTAGGTTATTGTTTTCGCATTGCTGTTTGTTTCTGTCTTTTATCGTTTCTTTCACCTAATCCTGTACATGCAAACAATAACAATTACACAAATTGATCCATTAATGTTCGTCTAAACAAGTACAAAACATATTCCAAGAATGTTCATTCTTCTTCTTCATCGTGCATTCTCAAACTCCTGCTGAATTTTTCTTGTAGCAGGATCATGATCCTACAAAATTTCGAGCAGGATGTAGTCCAGAGATTGGAAATGCGTTGCGTCCCTGTCTTATTTGCCCCACTGGCCCGATACATCCGTATTCACTCGAGAATGTTCATTTAAACACAAAATGTTAAAAGAATATTCTTCCAAGTATAAAGAATGTTCACTTAAACAAATACAGAGAATGTTCCAAGATTGTTCGCCTAACAAGTACAACGAATGTTTGTCTAAATAAGTACAGAGAATTTTCCAAGAATGTTCGCCTAAACAGGTACAAAAATTGTTTCAAGAATGTTCCGTACAGGAATATAACCAAATGATATCAGGGTACAAAGCCAGAGGAAAACCACGAAAAAGATGAATAGAAAATGTTATCTTGAACAAACACGGTCATAGCACAGCTGCGGCGACACATCTGGTATTGGAGCGCAAGCTCGAGTTCCAATCACCCCTTACGCTTAATAACAAGAGTGGATAACAAACCACCTGGGAAAAGACAATAGACAATAAATACATAGAATATTCCAGAACTATTCGTATAAACAAGAACATATAATGTTCTTCTAAATCAGCACATATAATATTCCAATAATGTTCATCTAAACGGGTACATATAACGTTCCAAGATTGTTCGTATTAACAAGAACATACAATGTTCCAAGAATGTTTGTCTCAACAATTACATATAGTGTTTCAAGATCATTCGTTTAAACCAGTACATAAAATGTTCCAAGAATGTTCTTCTGAATAAGTAAACAGAACGTTATAATTGTTTGATTGTTTTAATTCTTAAATAAGATCCATTATCATGGCACTGGAGAAATTCCCACAAGTGCTCTGCTTACTATTCCACCAGCTATCTAGGGGTATTAGATAAGCCCAGTATTCCACCAGCCATCTAGGGGTATTAGATAAGCCCAGTGTTTCACCATCCATCTAGGGGTATTAGATAAGCCCAGTGTTCCACCAACCATCTAGGGGTATTAGATAAGCCCAGTATTCCACCAACCATCTAGGGGTATTAGATAAGCCCAGTATTCCACCAACCATCTAGGGGTATTAGATAAGCCCAGTATTCCACCAACCATCTAGGGGTATTAGATAAGCCCAGTGTTCCACCAACCATCTAGGGGTATTAGATAAGCCCAGTATTCCACCAACCATCTAGGGGTATTAGATAAGCCCAGTATTCCACCAACCATCTAGGGGTATTAGATAAGCCCAGTGTTCCACCACCCATCTAGGGGTATTAGATAAGCCCAGTGTTTCACCACCCATCTAGGGGTATTAGATAAGCCCAGTGTTTCACCATCCATCTAGGGGTATTAGATAAGCCCAGTGTTTCACCATCCATCTAGGGGTATTAGATAAGATCAGTGTTCCACCACCCATCTAGGGGTATTAGATAAGCCCAGTGTTCCACCACCCATCTAGGGGTATTAGATAAGCCCAGTGTTTCACCATCCATCTAGGGGTATTAGATAAGCCCAGTGTTTCACCATCCATCTAGGGGTATTAGATAAGCCCAGTGTTCCACCACCCATCTAGGGGTATTAGATAAGCCCAGTGTTCCACCACCCATCTAGGGGTATTAGATAAGCCCAGTGTTCCACCAGCCATCTAGGGGTATTAAATAAGCCCAGTGTTCCACCACCCATCTAGGGGTATTAGATAAGCCCAGTGTTCCAACCAGTTGTTCATTATTTACCAAAACCAAGACTTCCACTATTGTTATCATCATCATCAAGTGCCGTGCCGAAAGGCGTTGACGATCATATTTCTCCATATACATCGATCTCTCATATATGTCATCAGCTCTGCTGGTGTCGTCAATCGAAGCGATTTAGTCAAACTGTCCAATATCTTTTCTCTGGGTCTTCCCCTTAATCTTTTCCCTTCTATAATTCCTGTTGTCACTATATTCTCAATGCCTCCTCCCCTCATTATGTGCCCAATACATGTTGACTCTTATTCTTATTTTCACATCTATCCTTCTAAGGCATTCTTCAATACTATTGTTATGACAAATAGCTATATAAAATATTTGAGAGGATGGTGGGGGGGGGGAAGGAGGAAGACGTAGATGAAATAGATATAAGTGTATGGTATATTTTAAGAAAATGAATAACTGTTTTGGTCATATTTTTCTTTCTTCATCTGGTGTCAGTGATTGTTTTCGAGTTGTCTAAATCTCTCTCTTTTCTTTGTTTTTTTTAAACAAAGATGGTCCAGCAATGACATAAGACAACTCAATTTTGTATTATTATTCTGATATAGTGGTCATCCATGTAAAATATATTCAGAGCACGGCACATTTTTGTGTGTACAACAATCACAATCGCTAAAAGTTTCTATCTGTAGCTTGTTTAAAAGATGGTATCTCAGTCTGTTGTGACCTGCGCGGCGCCTGAGGATTATGATTTGATCTTTTGTGTGAAGACAGTAATATGTGACGTCTGATGGCCCGGATGTTCTGATTCTCACTTGATCGTGTATTCTCCAGCGACCAACTTCTAGGCGTCTTCATAATTTCTGATTGTATCAGTTTGAGGAAGTACTCCTTCAACCTTTCATTTGTCAATCTGTTGGCTTCATCATTACCAGGTAATGTTGCAACAAGATTGGATGCACTGTGTTACAAGTCTTTTAAACTCTTGGCACAGTTATTAGTCCTAGGTTGTTGAGTTTTAAATTTGATATAACACCTTAGTGCAGCAGCAAATAACATTACGTACATGAACAAATTGTTTGTCTCAGAGTAAAACTGGAAGAAAAGGAAGATATTTGATGCGATTTTTTCAAGAGACATGACAAGTTCATGTACGTGCATATCATGATTTTATCCTTTATTGTGTTATAAATCTATTTGTCGACTGTCTATGTTATTTAAAAAAAAGAAGAGAGCTGATTAAATAAAGAATAGAGGAGAGCACATTAAAGAAATAAAAGAGGAGAGCTAATACAAGAAAGAAAAGAGGAGATCTGATTAAAGAAAGAAAAGAGAAGAGCTGATTAAAGAAAGAAAAGAGGAGAGCACATTAAAGAAATAAAAGAGGAGAGCTGATAAAAGAAAGAAAAGAGGAGATCTGATTAAAGAAAGAAAAGAGGAGAGCTGATTAAAGAAAGAAAAGAGGAGATCTGATTAAAGAAAGAAAAGAAGAGAGCTGATTAAAGAAAGAAAAGAGGAGATCTGATTAAAGAAAGAAAAGAGGAGATCTGATTAAAGAAAGAAAAGGAGAGCTGATTAAAGAAAGAAAAGAGGAGATCTGATTAAAGAAAGAAAAGAGGAGATCTGATTAAAGAAAGAAAAGAGGAGAGCTGATTAAGGAAATAAAAGAGGAGAGCTGATTAAAGAAAGAAAAGAGGAGAGCTTATTAAAGAAAGAAAAGAGGAGAAACGATTAAAGAAAGAAAAAAACAATATTTTAGAATCATGTCCTTAAATGGGAAGGGAGATTAGGGAATTAACTCCCCACCGCCCCCCTTTTCATAATTATGAAATTATAATATGAGATTTAGTACAAAGAAAACGCTGTTAGCATATAAAGGCGTAGCGAACAACCCATCATTATTGGGATGTGGTGGTTTTAGGCAATGTGTATGTTCAGTAGGCTGCTATTGCTTTCTGTAGGACCGAATGCACAACTGTCTGTGGAAAGAATTGAACCTTGCACCTTGGCCAATGGAGATACGTTCTGTACCACTCCGTCACAGATCTGGACAGTACGAAGAAACAAGTGAAAAAAGGCACTCCTCTGTTCATCCGTAGTGGTTTTTCTAAGAATAATGTTGATAAAAAAAACCTCTTTATCTGTGAGCAAGTAGCTCTTGACAGTCCATATCCCTTCTGACAAAAATGCAGGCTCTTCTCAATTGAGTAGCTGAGGCGACATCTAGACTTCTCAGTTGTGTAACTGAGGCGACATCTAGACATCTCAGTTGAGTAACTGAGGCGACATCTAGACTTCTCAGTTGTGTAACTGAGGCGACATCTAGACTTCTCAGTTGTGTAACTGAGGCGACATCTAGACTTCTCAGTTGTGTAACTGAGGCGACATCTAGACTTCTCAGTTGTGTAATTTAGGCGACACCCGGATTCATATAAGGTTTCCAAGGCATATATGTGTAAAGGGGTTTATGGATGCATGTTTGGTCCCCGAAGGGAGGCATTCCAATGCACCAGTAGCCCAGGGTTACCACCCACTGCCAGGTTCACAGCACACTTTTGGGCTAACTATCTCATCAGTCTTCGGTCAGATTTGTTGATTCATCGACAGTGATGACACATCCAACATTCTTCGTCACCTGGGAGTCTATCACAAAAGAGCAAATGTTCAATGGTCTGCATCTCTACGTCATACATGTGGATTATTTGATAGAAGACAAAAGTATGAAATTAAGACAAGATGTGACAATGATGATGTTTTCACAGGTGACAAGTTATCAGCCTATTACCCTACTTGTCCTAGTAACCTCCTAGGACAAGCCTGGAAAGAAGACAGTGGTCATATTCTTTGTACCTTGAGCTAGAAGTCCAGGCACTGGTTGTAACACATGTGATTTTCCTAGGAGGATCACCGCAAGGCCACAAAACTGAGGAAAGGAAATGCTTCTATATGTAACCCTCTTCCCTTCTGCCCTGGTGTAGTGATACAGTGCGTGTGTCGGGCGGCCACTGTACCAGGTTTAAACTCTGTCGTAGGCAACTATACACTCTGATTGTTCAGGAAGCAATGACAACCTACTGACCGTATCTATAGTGCCTAAAAACTCAATATATCCAAAAATGTGGACTTTATCTCTACGTCTTGAACAGGATGAGTATGCTTTCACTTTCCCTGCTAAATACGTATCTACGTTTTCCCTGCTAAAGTCATATCTACTTTTTCCCACCTTCTTCTTCTTCTTTCGTTCACTTGAAACATGTCTATATCTGTAATTCTGTCTCCTTAATAAAACACACTGTCTTTTGTAGTTCATACAGTGTCCCATAGAGCTTTGATTCCAGTGTTGTTTCCTCTGGCCAATATGTCTGCCTCAGCGTTTCATGCTCAGAACACTCTTGAAGTATATGTTTGGCACTCTGTGCTGCCTGTCCACATGTACACATGGCCGTGTTGCCAATCTTGAACTTTGTATACATGTGACTGCGGAGTCGGTTGTGTCCTGTTCTGAGACGTAGAATTATAACTTGTTCTGATCTGTTCATATTGTGATAGTCATCTTGTGTTGGTGTTTGTGGCTTTCTGATTGACTTTATCATCTGTTTTTTCTGATGGTAGGTGATTGGTATATCTGGTTGGTCTTCGGCAGCACCTTCCTTAGCCAGTTGGTCTGCTTTTTCATTTCCTGGTATTCCACAGTGAGAGGGTATCCACTGCATGGTTACCCTATACTGGTAAGACAATTCGCTAAGTAGTTTTTTTAAGTCTGTTAGTTTTCCAGACTGGAGAGCTTGAAGCACTGACCTTTCATCTGTCAGGAATACCACAGGCTATAGGTCAGAGTTGGAGTTCAGCAGTTTTTTAGCTGCCATACTAATTGCCTGGATTTCTGCATCATAATTATTGCAGAATTTTCCTGTCGGTGTTCTGATTGTATCTCTAGGCTTGTGTGGATATTCTATATATACACCTGCACCTCCATTCCTCACAGCATTCTGTGCTGACCCATCTGTGTACACTCTGACCCATATATCTTGTGGATATTCCTCATCCAGGAAACTGAGGGTGACTGTCATTCGCTGCACACTGTTCTGTTCGTCCTCGCTTAGTATTCCTTTCACATGGGTCTGAATGTATATTGGCATTCCATGGCTTTCACTCCACGGGGTTTGCTCTGGTACAGACCTTAAGGGGCTGTCAACTTCAGGTAGGTCTGTAAGTTGTCTACGGAGTCGTTTAGCTTGATGGATAAAGCTGCTCCTTTTCAGTCGTCCCATTGCTAGATTTTGGAATCTTTCCTTCATTGGATGACTTGGCATACACTGAAACTTTTCTGCTTGAATTAGTACTTTTGTGTCTCTGCGTTCGCCAAGTGTTTGCATTCTTCCCATTTTCTGCATCTCTGCTATGGGTGTTGATTTCATTGCTCCCAACATTATTCTAAGTGCCTGGTTTTGCACTTTATCTAGATCTTGTAATGTGGTGTTTGATGCAGGACACCACGCAGCTGAACCGTATTCCAGGTGTGGTCTTATGCCGTGCTGGTAAACTTTACTGAGTATATTTCCACTGGCTCCCCATGTGGTTCCACTTAGTTTTCTCAGGATAGCTAGCTTCCTCCTGGCTTTTGTTGTTGCTTTGTTTATGTGCTGCTTCCATGTCAGCTTATCATCAAAAGTAACTCCGAGGTATGTGGGTTGTTTGTCTTCTTTCAAGAGCTCTCCATCTATCTTGATATGACCAGCTTTTTGTTTTGGTAAGAGGGTAAAGAGTGTAGTGCTGCACTTATCTGTGTTAATGCTGACGCACCATCTATTAGCCCATAAGGTTAGGGCATCGATAGCTCTTTGTATTTGTTTAGTGGCCACTGTTGCATGTTCTTCCGTGCACCAGATCACCAGGTCGTCAGCATACATTGCCACTTTGATCCCGTGTGGTAGTTCAGCAACTAGGTCATTGATGTAAACCAAGAAAAGTGTGGGTGACAGGACTCCTCCCTGGGGGACTCCATGACGCAGTAGAACCTTCTTGCTCTTGCGACCATCTAATTGTACCCTGGCTCTTCTATTATGCAGGTATGCTTTTACCCATTTGTACATTCTTGAGCTAACCCTGCAATTTCGCAATTTCTTTAGGAGCCCTTCTTTCCAGACCTTATCAAATGCTTTCCTGAGGTCTATCCATGCTGCTAGTACCAGTTTCTTTTCTTGGAAGGCATCCTCAATCTCTTGGGAGAGGTAGGTTGCCTGATCTTCAGTAGAGTAGCACTGTCTGAAACCTGCTTGCTGTGATACCAGAAGGTTTTCACTTTCAAGGTACCACTGCATCCTAAGATTGATAATGCGTTCCATTGTTTTACATAGACAGCTTGTGAGGCTGATGGGCCTGTAGTTGGAGACTGTGTTGCCATCTTTTCCTGATTTGAGGAGTGGTATCATTATTGCTTCTCTCCACGCCTGTGGTACATTACCTGTGGACCAGCTTGTGTTAAAGATCTGCAGTAGCTTTGCTCTTGCTGCACTTCCCAGGTTTCTAATCATTTCATTGGACACTCCATCAGCTCCAGGGGACTTTTTCATTTTCAATTTGGATATTGCATGCTCCAGTTCTCTCATTGTGATTGGTGCCTCCATGACTTCAGGTATAGGTTCACCTTGTCCAATGTTTTGCTGGTTCTCTCGAACCTCCTGTTGTTTGTCTGGGCTGACTTTGACGTTATTGTCTTCTGCAAAGGAATCTGCAAAGTAATCAGCTGCATGTTTACCTGTTAAAATGTTTCTATCTTTATAAAGTGTGATCCTGGTATTTCTCCCTGTACCTTCATCATTTAGTTGTTTTACAAGTTTCCATAATTTCCTAGTATCTCTTTCTGGGTTCAGCGACTCTGTTTTTTCTTTCCGGCTGCTCCGTCTGGCTTGTAACTTGGCTCTTTGAAATTTAGCCTTTGTTTGCTGATATTTGTTGTGATGTTCTTGGCTAGGCCTGCTCTCAGCCTGCTGTCTAGATGTTTCCATCTCATTTTGCAGCTTTTCCAGTTCATCATTCCAGTAGGGTTTGTAATTTTTGCGTGCCCCCCTGGGTATGGTTTTACTAGCAGCATGTAGTATACATCTATTAAATTCACTCACTGCTCTATTGATGTCTTTGTCCAAGTTCATGTCCTTAGCTAGAACACTGGTTAAATGCTGGTACATTTTCCAGTCTGCCCTTTTATAGTTCCACCTAGTGAGCGTGCTGCTGTCCGTGGTAAATTCATTGTGGATTTCCAGAAATACTGGTCTGTGGTCACTACCTCCAAGCTGCTTTCCAACAACACGTGTGATGTTCCATTCCAAGCCTGGTGAGTGGAATGCTAGGTCTGGTGTAGAGGTGATGTGCCATGCTCTCGAGTAGAAGGTTGGCGAGTCTGCTGGCTGGTTAATAAGGATGAGATTATTTTCATCCTGCCAGCTCTCAAGTTCCTCACCTCTCTTGTCGATATGATCGTAGCCCCAGCTCTGAGAGTGGCTGTTGAAGTCACCACACACCATAAGTCTCTCTTTGTCTGGAATTGTGTCTAGTGCCAATGGTTTATCATTTGGGCAGTAGTAGTTCAGGAGATGGAATTCTGCACTGTCTGTTTTTAGGTGGAGCATCTGGTATTCTGCCCCTTCCATATATACTTCAAGCTGACATGCGCTGATATTGTTTTTAACAAGTGTCAGAATTCCACCCTTTCGCCTGTCCTTTCGGTCAGATCGGTAGCACTGGTAGCCTCTGATTTTGAAGGCTATGTCGCTGCTGAGGTGTGTTTCTTGGATACAACATATGTTAACTTGTTCTTCACTGAGGACATTTTCAAGTTCCAATTTTTTGCTGTATCCATCTCTTTTACTGTTGACACCCTCAGCATTCCAGTGCATTATTTTTATTGGTCGTTTGTTTGTTTGGCCAGTAGCTCTATTCCCTTGCCTCCTGGCTCCTCGGGGCAATTGAGAAGGACTTCCAGTAACTGAGGTTGGGCCCTTTCGAGGTATAGGGCCCGGCACCGTCCCTGCCTGAACGTCCGCCACAGGGCAGGCACCATAACTATTTATAGATGTAGACATGTTTCCATTGTGTTTTGTGCGTGGCATCCTGATTATCTGTGCGCCTTTTGGCTGGATGCCTCCGTCTTCAGCACTCTGCTTACTAGGGCAGGACTATGGTCCTGCTCGAGTGGGACTGCCCGACCAGTCTTAGTTTCCAGCCCCTGATGGCTGAACTAAGCCCCATCACCTCTGCACGGTGCTGGTCTCGATGGAGTTTTTCCCACCTAAAGTCGTATCTAATTTTTTCCCTTCTGATTGGGTATCTACTTTTTTCTGCTTAAGGCGTATCTACTTTTTCCCCTGCTAAAGGCGTATCCACCTTTTCCCCTGCTAAAGGCGTATCTACTTCTATCCCTTCTAATTGCGTATATACTATTTTCCTTGCCAAAGGCGTATCTACTTTGTTTTTCTTGCTAAAATCGTATCGATTTTTTTCCCTGCGAAAGTCATATCTTTTTTCCCTGCTAAAGTCGTATCTGCGCTTTTCCCTGCTAAAAGCTCATCTTCTTTTTTCCTTGATAAAGGCGTATCTACTACCCTGTTTAGAATTGTAAATGTGAACCTAGAAAAAAAAGGATGAAATGTATATCACAACAAGCCCATCGATTCGAGAGAGACTAGAGCTACAATATGATACATTCCAAGGGAACATATATTCGTAAAAATACAATATTCAATTTCAACAATCTAATATCTACTTCTGTAGCGAAGAGACCAATGAGACAGTCTAATATTCTTATTACGAGGTGAATTGGTCGTGCCGTTTCATGTAATATGAAATGTGTTTTTCTTGTTCTGCATTCGGCTTCTGTGGTCATGCTAGATTGTCAATCATGTCGCCAATTCTATTGTATTCTCCGGGTGAGAACTGCCACATAGATTTTGTCGCATATCTGTACCCTCTAACCAGATCAGCTGTCTCTGCTCTTTGTAATGTTGTGCAGTCCTGAAGTATGAATTCGGGGATTTGGATTCCGGATCCACATCCACAGTCGTCTGTATATCCGTGGTTTGTGGAGAAGTGGCCCAACAGTATAGTGTCCTATTCTAAGGCAAAATAGAAATTGTTACTGAAAAGTGGGACCTGAAGTTTCAACAATAAATGAAAAGCAATGTTTCATACATTATGGGTTCTCCATATGGTCCCCAATGAACCACAGCGCCTTCCTAACCCTATGGTTAACTTACACGGCGTAGATTTTGGTTTCTTATTAACAGTAAACCATTAGGACTCTTATATCTTCTCTTTTTTTTTTTAAATTCACAGATTTAACGGTTATTTCCCTTTAAAGCCAGATATTTTAGGGGGATGGATCCTTGAAATTAGCAAGATTATACATAATTTGTAGGATATTCTGCAAACATTTAAATTTGTAAAAGTTTTTTTTCCCAAAAACTTGTGTACATAAAAACTATTTGTGCATTTTTACAAGGTATATTTTTCTTTAGTATCAGTTTAGTTAATTTTCTAAATATTCAGTATTGATACAACTTTAGTTTAATACTGCATTCAATTTTTGTAAAAATTAACTCATTTCCCTCCACAAATCACATTATAGATAAAAGGGTATTACGCCCATAGAAAAATTAATATACAACTTTTCTAAAAAATTTTTATATATTATGCATACCTGAACCTAATACACTTGAAATATTCAATAATCATATCTTTATCATGGAAAACAAGTGGCGCGATAGAAGACTAAGGGAGAGGGTCCAATAATCATATCTTTATCATGGAAAACAAGTGGTGTGGTAGCGGACTAAGGGAGAGGGTCTAAGGGAAAAAACATTTTCCTAAAAAGAGGCCAAGAGCCGCCCCTCCCCCCCCCCAAAAAAAAATAGATAACCAGTGTCATACGGGATATGGTTCCATTAGAAATATTTTAATAATTATTTCATCATCATTATCATCAGTACCGTCTCCTCATCGTGTGTTGACTGCAAACGAACCCCGAACATCTTCTGTCTCTTGCTGTGGTAGAGTGCACTCTGCTAGACTGTATCCTCTCCGCCTCATGATGTTTCCCCTCTACTTGTATCTCTTGCTGTGGTAGAGTGCACTCTGCTAGACTGTATCCTCTCCATCTCATGATGTTTCCCCTCTACTTGTATCTCTTGATTTTGTAACAGTAATTATTTGGAAATGTTATTGGTGTTCGTTTTTGTATAACCACACTTAGGCTTCAGTATATGTAGGCTGCTTCACCGTTCACAGCTGTGTCATATTCTCCTTCGTTCGTTATCAAACTTCTACTGGTTAATAGGATATAGTCAAGAGAACAGACTGCGTAGTGCCGTGGTTTACAGCATAGATGCAATACCTTGCCTTTCAGCCTGTCACATCCTATTTCAGCATTGCCTTTGAATTGCTTAGATCTACGGGATGGAACTGTCAGCTGCACTCTCCGAACCCTTTTACCCTAGGTGACATTGTTCATATAATGTGAACATTTTTGCTATAGATTGCATTGTTCATATTATGTCAACCTCCTTACTATCGATGGCATTGTTCATATTCTGTGAACCTCCTTACTATAGATTTCATTGATAGATTGTCACATTTTTGTTACCCAGTCGAACCCAGGCAATTCATGTCTACAGTTTGCATTGAAAAACTGCCATATTTTTATTTTTTTATGACTCGCAATTCTTATTTAAGAATGCATTTCGCAAACATTCTCTTCTGTGGTCAGTCGTGATTCTCTCATACGTTAGTAGACTGTGACGAGACTGTCAGAAACACTATTGCAATTCCTCAGGTGTTGACTAATTTGACTCTTGTAGCTTAGTTTCGCACAGACCACAATATTAAAGAAAGAAATGTCACCTTACGGACACTTTAAAAAAATAACGAAGGATTACTTTATAATATCAGAAATAGACAAATTATATTTTTTATAGCGTTATGAGACAAGATGGTTTAGAGAACAGTCTTCTTCTTCGTCGTTCCTCAGTCAGATATCAGGTTACAGCACCAATAGCTTCAATGACTTGTGTATTCGTTTCAAGTCATCCATGGAACACATCAAGTCTGGAAGGAGTGCCGTCTCAGTCGGCTATATTTTCTCCCTCTCTTCTTGGTAGAGTTGACAGGCATGAAGAATGTGTTCTGCAGAGAGAACATAATTACGACGGTCAAGTTTGAAGGCAAGAGAGATTGAGGATGAGAGCTTATAGAATATTATTCTGACAGTGTGTCATTGCAAAGAGTCAGCAACAATCCTGATAAAAATACTGCAAGATAGTTGGAGTGATCCATGATCGCTTGCGACAGTCGGTACAACTCTGATAAAAGCTTCTTATGGTGGGATACTCTCTTTTCAATCGTAAACGTTAGCCAAATTTGGTTATATTAGTATAAGAACTTTAAATCACTAAAATTTATGGAAGTTGTGGCTCGCTGAACTACAACCTCCGATGCATATAAAGAGTTTTTGAATAAGCATCTTTATAAGAGAAATGTATTTGTTTTATTGAGCGATGAACGTTGTCGAGGCATTAGTGGATGTCAGATAAGTAAGCTTACCAGTACGATGCAACAATGGTCGCTGGCGGTTGCACATGGGAGATGTTCTCTGATGGTGAATTTATTCTTCTGCGGTCGTTGCCAAATATATTTGGATTAACAGGCCGTAGTCCGGAGAACAGAATGTGTTGTTTCGTGGTTTACAGCTTGGTTTCTTTGTCTGTGCCTTGTCTCCCGACAAATCCAATGTCAGCATGGCTTGTTAGGTGAATTTGATTTTAATTTTTAATTGTGGTTAATGAAGTGTATGCCAAATTCTTCTTAATCGCCTCTTACTGCATGCATAGCTGCAACAGTGTTGCTATTTATTTGCTTTCCTTTTGGACCTCGACAACACATGGAGGAACAACTATTTAAAACATATTTTGCACGGAGATGCTAATCCTGCCTTATTGAACAGTGAGAGAGAGAAAGAGAGAGAGAGAGAGAGAGAGATGGGGAGGGTTAGGAAAAACAGTTAAAGCATATCCCTCCAGGATGGTCCTATACGCTGATCTGGGATTTTTAACGGATTTGGTTTTTCCCGTACTTTTCATTGCCTGTCGACACAAAGTATGCACAATGAACAGTTGGGACAGCCCAGATAAATGACAGCACGTAGGAGTTACTAGAGGAAGACTTGGTTGACCCTTGGAATGACGTAACTTTGGCGCTTGAAGTTCTGGGACGCTATGACATTTGTTAGTAGTAATATAACTACAAAACACAGCTGTATCACAAATGATAAATCTCCCATGGGGTGAGTAAAATAACTACAAAAGACAAGTGTATCACAAATTATAAATCTCCCATGTGGGATGCATACCGTTAGTCCCGCCGAAGCATAAGCTAAGATTAACCTGTCTGTATAAATACATATTTATTCTCTTTCCGAAAACTCACTGGCAATTGAAATCTCTAGATACATTTGACTCGCTCAACTTCACTCGATTGAACAATATTCTGACGTCTGGCTGGTACTCACTTCAATATTAACGTCGGCACATGGCTGGCGGTGGAGCCAGAGATAAGATGACTGCACCAAAATCCTGGCTCCGTTACAATTAGTGTGTAATTTCTCGTCTCATGTATTCTTGGGTTATTGTACTCACCAACATATTTAGCGGTAGGTCAAGTAGTTATAGAAATGAAAACTAAATATAATAATGTATAAGGGCTTGGCGAATAAACAATGTTGAGTTGCTTTTTGAGATGTAAATATTTGAAAATAGACAGGAATAGAGATGATTGATCTTGTCAGGAATATACAAGAGGTATTTTTGGTAAACAGAGGAGACCTATCATTCCCCATTAGTTACATCGTTACCAGAAAAATGTGAAGTATATTTTTCTAGTAGAAGTATATTTCACAGATAAGAGGAGACATATCTTTCTTAATTAGAGTTATAATTCTCAAACAGAGGAGAGAACTTTTCACATTAGAGGTTCTCAAACAGATATAACAAAAAGTCCAACATTAGAGGTTCTCAAAGACACATGACAAAATCTTCCACATTAGATGTTCTCAAACAGACATGACAGAATCTTCCACATTAGAGGTTCTCAAACAGACATGACAGAATCTTCCACATTAGAGGTTCTCAAACAGACATGACATAATCTTCCACATTAGAGGTTCTCAAACAGACATGACAGAATCTACCACAATAGAGGTTCTCAAACAGACATGACAGAATCTTCCACATTAGAGGTTCTCAAACACACATGACAGAATCTTCCACATTGGAGGTACTTAGCCACATAGTACAAAATCTTTCTCATTAGTGGTTCTCAAACACACATCTCAGAAACATCCACATTAGAGGTTCTCAAACAGACATGACAGAATCTTCCACATTAGAGGTTCTCAAACAGACATGACAAAATCTTCCACATTAGAAGTTCTCAAACACACATGACAAAATCTTCCACATTGGAGGTACTTAAACACATAGGACAAAATCTTTTCCATTAGTGGTTCTGAAACACACATGGCAGAACCGTACACATTAAAGGTTCTCAAACATACACATGACAACTCAGGGTTAGCAGATAACAAGGATCCCAAAAGTATCTCCTCGTGGTGCACCCTGAAAACAGAAGTACAGCGGCTCGTGCTGCTTCTGGCAAACACTTTTGGGATAGTGTCCGATAATATGGAGGCTGCATATGACATGAGAATTGACCGCAAAAATACAAGCTATATCTCCGACACCTGTGGGGCAACATATACAGCGTCACTGTCGACACACAGTGTCGCATGACAGTCATGCTCGATAATTGGAGGGGCGGTCAATGCAACAGTCACGAAATGGGTGGATAACAAAATAAATAGAGAGTCGAAAAGATAACATGAGTACAATGAGAGGACAGCACAGCACAGCGCCAGAGACCAGAGCTACATGCAAACGGAAAGGGAAAGCATTAAAGGAAATCTAATCTAGTGTGGTTCAGGTCGAGAACAAGTTCCTAGTCCCTGGTACCCTAACAGATCAGGCCTAACTCTACCGTCGATTCTTTCCAATACCGAAATCATGTTCGCAGAGAGAAAAGGTTCAGTACTCGATGGGTACATGCACAATAAGTCTAATTACGTGAGACCAGTTCACTGGCAGCAGAACACCACCTGCGAGGTAGCCGTAGTTGACCCACGCCTAAATCCCTGACTACCGTCTCCACGGAGACTGCCACCCAGAGTCATGTTTTGGCCTAAAAATGCCAAGGACTCTGTGGGTGATAAACAGTCACAGCGTAGTGTCTATACACATTTGCCATCTGGCGAAAGATAGGAACGCTGTCACAGGCGAGGGAATCCCACTATCCAAATTAAAAGCATGACGAAAACGGATGAGCTGGGCTTCAGATTTCTGGTCCTCAGATATACTGGGCTATTCGAGGTGTAAATAACACAGCTCTACTGTGGAACTAGCAGCACAACGTACTTCACGCCCCCCGGCGGAAATCACATGAACTTTAGTAGTGATTATCAGAGAACGAACGCAGAGGAAGAAGAAGAAGAAGGTAACAATTCTTCACAACAATTATTGTTTTCCATTTGTGGAATATTTTCCCATCGAGGCCAACTACTTGAAGTGAAGATGAGGCTTAGTCCAGCCAGTGAAGACTGGAAACTAAGATTGATGGGGCCATAACCTATATAAAACAGGACCACAGACTTTCCCATGCAAGCAAAGATGCTGAAGTCGGAGATACCAGGCCGAGAGACACCAGAAAAAATGGTATCATTTAACCGGATTCGAAAGCATGTATCCACAAGAAAAAAATAAAAAGTCGTCATGGTGCTAGCCCTGTGAAATTCCCTCCAGGCATGAGGAGTGTCGGATTCTGAACCTTGATGGAATCCACCACCAGCTACTGGAGGTCCCTGTAGTCTAATTTTGTGGAGACAGAAGAGGAAAGCGACTGGACAACCAGACAGGACAACAACTCCAATAAATATCATGCACTGGAATACAAAAAACGTTGTTTTCTTTAAAAAAGACATACTAGAAAACACTTTGCACCAGAAAGAGACGTGTCAGTCTTGTTTCATGTTGTGCCTTGATCTTTCTTTTACTGTTGATGAGTCTCGTATGTGTAACATAAACTTCTTTATCCATCTTTCAGCCATGCCGGGGACAGAGACACGAAATGCAATATCAAGACCCGACAGGAGCCACATTGTATTACCATCAAGAGGTTATTAGGAAAGCGGGAAAGCATACATCGACAATGTCGTGGTGATTTTTTTTTTCTTGAGAGGTCACGTTTGGAGATATTAATTCACATGTCTTCTTTTTGTATATTTTGTTTCTCCGTCAGGTACAGAAAAGATTTCTAGTGCAAGTTATATATTATGTTTCATGTGTTAGTCGAAAGATCATCATCACTGCACACAAGAAACATCTAAAGGTACCCCTATCCCTCAACCTGTCCCCTCATCCCCCCTGGGTATATCCACAATGATACGACGGCTGACAAGTTTCAGTTATTTGTCGACATTCTTTTTGCAGTGCATAATAATGTTAATTTTACACTACACCGCATTTTAAACCCATCTCCTTTATTCTGGACATGCAAAAGCAACCATCATCCTTATTAATTTCGTCTGATTGTGCAGTTTCTCTCAAAGAGTTCATCATGCCAGCTTTGTCCATTGCCCAGCCGCTCAATGCAGTGGCAGAACCTGTTAATATATCCGCTCTCTCATTGCAATGAACACTGGAATGACCAGTCACATAAATGAATGTGACACCTTGAAACATCGACCTCCCCACATCATCAAGTCAATGGTCACGAATACAGATCTCTTGTTTCTCTTCTTCTTCTTTCGTTCACTTGAAACATGTCTATATCTGTAATTCTGTCTCCTTAATAAAACTCACTGTCTTTTGTAGTTCATACAGTGTCCCATAGAGCTTTGATTCCAGTGTTGTTTCCTCTGGCCAATATGTATGCCTCAGAGTTTCATGCTCAGAACACTCTTGAAGTATATGTTTGGCACTCTGTGCTGCCTGTCCACATGTACACATGGCCGTGTTGCCAATCTTGAACTTTGTATACATGTGACTGCGGAGTCGGTTGTGTCCTGTTCTGAGACGTAGAATTATAACTTGTTCTGATCTGTTCATAATGTGATAGTCATCTTGTGTTGGTGTTTGTGGCTTTCTTATTGACTTGATCATCTGTTTTTTCTGATGGTAGGTGATTGGTATATCTGGTTGGTCTTCGGCAGCACCTTCCTTAGCCAGTTGGTCTGCTTTTTCATTTCCTGGTATTCCACAGTGAGAGGGTATCCACTGCATGGTTACCCTATACTGGTAAGACAATTCGCTAAGTAGTTTCTTTAAGTCTGTTAGTTTTCCAGACTGGAGAGCTTGAAGCACTGACCTTGCATCTGTCAGGAATACCACAGGCTGTAGGTCAGAGTTGGAGTTCAGCAGTTTTTTAGCTGCCACACTAATTGCCTGGATTTCTGCATCATAATTATTGCAGAATTTTCCTGTCGGTGTTCTGATTGTATCTCTAGGCTTGTGTGGATATTCTATATATACACCTGCACCTCCATTCCTCACAGCATTCTGTGCTGACCCATCTGTGTACACTCTGACCCATATATCTTGTGGATATTCCTCATCCAGGAAACTGAGGGTGACTGTCATTCGCTGCACACTGTTCTGTTCGTCCTCGCTTAGTATTCCTTTCACATGGGTCTGAATGTATATTGGCATTCCATGTCTTTCACTCCACGGGGTTTGTTCTGGTACAGACGTTAAGGGGCTGTCAACTTCAGGTAGGTCTGTAAGTTGTCTACGGAGTCGTTTAGCTTGATGGATAAAGCTGCTCCTTTTCAGTCGCCCCATTGCTAGATTTTGGAATCTTTCCTTCATTGGATGACTTGGCATACACTGAAACTTTTCTGCTTGAATTAGTACTTTTGTGTCTCTGCGTTCGCCAAGTGTTTGCATTCTTCCCATTTTCTGCATCTCTGCTATGGGTGTTGATTTCATTGCTCCCAACATTATTCTAAGTGCCTGGTTTTGCACTTTATCTAGATCTTGTAATGTGGTGTTTGATGCAGGACACCACGCAGCTGAACCATATTCCAGGTGTGGTCTTATGCCTTGCTGGTAAACTTTACTGAGTATATTTCCACTGGCTCCCCATGTGGTTCCACTTAGTTTTCTCAGGATAGCTAGCTTCCTCCTGGCTTTTGTTGTTGCTTTGTTTATGTGCTGCTTCCATGTCAGCTTATCATCAAAAGTAACTCCGAGGTATGTGGGTTGTTTGTCTTCTTTCAAGAGCTCTCCATCTATCTTGATATGACCCGCTTTTTGTTTTGGTGAGAGGGTAAAGAGTGTAGTGCTGCACTTATCTGTGTTAATGCTGACGCACCATCTATTTGCCCATAAGGTTAGGGCATCGATAGCTCTTTGTATTTGTTTAGTGGCCACTGTTGCATGTTCTTCCGTGCACCAGATCACCAGGTCATCAGCATACATTGCCACTTTGATCCCGTGTGGTAGTTCAGCAACTAGGTCATTGATGTAAACCAAGAAAAGTGTGGGTGACAGGACTCCTCCCTGGGGGACTCCATGACGCAGTAGAACTTTCTTGCTCTTGCGACCATCTAATTGTACCCTGGCTCTTCTATTATGCAGGTATGCTTTAACCCATTTGTACATTCTTGAACTAACCCTGCAATTTCGCAATTTCTTTAGGAGCCCTTCTTTCCAGACCTTATCAAATGCTTTCCTGAGGTCTATCCATGCTGCTAGTACCAGTTTCTTTTCTTGGAAGGCATCCTCAATCTCTTGGGAGAGGTAGGTTGCCTGATCTTCAGTAGAGTAGCACTGTCTGAAACCTGCTTGCTGTGATACCAGAAGGTTTTCACTTTCAAGGTACCACTGCATCCTAAGATTGATAATGCGTTCCATTGTTTTACATAGACAGCTTGTGAGGCTGATGGGCCTGTAGTTGGAGACTGTGTTGCCATCTTTTCCTGATTTGAGGAGTGGTATCATTATTGCTTCTCTCCACGCCTGTGGTACATTACCTGTGGACCAGCTTGTGTTAAAGATCTGCAGTAGCTTTGCTCTTGCTGCAATTCCCAGGTTTCTAATCATTTCATTGGACACTCCATCAGCTCCAGGGGACTTTTTCATTTTCAATTTGGATATTGCATGCTCCAGTTCTCTCATTGTGATTGGTGCCTCCATGACTTCAGGTATAGGTTCACCTTGTCCAATGTTTTGCTGGTTCTCTCGAACCTCCTGTTGTTTGTCTGGGCTGACTTTGACGTTATTGTCTTCTGCAAAGGAATCTGCAAAGTAATCAGCTGCATGTTTACCTGTTAAAATGTTTCTATCTTTATAAAGTGTGATCCTGGTATTTCTCCCTGTACCTTCATCATTTAGTTGTTTTACAAGTTTCCATAATTTCCTAGTATCTCTTTCTAGGTTCAGCGACTCTGTTTTTTCTTTCCAGCTGCTCCGTCTGGCTTGTAACTTGGCTCTTTGAAATTTAGCCTTTGTTTGCTGATATTTGTTGTGATGTTCTTGGCTAGGTCTGTTCTCAGCCTGCTGTCTAGATGTTTCCATCTCATTTTGCAGCTTTTCCAGTTCATCATTCCAGTAGGGTTTGTAGTTTTTGCGTGCCCCCCTGGGTATGGTTTTACTAGCAGCATGTAGTATACATCTATTAAATTCACTCACTGCTCTATTGATGTCTTTGTCCAAGTTCATGTCCTTAGCTAGAACACTGGTTAAATGCTGGTACATTTTCCAGTCTGCCCTTTTATAGTTCCACCTAGTGAGCGTGCTGCTGTCCTTGGTGAATTCATTGTGGATTTCCAGAAATACTGGTCTGTGGTCACTACCTCCAAGCTGCTTTCCAACAACACGTGTGATGTTCCATTCCAAGCCTGGTGAGTGGAATGCCAGGTCTGGTGTAGAGGTGGTGTGCCATGCTCTCGAGTAGAAGGTTGGCGAGTCTGCTGGCTGGTTAATAAGGATGAGATTATTTTCATCCTGCCAGCTCTCAAGTTCCTCACCTCTCTTGTCGATATGATCGTAGCCCCAGCTCTGAGAGTGGCTGTTGAAGTCACCACACACCATGAGTTTCTCTTTGTCTGGAATTGTGTCTAGTGCCATTGGTTTATCATTTGGGCAGTAGTAGTTCAGGAGATGGAATTCTGCACTGTCTGTTTTTAGGTGGAGCATCTGGTATTCTGCCCCTTCCATATATACTTCCAGCTGACATGCGCTGATATTGTTTTTAACAAGTGTCAGAATTCCACCCTTTCGCCTGTCCTTTCGGTCAGATCGGTAGCACTGGTAGCCTCTGATTTTGAAGGCTATGTCACTGCTGAGGTGTGTTTCTTGGATACAGCATATGTTAACTTGTTCTTCACTGAGGACATTTTCAAGTTCCAATTTTTTGCTGTATCCATCTCTTTTACTGTTGACACCCTCAGCATTCCAGTGCATTATTTTTATTGGTCGTTTGTTTGTTTGGCCAGTAGCTCTATTCCCTTGCCTCCTGGCTCCTCGAGGCAATTGAGAAGGACTTCCAGTAACTGAGGTTGGGCCCTTTCGAGGTATAGGGCCCGGCACCGTCCCTGCCTGAACGTCCGCCACAGGGCAGGCACCATAACTATTTATAGATGTAGACATGTTTCCATTGTGTTTTGTGCGTGGCATCCTGATTATCTGTGCGCCTTTTGGCTGGATGCCTCCGTCTTCAGCACTCTGCTTACTAGGGCAGGACCATGGTCCTGCTCGAGTGGGACTGCCCGACCAGTCTTAGTTTCCAGCCCCTGATGGCTGAACTAAGCCCCATCACCTCTGCACGGTGCTGGTCTCGATGGGGAGCTCTCTTGTAATTCCTGTTCATTCTCATCGAATCGCTGAGAAGGCAGATATGAGTTTAATTCTGTGTGCTCATCCGGTTCAAGGCCCTGGTCACTGCCATAATTTCCATTGTCATGCTACTTGTAATTACAGCTACAACTACACTCACCTCTATAATAGTCTTCCCTACACGCTGTAAATACCCAAGAACTGCGAACACAACTAACAACATAACCAACAGTACATATAACCAACCTTGGAATTCTGACTGATCTGTGCTTTCACCTCAGATTCATCAGCAATAGGGCACCTCTTCCTACATTCTCTATCGAGTACTATTACTACCCGAAAGAAGGAATGACTCTATATGGGAACATTTACCCATTCCGTGCAACAGTAACAAGTTTTGCACTTAGTGTGACAGAAACAACTTGTTACCGAAAACATATAGTTAGTTGGCTGTATGTCCTGGACAGACTAGTGTGACAGAAAGAAGATCTGCAGCGTCACAATAATTTGCGACGGAAGGAAATGCCTTTTAGGACTTACTGGAATACTGGTGCTATGACCAGGTCTAAATCTGTGTAATACTGCTCGACATCAATCAGTTAACCAAAGCACTCCTTCACAAAAATATTAGGTTTATTTACACAAGTTGATATACATCAATTAATAGCATCATACTCATAAGAGAGGCAAATAAACACGTCATAAGTTCTCAACTCTGCAGACTAATCCTAAATTGTCTGCAACTGGGCAATAATATAATAATCGCCGATTACAAATTACGCTAGCACATCCAGGAATTGTTTCACTCGGGTTATAAGCTAAGTCTTAGAGATTATACACCGACTGACTATCTGGCTCTGACTCTTCGTCTTTCCTGGGAGACCGAAGACTGACTGTCTCAGATGCGAGACTAAACTAGGTCTTGTCTCTCCTGTGAGATAAGCACTGACTGTCCGAGACAAGCCTGATAGGGACTACTTCCTCAGAAGTGAAATGCGACCGCCCTGCTCGGCAGTCGATAATGCCATCCTTCTTCCTCCTCCACTCCTAAGTTCCTCCAAACTTCCAGAAACTTCCAACCAATCAAAAGCTTTCATTTCCCCAGAGGAAAACTTCTGGCCAATCAGAAATTGATCCTTCTGGTTACAATAAACCCACGGTGCCTCAGCCCAACCAGAAAGCTTCTACCTGATATGAATCCCGTCTGTAAATTATCTGACATGTTCTTAGGTAAACAAACGTTGCACTTGATCATAGCTTGACGCGTTCTTATAAAAACACACGTTTGGGTTTTGTCGTCGCTTGACACGTTCTTAGATAAACACACCTTCGCATTGTGTGCCACCAGCGTCCGTAGTGACAACATTTACACAAGAGCAAAACATCCAATGTGTTGCATTTCACGCCGTCCATCTCTTGCTATCTGTGAAGGGTTCTCACTTCTTACTGTGAAACCCCCTGCCCGTGAAGGGTTCCGCAACCAGATACTATCACATCCGCACCATGTGACACATTCACCAGTGAACACACGATTGCTATAACTTCCTCAGCACTTCATATCCAGGACTTTCTTTAGCCAACCACCTGTCACACACTGCATTTCAATCATGCAGTGGATACTCTTTATCAGCGTTGATTTGGAGGTAGGCTCGTGCTAGGCACAACCATAATCTACACCCCATAGTTGGACAATCAAGTAAGAACCGTATTGTTCGTACAGATATGTATAAAGTGACCTAAGAATGATACGCATTGCCATATTCTGTATCCTATCTAACCTTTCAGTCTGCGTCTGACGAGAGCCATAACTAGCAATGCATATTCCATCACAGAAACGCCCACTCCCTAGTATGGAAAAAACAGTAACCTCTGTTCACTTTGGGCAGCAGCTATTGCTCTCATTGCTTCTTCTTCTTCTGTGTTCGCTCTCATGTAACCACAACGAATATATCGTGTGATTTCCGCCGGGAGCGTGAAGTACGTTGTGCTGCAAGTTCCACAGGTAAAACTGTGTTATTTGCACCTCAGTTGGCCACTTTGTGGTCTGGACGTCCAAGGTCCAGCACATCCATTTTCGTCATGCCTTTAATTTGGGTAGTAGGCTTTCCTAGTCCGTAAGAGCATGCCTATCTGTCGACGAGCACCCTGGTGTGTAATGACTCTTCGACAGGATGATTGTCGTTCACGTCTATCTCGCACGAGGTGTTCCATTCTCTATGAACTTGCCTAGTGTAATTTGACGTTCTGTGCCTGTGCCCTTCGGGTACTGAACCTTTTCTCATCCGCGATCAGGTTCCGGATGAGGAATAACTTGACAGAAGAGATGGACCCTGGCTCTTTCGCCTTCTTAGCCGAGATGTCGTTCACCGACATCGTGAACCCCTCGCCGAAGTTCGAGTCTCACATCACGCGTTTGAGAGCAAGGCGTTTTCGAGGTGAGCGACTTGTCCCAATTTCGTCTGAGCCCATCGGATACTGAACCCTTTCTCTTCGCGAGCATGTTTCCGGTATAGGAAAGCTCGACATTAGAGTTAGGCCAGGTCTTCTTGCTTGACAGGCGCCCATTATTGAATCCGGGCCTCTGCCCATACCGAGCACAGGTAACTAGAAGCTTGTCTTGAGCTAACAGAGCTTGTAGTTCCGATTTCCTTAGAACGTTTTCACTTTCTGTTTGCAGTTGGCGCTGCCATCTAGCGCTGTTCTGCCCTTTCATTGTACTCAGTATGAAATATTTTTGTCTCTCGCCATGCATCGTACTTTTTCGTGCCTATTTAATTGACCGCCCCTCCAATGTTCGGACTGGACTGACTAGCGTCACTGTGTGTTGACAGTGCCGATGCATGTGTTTGTGCTGGTGGTGTCGGAGATATTGTTTGTCTCTTTGCAGTCAAATCTCTTTACATCTGGTACCTCCACATTCTCGGACACGATCTCCCAATGATTTAGCCAGAATCAGCACAAACTGCTGTATTTCTGTTTCCAGAGTGCACCACGAGGAGGTACATTTGAGATCTTGGTTATCTGCTAACCCTGGGTCCACCGAGAGCAGTGCGTTCCCTTTGCACCCCTCTCTCATTACCGAGAGATCTTTCTTGCCCTTGAAATGAGGTGGTCAACATGATCATTAAAGCTCAGTCCCTTGTGGAAATTCACACCCAAATCGTTCATTGCTCTGGTTCATTCAAGAGTGTCCCCACATACTCGGCATTGATTACAATGTTATTATTAAGAGAAAACCAAGTTACAGATGTCTGAGTGACTACGTGATTTCCTTCTTAGATCTAGCTCATATTGTAATTCTTCTGGATTTCTACCCCGCCTATGTACATCTGTTCTTCATATGTGGTGGTCTTCATTGTCTAGGGGGGAGAGTGCAAAAGGTTTTGCATTGGTCTTGTCTGATTATGAGTGGTAGCAGATAGATATATCATCAGTGTACATCATTGTGGTACATATCGCTAACATGTAGTTTTGAATCACGTGCGAAACAGCTGACTAACGCTTTGGGAATCGACTTTGGGCTGTGTTGACAGAGCTGGGATGATAATTTATTGCACAGAAGCGGTACAATATATAGGAAAACATATGTCTCTGTCTCCACAACCATGACCGCCTACGATATTGAAGTACTGGCTAATGGAAAATCAAGACTTCTTAATGACTCAGGGGGCTCTTAATGACTCTCTAAATTGCATTGGTCATTATAATTGTATTTTGTGTGATAGCCAATGATAATTAAGGGAGTAGTCAAAAGTACAATTTAGAAGGCTGTTTTCTCATTATCCAGTAACATATAGACGTTCATCCCACAACCTAACAGAACTGTCGCAGCACAGTTTGCAATAACGGTGGACCTGGACAGTCAGGTTGCCAAGACATACAGCGCACAATAGCGAGATTAGTATGTCTCCGGGAAAGTGAAGTAATGACTGTTTATTGAGTACAATGTTTACAGTGAAGAAAATCAATAACTAGAGGACAGCGCTTATTGGAAATGGCGGTGTACTCCAGACAGCGAAATATGAATGAATGTCATGACGAAGGTAGTGTTCATAGTTGTGAAATAGTCTGTTGTCATCTTTCAGAAGCTGGTATCGTGAAACCATAAATTGCAGTAATTCTAATCATTCTTGTCCACAGAGAATATATAAAACCTAGAAATGTATAAAACCCGTTTGTTCGAGATGTGAATAGAGAAATAAAACCTGTGTTTGTTCGAGATGTTAACAGAGAACTAAAACCTTGTTTCTTCGAGATGTTAAATAGAAAGTATAAATTTGTTGGGTCTAACCAAAATAATTTGGTATGCACAAAATGGCATTAATACGTTGAGCGGTTACTCATTTAATTGCATTTGTTTGAGGGCAAAGCTGGTGAAACGCGCCTTTTTTAATAGTAACAAAGAAGTTCCAAAAACACTTCGTTTAAAGAAAGAATTATTAAATGAAATACAAATCAAACAAATAAAGTATTTTGGATATATTAAAAGACATGACACCTTGTTGAAGACCTTACTTGAGGGTAAAGTCAAGAGGAGACGAGCAAGAAGTAGGCAGAGATACAAGTGGGAGAGAAACATCACGAGATGGGACAGGCTGCAATCTAGCAGACTGCATCACCAAGGCAAGGGACAGGGGATGTTGGAGGTCTGTTGCAGCCAATATTCGTTGCTGATATGAAACTTATTGATGGTGAGCATTTTAGTGATTTAACCCTGATATTCAAATTCACACAATGTGCATGAATTTACGCACAATTTCTACCTTAAAATGTAAATTTTCTTGATTCTGGTAAGGACTTCTATTATTGTACTTCAAGCTCGCCCGGGTGTTGCCGGGGCCCGAAAGGGGAGCAAAGAGTATCAACACTGTTTACCTTCCACGCATGTCGTAAAAGGCGACTAAGGAGGTTATGGGGTGGAGTTGGCTGCCCCATCCCATATAGGGTAGTGACTCAAAGTCATGCTGAAGTCGGATGTGTCAGGCTGAAAGGCGCAGATATCGCAGCAATGCTGTAAACCATGACACAACGCATTTCGTTCTCCGGACTACATCCTGCTAATTTGCAGGAGTTTGCGAACGAACGCAGAAGAAGAAGTAGTACTTCAAGCTGCAGCTTACATTGAGGCTGCGATATATGCGTCTATCTGCATGATAAATACATTTTCCGGTCATCATTATTTGGACGTGATCTAATTACTGCTCACTTAACGAGTCTTCAAAACTGTATTATGTTAGTGATCACCACTTTGTAGTAGGATACTGACCATCTCCAACGGGATGAATCTGTCAGTTCTTTGTTACTGTACTTGACGGTGCCTTAACGTTAATGACTCAAACAAAGTTTGAAATCATTCTTTATACTGTGTGTACTGTCGTACAGCTCGTCGTTAATGGAAACAGTTTACGGATGTTCAGAGATCTAGATGTATCAGCCTTTAACATGGGCTGACATTGATTATTTACAATGTTTTGTGAAGGCACTTTGAAATCTAAATGAGTTTTTCTACCGGAAATTATCCACTTGTCTGTTGTGTTGCTGCTGTCTTTTCTTCAGTATGATTTCAGGGGCGTGGAACTGTAGATAAAGTGGGAGTTGAATGATTCAGAAATACGTTGTGATCCCAGTTTCAAAGCACAGCTGCGTTATTTTGCACCTTTCGGTTCAGCCCATCCGATTTCAGCCGCTGCCACCAGGCGAAAAATATCTATTGAATATACGCCGTGACAGTTTATCACTCACTATGCCCTTGGACTTTACAGGCCAAAACATGTCCCTGGGTGGAGTCTCCTAGGAGACGGTATTCAAGGATTTTGACTTTGGTCGACTACGTCTGTCTCGCAAAGTGTTGGCCAGGAACACAGCACGAGCCGCAGTATTTCCGTTTCCAGGGTGCACCACGACTTGGTACTTTTAGGATCTTGACCATCTGCTAACCCTGGATCGCACGAAAGCAATTCGGTGCCCTGTTCACCTCACTTTGACTCTCTGTTTGATAGGACAACCAACTCCACGCCACATCTCCTTAGTCGCGTCCTACGACATGCATGGCAGGCACAGTGGTGTTTTTCTTTACAGCCCTATCGGATCCCAGCAACATACAGGTTAATAGCGCCACTGTTACATGCCAAGCATGTTGTACGAATCGACTAAGTAGGTTTTAGAGTGGAGTTAGCTGTTCTATCCGTTAGAGGGTTGAAGTAACACAGAAGCTATGCTGAAGTAGGATCTATAAGACTGAAAAGCACATATATCGCAGCCAAGCATTACACCATGATACAACGCTTTCTGTTCTCCTGACAACATCTTGCATTAGTTTGAGAAGAAACGTAGGTGAAGAAGAAGATGTACTGTGAAATAAGAATGAACTGTAACCCCTAGAGAGTTCTCCCCCCCCCCCATATGGTGATTTTGTCACTGATTTTCTACAAGATGGGGATTGCATGATTGTCTACAAGATGTGGATTGCATGATTGTCTACAAGATAGGGATTGCATGACATGCACAATTCTCTTTAGTCGACTATTGGTACATGCATGCCAGGTCATATGTCAGTTCACATAATTACTATTCATTGATTCCCTTAAGAGACGCGTCATACATGGTGGATTTATGACTAATTTATAATCTTGGCATGGAAGGTCTAGATGTGTTATAATCTTGGAATGGAAGGTCTAGATGTGTTATAATCTTGGAATAGAAGGTCTAGATGTGTTATAATCTTGGGATGGAAGTAGTTATATAGGGATGGAACGAGCCGCGAGTGTGCTGGATGTGCCGAGTGTGCCGAGTGTGCCCGAATGTGCAACCGAATGTGCAACCGAATGTGCAACCGAATGTGCAACCGAATGTGCTCGCACATTCAATATGGTGGTGAAACCTATCAAAACCGGTCGAACCCGGGCGAACCCGCGCGGTGTGTGTGTGTGCCCGGGGCGGGGGCAGACGGCTAGTAGGGCGGCGAGGTCCCCGACCCAGACAACTGGAAAAGGGGTGGGTAGTATATATGTGTTTGTATGCTGGGTGGGTGGTGTTTTCCATGCAAAATTGTGTTGAAAACTATGGCTATGGTGCGCTGTGTGTGTGTGTTATATAAATATATGTAACATACGACAAAAATGCTCATTAACATAAATGGATACAAGGTGGAAACATCCTTTTACAGCTATGATTGCTGGTCCGACTGGGTGTGGAAAAACTGTTTTTGTGCAAAATTTCTTAAAATATGTGCACGAGATGGTGGATCCAATACCAGAGGAAATTATCTGGTGTTATGGCGCGTGGCAGGCTGTGTATGAGACCATGCCTGGTGTTAAATTTATTGAAGGTCTACCAGACGTGGAGCAATGGACTGGTGATAAACCAAGACTGTTGGTTATTGATGATTTGATGAGTGAAACAGATGCTCGAGTTACTAAATTATTCACTAAAGGAAGTCATCATCGGAGTCTGAGCGTGTTGTATATTGTGCAGAATTTGTTTGGTAAAAACAAAGAACACAGAACAATTAGCCTCAACTCACACTATATTGTGCTTTTCAAGAACCCACGTGACGGCTCGCAGATTATACATTTGGCCAAGCAAATGTACCCCGGTCAGAATAGTTATGTGCAAGATAGTTTTAAAGACGCAACAGCGGCCCCACATGGTTATTTGTTGATAGATCTCAGACAGGCAACACCGGATCTTTTGAGATTGCGGAGTCATATATTTCCTGGAGAAAACCAAGTCGTATACGTTCCAAAATAAAAATGACTGACACTTTGAGACGTCACGGCCCAATGTTAAAAACCCTGTGCCGTGCAAAACCAGCTGTCGTGAAGAGTATAATAAAAACAGCATCACCGGCTCTCATACGCACCCTGTGTGAATGTTCCCACAATATCTTAAAAGGGCATGTTCGACTTACCAAGCATCAGAAGACCCGACTGCAACGACACAAGACTATTCTCAGACTGCTCACTCGCAAAAAGACTACCGTGAAAAGAAGGAAACATATTCTTCAACAAGGGGGTTTCATAGGCGCGTTACTGAAACCTGTCCTGAGTGTGTTGGGTAGTCTCTTGGGTGTATAATGGCCAAGAAAATGTTGCTGATCGATCCACGGGTACTAGAAACTTTACAACAAAAATCTACGTACACACCACCTGATAGTTTAATGGATAACATGCGTGATCTGGATCAACAGATGCGCGATGTTTTAGATCGTTCTGATTTATCTAACGCTGATAAAGCTAGACTTTACCAGCAAACATTACAACAGTATTTGATTCGCCTTGACCAGTACAAAAACAGACCGTTGGGTTTATTAGACTTCAAGCCACCTTCGTTGGTACCTGTAGAACCAGCACATAACAAACCAACTCTGCCGGTCCCTATCGAACCACCACATAAAACCGAAGAAGCAGCTGAGAAAATTCCAGACAAGGTTGAAGTGACGCCCGACCAACCTAAACGTTCGCTCAGGAAGAAAAGGAAAAGTAAAATTCCTACGCCTACCAAAACACCCATTTGGGAATCATGGTAGACAAAATGTTGTCGCGCCATTACTACAATCCTAAGAAAGCTGGAGCGTATGGTGGTGTTAGTGGTTTACAACGTACCACCAAACTTGAAACAAAACAAGTCAAAGACTGGCTAAGGCATCAGGATACTTACACTTTACATAAACCTATTCGGCGTCGCTTTAAAAGACGTGTAACCATAACAGGTGGTATAGACCAACAGTTTCAAGCTGATTTAATTGATCTTACAAAGTTAAGAAAATACAACGATGGATATTCATATTTGGTGACGTGTATAGATGTGTTTAGTAAATTCGCTTGGGCTGTTCCGATCAAGAACAAAACTGGAAAAGCTTTAGTCGAAGCTGTGAGTAGTATTTTAGAACAAAGAAAACCAATAAATTTTCAAACCGACAAGGGTTCGGAATTTACCAATAAAACATTTCTCAAGTTTCTTAAAGACAACGGTGTTCATTTCTTCACAACTGAAAATGAAGATGTCAAAGCCGCTGTTGTCGAACGTTTCAATCGTACATTGAAGGAGAAAATGTGGCGATATTTCACTAAAAGCAATAAACCTCGTTATGTAGATGTGATAAACGCCTTGCTTCGAAATTATAATTATTCATTTCATAGGAGTATTCGGATGGCGCCTGTAGAAGTTAATACGGGTAATCAAGCCCAAGTGTGGAATACGTTATATGGAGAGCGACCAACAGACACAAAAGTATATTTCAATGTTGGTGATAGGGTGAGACTCGGGCTAGGCAGACACAATTTTAAAAAAGGATATACACCGGCGTGGACAGAAGAACTGTTTACCGTCAGTCAGATACAACCGACAACACCTATAACTTATACGATCAAAGATGATGCGGGTGAAGAAGTGCAAGGTTCCTTTTACAAAGAAGAACTTCAAAAAGTGGGTGACAAAACAACGTTTCGTATCGAAACAGTCCTAGAAGAACGTGGGGATGGACATCGGAAACAGTATTTAGTCAAGTGGTTCGGCTATAATTCTTCATTCAATTCGTGGGTGTCGGCCACAGACATTACAAGATACTAATGGAAATTGATCAAGTTGAAACAGTATTACGGCCAGAAGAAGAAAGAACAGGGGTACGAACATCACTCTGGGTCTTATTCGGTAAACTGGTCCCACGTTTAGAAATTGTTTTCCTTTGTCAAATGATTATTATATATGTGGTGATTGGTGTTTCATTATTTAATCTGTCTCGAGTCGACCTCGATGCACCTGGCGCCAAGATCTGGATCGCCTTACTGAGTAGTTGTTTGGGCTACATGCTACCAAACCCAAAGCTAGGATGAGTTTCTACGTTACCTTACCGAGCAATTCTTCAATGAACATTTTTCCGGACAATAACCCGAGCCATTATTTTGTCAAACTTCCACAAACTATAGAGATGAATTCCCAATATGAGGTGGGTCTAGCTGAAATTCAATTTCCAAACACATATTTCAACGTTCTTGATGGTGAGGTGTGGTTGACATATGTCCACCCACCATCTAATAACCTGAACGGTGTAATAACTATGCCGGCCGGTCTATACGACTCACCAGAGGGTTTTATCTACGAACTCAATTCTAAGCTGACCAATGCTGGTCGTATTGCGAAAATTTATTACAATAAAGCTTCAAAGAGATCCACAATTAAGATTCTCGATGAAGGTACTGAACTTGCACTGAGTGAGACGCTGAAAAACATTTTAGCACTACCAAAAACACGTCTGACCTATGACGACGCAGATCGAACCAGTCAAGATATGGTCGATATGGATCGCGATATGAAAAATGTCTACGTGTATTCAGACATTGTATCTGCGCGTTCAGTGGGTGATGCGATGGTCCCACTATTACGCTCTGTACCCATATTGGACAAGACAGCTACGTCAGTGTTTCGAATCTATGATAAACCCCATTATGCACCTCTGAGTCGCTTCTCGTTTGATACCGTTGAAATCCTTTTAACCACAGACCAAGGCAAGAAGATCGCATTTACAGCTGGGACGTCAACGGTGACACTTCATTTTCGTTCTCGCAAACGGTTTGACCTGGAGTAAACAATGGTTAGACACGCAACAATCCACAGAAATCCTAAGCTATATGAGGAATTTTTCTGTAACCAAGCTGGGAATGGGCTACCCGTATTTGTCGGTGGTAGACATCAAAAAGGACACGGGCTAGGTAGTTTCTTTAGCGGTCTGGGTAGAATGGTACTACCCTGGTTAAAAACAGGTGGTAAAGCTCTACTTAGAGAAGGTGTCACTTCTGGTTTACAAGTGGCCCAGGATGCTTTAGGTGGTGTGAATATTCGCGATTCTATGCGAGATAGAGCCAAAGAAGCTGGCCAGCGCCTATTGGCTGGTGCTGTCGACCACGTTACCCAATCGGGTCGTGGTATTAGACATCGAAAACGACCAACACCACCGGGTGCACCCTGCCGGAAAAGAATAAAACCAGCCGCTAAACGACACCGAGCTCATTCCAAGCAGAACAAGACCCGAGACATATTCGCGTAATGGCTCTCATTCACCCCAACTCGTGTGAATGTCTTCATTCTGGACTTGATTTGTTTAGTGTACCACCAACCCAAACAGCTGTTGACGAGGGTCAATACGTGGAAATTCATCCCCTGGCTGCTTTAGCGCCAGGGGCACCCATCGAGTTTGTTATTTTGGGTAATAGTGAGGATTACTTGGATCTTTTCAACACCTTTTTACACGTAAGATCCAAAGTGACACTACCTAACGGTGATAGTTTACCACCCAATACTGAAGTTGGTCCTGTGAATTATTACATGCACAGTTTATTTTCTCAAGTCGACGTTTCATTGAACGATACTCTTATCACAGCTAGCGAAAACACGTACCCTTACCGAGCTTATATTGAAGCTACTTTGAATTATGGTGATGATGCTAAAAAGGGTCATTTGTGTGCCGCCCTCTACTACAGAGATACACCAAAAGCCCACGAAGATACGCAGGGGGATACGAATAACGGCTTTAAAATTCGCCGCCAACTGGCAACGGCGAGTGAAGAAATGGATATGATGGGTAAATTACACGCTGATATTTTCGCCCAAGACAGATATATGTTGAATGGTGTGGATGTAAAGATCAAGCTAACACCATCTAAAGATGTCTTCAACCTGATGGCTACAGATGGGGCCGTTGGTTACAAAAGTGTTATCACCCATGCAGCGCTAGTACTTAGAAAAGTCAAACTGAATCCAGCCATCTCACTAGCCCACGAGAAAGCCTTAATGCGAGGTAATGCCAAGTACCCGATAAAACGGGTTGGTTTGAAAACATTTTCCATCCCTAATGGGATGCTATCACACGTTCAAGATAATTTATTTTTATCACAGACACCCACAAGAGTCGTTATTGGTTTGGTTGATGCTGGTGCCTTTAACGGTAATCTTAAGAAAAATCCATTCAATTTTCATCATTTTGATCTGACGTATTTAAACCTGTTGGTAGATGGTAGAAATGTGAGTGGTAAACCACTGACTATTAATTACGCCAATGATCAGTACATCAGAGCGTTCTTTGGTACTCTAACAGCCCTAGGTTTTGTCGGTAAAGATGCTGGAAATGGTATTGACGTTAGAGGTTTTAAGCATGGTTATAATCTCTACGCTTTTGATCTGACCCCTAGCTTGCTTGATGGTGATCAATTTGAGATGGCCAAGACTGGGCCACTGGCCATTGAACTGAAATTCGCCACCGTGACCACATCGGCCATTCAAGTTTTAATTTACTTTGAAGTTGACAGTGTTTTGGAGGTATCCAAGACCAGATCAATTCTTACAGACTTTTTAGCTTGAGAGAATGAACACTAACCACATCTATGAGCTATTAATACAGGATATCTGGATTCGTCGCCTCGGTTTAGTACGAGTCGTACCAGTGGATACGTTACCGAGATACATTAACCCAACACTGACAGCTGCTTTTGTTGTCAATACAGACCCCAGTTATAGACCGGGATCCCATTGGGTGGCAATTTATTACGATGGTGTTGGAACATTTACATATTTTGATTCGTTTGGCCTGCCGCCCAGACATTCAGAGATTATCAAATTTCTAGAAAGAAATTCAAATAGACCTTATGTTTACAACCCGAGAGTACTACAAGATTTGTTGAGTTCTACCTGCGGCTTATACGTTGTGTATTTCTTAATGTTAAAAGCACGCGGTGCGTCAATGGCATGTGTGTTGCGACCTTTCACGGTCAAACAGTGGAAAAATGATAAGCTTGTATACGCCCTAGTCTGGAACCAGTTCAAACAAAAGTCACGAGTACAACATCTGTGACCTAGATACCACACCGTACCCACGCCATGAGTCATTAATCAAATCTGCCAGCACCTATGGCCTAGAAACGTCATACTGGCGTGGGGTCATCCATGAGTCAGGCACAGACGCGACCAATCGTGAGCCCGGCCGCCGCGCGCGCGTGGGGTGCTCCGGCCGCCGCTGTGTGTATAAATAAGAAGTTCACTTGATCTGAACCTCACAACGCACTACCAGTCTAGAAGTGATATTGCCAAGTCCTGTTGTATCAAGAAGATGGCTTCACCAGTTACATACTTTTCAAGAACCAACGATATGATTAAACCATTAGGTGATGGTGTTAATGCAGTGGCTGTATCATCCTTCAAGAAACCTCTTATTCAGATTCGCAGATACTATGGTGATACACACATAAAGTATCCTACTAAAACAGGTATCACGATGAGTCGACAAGATTTCGTCGATCTAGTAGAACTACGTGATGTTATTCTGAATGAATTTGATAGAATTTCCAGTGTTTTTCCTACAAAGCAAACTTCAAATGCTCCAGGTTCAAATGCATATGTCGACTCATCAGTTGCAGTTTCAAACACGTACATTGATTCATCGGCTCCAGTTTCAAACACCTATGACGATTCATTCCCATATGGTTGTGGTAACCTAGAGATGTATCTCACACCTGATTACGAACCTGTCTATGTACCTGAACCATCGGTATCAGCCACAGACAAGAAAAATTCTAACAAACCCAAACCAACCAAGAGACAAAGAACACAACCTGTTTTGGTACCGCTTTATCAACAGTGAATTATACAGTGAACATTCTTTTTTATTTTTTTATTTTGAAAAATGTACACGATTCATAAATAAATATTTTTTTATATCTCTGAAACAATTTGTTGTCAAGTATTTTCAAGTTCTCGTTTACCGTGCTGTCTGTACTGCGTGTTTCATTAACTTGGTACAAAGAAGCATCTCTCAAAACAGAGGGCCAAGGTTATCCCCAGGTCAAGAACTTATACATTAGCCACAGGACAAGAAAAGCAGCTAAACACCAGAAGTTATCCGCAGGTCAAGAAATTCAGATAAAACCAGATCCACTCCACGAGATGCCGTTTACACCAGGGGTCAGATACAGGGCAGGATGGGAAGCGTGGTTTATGGGTCAGAAAACAGACAAGAATCCATTAAGTAGTGGGTGTTAGACTCGGGATCCATATACATTTAAAACACACAAATATAAAACAAACAAAAAAGGGTTAAACATAAGAAATACTTTTATTTACATACTTTTATATATTTTGGGACGTACTAAGTTATACAATTATGAAAAATGGATATGTATTTTCATAAAACATTTCAAGTGTGTATCATTTATACACCATAAATTTATCAAATAGAAAATGTACAATGTCATTAAAAAGCATAAAATTATGAAAAGCCCATAAATAAACATTTATAAGGCGCATGAAATTAGGCAAAGGGCATACAAATTTCTAAAGTCATAATCAATACAATATGAAATTATATAAAAATACCGACACCAAGTACGAATTTGAGAAAGGTTATATAGAAAGAGGTGTTGTTGAGACATTATCTGACTGTACCTGTCGTTTTATGTAAAAGTATGAAAGTGATGCCCTATGTTGTTCGTAAGTGTACACAGCTGTCCCTGTCGTCTTAAAACCCAGATTTTTACCCCCACTACTTTGTCTGGTTGTCAGGACGTCGGAAAATGTCTTTGCGTCAAATTTGTTTTGGATCTTACTTAGACCCTTTGTCGATGTCTTGTCGTAGGGCCCAAAGCAGTGATATGTCTTGCTGCATAGTGAGATCATCCCTATACCAGCATATTCGAGCTTGAATAGACCTGGCTTTCGTTTATCGAATAGCCGCGCCTCGATGCACCGGGGGCAGTCTTTAGGCGGGTCGAGTAAGAGGTCTATATGAACATGACAGGTTTCCCTAGGGAACCACTGGTCGTAGACTCGTCGATATTCGGCCCTCATGCTAGGCTTAATGACGTCATGCAGACTGTCCGCAGATAGGGCTAAATAGAGAGAGTCCGTATCCATCTCTGTCACCTCAAAATCACTCCTGTCCACAAATCTATCGAGGAAGTCATAGTAAAACTCAAGCATCCTAAGCTTGGCGTATTGGTACACGAAAAAACCAATCTGGATGGGTAAATCCCACTTCGTGTGCTGATACCGTGACTCAACCTCGTATAAATCAGGACCAACCTCGACCATCTTCCTAAAGTAAGGGCTATTGACCAACTTGTCGGTCGCTGTAGGGGCCACATACACCACTTTAGCATGTTTAGCTTTATTGGTGAGGGTTTTTCCATAAGCCGCATTCCCAAGTAATTTCATAGTATCACTTGTAATAGAAGCGGCTGGGGAGAGATCACCCTCACGACGAGCACTGGTAACAGTATCACCAAACTGGCTGAAACACGCTACCGGTTCATACTCTATAACCTGATAGATGTATGTAACCACTAGACCATGAGCCAGATACCACTTTAGCAAGGGCGTGGCCAACAGGATTTTGTTACCAATATAGCTCCCAATAAGTGTTCGACGAGGTGTGGTCAATAGCTTGTTATCATTTGCGTATTTCTCCATCAGTGGGCCAATATCTGCCCGACTGACCTCAATATTTTTAAAGATGGGTGTCATCTCCGAAAAATACGCTTTCAAAGACTCTGGGACATGAATATCACATTCAACAAGCCCAAAACACGAACCATCAACAACAGCTGCAATAATTTGGGTTTGTGTAGGTCTCGTGTATTTAGCGTAGGATGGTTTTTGCCTCGTAAATGCTGTTGCTAGAAAGTCTCTGACACGTTTCTCCGTCTTTTTTAATGTCTGCCACTCACATTCCCAACACTCGACAATACCACCACCACACGCGTTAGCTATCGTTTGACTGGTTCTACATGTAGCCAAATACAAATCAGCAAGCGGTTTTTTGTTGACCGGATTGATGACATGGTCTTTGGTGATTGGACAGTTGGGATGCCCGTGGAACATGCAACCATGAAACTGAAAGGCCGTGCGTGTCATAGTACAATAACCATCCACTGGAATATGAGCATCACCAACACGGTGTTCCTTACCGTTGAATTGGGTGATAAGTTCTGTGGTTCTCGTGTGAGCCATCCAAGCCACTCCCTACATTGAATGGTGTACAGATTTCGCCTGTGCTGTTTAAAACCATCATCGTGTGTTCGGGTGATTGTAAAATCTGTGGGCATCTTCTGCATTAATGCCCACAAATAAAGAGCATTGGCGTCATACCCCTTAATGCTCTTAACCACCTTACCACCGCGGATGTTGGTTTTATCCATCTCATGGTGTCGATGGAAAATAATAGACGGGCCACCGGTGATGTTGTGACGTATGATGTTGTGTAGGTCTTTTTCATACTTGGCGCATAACGTAAATACTATACCACGTGGTAGGGTTTTGAAAAGGTACCTGAGGGTGATACCCGGAACAGAGATTGCGTCCTTAAACATATCAATCCCAATCGCAGCATAGAATTTAACCTGGCTGGATAGGGCCTTCAGCATAGGAGCGACATCTTTGTTGTTGTACCACTCGAGAAAATCCTGCAATTTCGTCATGTTATGTTCCCGCCTGATTTTTTGGCAGTACGCATATTCTTCAACAGAAATGTTGGAATTTTTAAGATTTGAGTAGAAGGCCGCGTGTGGAGGTAAACAGGGTTCCTTCAACTGCGCCAGGTCTGTTACATACTCGTAACAGAAAAAACCTTTCTGTTCGACTACCTTGTAAGCTGCTAAATACTTACTGTAACTAAAACCTGGTGCAAGGTAATTGACAATATCCAAAAACTTTAATTTTTCCGTGGATATGCACATAAAATTATTATTTCGCTTGACAGCGAAGTCGAAGGCCCCATCTTCGCCGGGGTTTTTTAAAAAATACCGGGCGAAATATGGTTTAATCAAATTAACATCATACTTCCCCGAATTAAACCCAATCACAGGCAGTTGCGCGAGATACCCCTCGAGTCTACACAACTCTAAAAAATGCTCACCATCACGCAAGACCTTGAGATGATCGGCAAAACGTTCTTTTAAGAGTTTTCCAGCGGCATCAGCGATTTCCACTAAATACTTCAGCACACTATTGATCAGTTTCTGAGGATCTCCTGTGCTGACGAAACAGACTGGGTCTTTCTTATCAGGGACATTGGATGCTACAGAACACGACATGGGGATGTGTTTTGCTATGTAGGTCGTGTTACTCGTTGACTTTGCAGCACAATCAGACGAGTCGAAATAGCATTCGAAGTCAAATGTAGCCCTGTAAGGATAGATATAACCCGTATCTACCAACTCGAGTGGTAGAATTTTTGCCAGCTCTTCAAAGACAGTGTCGTATGGGATGTAGACTCCACCTGGGTAGACCCCAGTGCTGATACCGCCCTTGCAGGTTTTCTCGTGGCGGGTGAGCTTAAAGTTGTCTTTCCAGACTTTCCCACATTTGGGACACCCAAAGGAGTGGCTAGTTTCGTCAATATTATCGATGTACATAAAGTGCTCTTTATGTTGTAGGAGGTACATAATATTAGGAAATGTGCTACCGCTGCGTACTATGGGCACCAGGACATTCAACTCGTCAAATTCGTATACGTCAATATTGAGCTGGTAACAGTCTTCTAAGCTTGGAATGATGTCAAGTGTTACACCAGAAAAATTGGTCTGTGGTTCTATGTCTTGATACGTGTACCAGTCACTTAATAAACTCTGTGTTGGTGTACTGAGTGCTCTAATGTTGTGTTTGTGATGGAGAGCTAAACAACGAAAGAAACAGAGATTGTCGTGGTAAGGTGTTCCTGTGTTTTTGTTGGTTTGCAATGTAAAGATAGATTTATTATTTGTGATATGTGGTGGGAGTGTGTCTAAAGAGCAGCCTAGTGTGTGGTTAGAAAGAAAATATAGATAACATTCTGTGGCACAAATATTTTCTAGCTTGTACTTGGTGTCGGGTCGCACACTTAGGCCGACTTTGGTATTGTCGATCTCATTAATAGTAGTTATGAAGCGGTCCAGGTCACTTCTATTGTTTATGATTACAGGGCTCTCCAATACAGACGCATTATTGGTAGAACCATGAAAAAAGCGAGGTTCTAGGGTCTCCTTGTGGCGGAGAATGATATGCTTTGTTAAACTAATCTTGTAGCGTGTAGTTTGAGCGTTGTGAATTGCGAGTAATGTGTCATTCCAGTTATTTATGTGTGGTTCTGTGGGTGAATGAAATATTGTATAATGGGCCATCTTTGTAAGTATTCGTGAATGCGTTTTTATGGTATCCCAATTTTCTTCATAAAGTTGTTGAATATCAGCTGGTAGCCCGGCAAGTTCATCCATTTTAAGTTTTTTAACCAGCCCAACCTCTGGTTCAGCTGGTCGTTTTGCGGTTGTAAGTGGTGGGTTTGATGTTGTAGACATCATAGAAATCGGTGGAGTTGTTACAGTGGCATCTATTGGCGTGGACCCCGTTGGTTGTTGTTCAATATGAGTTGTTGTTGGCCTTTGTGTCGTGTTCATCACTACCTTGGGGTTTGAATGCACACGCTTAATGTGAAGCGCTAGACCTGAAGAATACGCGCAGACTTGGGGGCACATTGTACATGGGTATCGTTGGCCCCCATGCGCACTAGCCATATGACGTTTAAGGACAAACAGTCGTGCAAAGGACTTGCTGCAAACACTACAAGTTGGTTTTGTTGGTGCGATAGTGGCCTGTGAACGAATAGAACATAACTTGTCAGACACCAATACACTATTTATAAGGTATAGACATAACATAGTTATAGAGTATATACCATCGCAGTAGGAGTTATCGATATACTTAAGATAATTTACACACTGAATTAATAATACAAAACCCTATTACTGTAAAAATAACTTCAAATAAAACATCGGTCTGTAATGATAACACTAAAACCAAGAGTATAACACATAGCGGTAGGAGTTATCGATATACATAATATAGATATAAAGACGGAATACGTAATAAGGTTACTATGTGCTCCTACTAATTAATGGTCAAGATTAATAACTTACAATAAAATAAAACACAATTATAAATAAACAGAGTATAGTGAAAACCCACACTAACACATATAACTCACCATTTTCCTATGAATAACTTCCCACGATCTGGTTCACTGAAGAATGCAAAAGTCGTTGTGTTATCAACAAGCTGATGATTTTAATAGTGAAGATCATTAGTTCTGCGCCGGTATTTATAGCACGCTGAAGGCTGACGCAGCAAAAATTTCTTGGTTTCAGCTATGTGGCTTTCTGAAATAACCAGCTACGGCTGGTTTCAACCAGTTAAACCAGAATTACTACTAACGTGCTCTCAGAGTGACACGGTCAAGGTCTTAGCTTTTCCACCAAATTTTATGGTGAGTATTTCCGTTGGCGTGGTTCACACGCACGCGGAAGAAGAAAATCCATTAGTGTCAGCTGTCGTTACCTGGTGTTATCGGGGAAATCTTAAAATAGTTGCAGAGCATAGTGAGAACATACTAAAAAAATATTAAACATGGTAGAATGTGATAGAAGCTAGTGTGAATACACTGTGAACATTTTTGTTATATGAGTTATATTAATCACCCAGCACGATAATTTTCAACACCACAAAAGAGGTCATTCCATAAATTTTAACCCTCTATACTACTTCATATTTCGTGTTAACGAGCAAAAATTTTCCCGTGTTAAACAAATTTGTTATCTCCCCTTCCCGATAAGATGCGTTGCATTCGTGGAATTTAATCACCTCCTTATCACTTGTTAATGGAGGACAGGTGTTATTTCGGCTCAAAGTGTTAGCTCGGGGGAATCTTGTATGGGAATTTCTTAGTGAAAATTATTTAAACTGTATTCTGGTCTAAAACAAACGCAGACATACGAAATATATATATATATATATATATATATATATATATATATATATATATATATATATATATATATATATATATATATATATATATATATATATATATATATATATATACGGTTGAAATATATTCGTTTTGAATTCCTTATTTTAAAATCCTAGTACACCATTAATTCCCACAATCAGATAACAGGTTTATGGTGAGCACCGTTGGCGTGGTTCACACGCACGCGGGTGAAGAGAAAGTTATTAATGCCAGATGTTGCTACCTGTCGTTATCGCGGAAATCTTGTAAGGATTTTCACACGGAAAAGTACGCGTCTGTAGTATTTCATCAATCAAGTGGCCCACCCCTAAGTAACTCAGTGGAAAATTACGGTTCAGCTGACCTTTTGTTATATCTCCGACCTAGTTGCGAATGAGCGACCTTCAACCGGTCAGCCACCGTGGTAGTTTCCGTTTACTTCTAAACCAGAACAAAATAAGACAGTGGAAATTTTTTAATGAAACAGAGCAGTATTTTCTTCAACCGGGTTGAACCAAAGTTAAATAGGGCAGTTCAGTGGAAACTATATAACACACACACACACACACACAGCGCACCATAGCCATAGTTTTCAACACAATTTTGCATGGAAAACACCACCCACCCAGCATACAAACACATATATACTACCCACCCCTTTTCCAGTTGTCTGGGTCGGGGACCTCGCCGCCCTACTAGCCGTCTGCCCCCGCCCCGGGCACACACACACACCGCGCGGGTTCGCCCGGGTTCGACCGGTTTTGATAGGTTTCACCACCATATTGAATGTGCGAGCACATTCGGTTGCACATTCGGTTGCACATTCGGTTGCACATTCGGTTGCACATTCGGGCACACTCGGCACATCCAGCACACTCGCGGCTCGTTCCATCCCTATATAACTACTGATGGAAGGTCTAGATGTGTTCTAATCTTGGAATGGAAGGTCTAGATGTGTTATAATCTTGGGATGGAAGGTCTAGGTGTGTTATAATCTTGGGATGGAAGGTCTAGATGTGTTATAATCTTGGAATGGAAGGTCTAGATGTGTTATAATCTTGAAATGGAAGGTCTAGATGTGTTATAATCTTGGAATGGAAGGTCTAGGTGTGTTATAATCTTGGAATGGAAGGTCTAGATGTGTTATAACTTCTTTCGTTCGATTAATATATGTTTACACCTGGAATTTTGTCTCCTCAATAAACTTCACTCTATGTAGTCTTCAATAAACTTCACTTTATGTTGTGCAGGGAGTCGCTTAGCGCAGTGGTTAGCGCACTGGCTTCGCATATGAGTAGTCATGGGTTCATTTCCCAGTTGTGGCGGAAATGTTTTTCAGATCGCAACGGCTCCCGGGTCGACCCAGCCTTAAATGGGTACCGGATTAATCCGGGAAGTAAATACTGCGAGGGAGAGGAGATGGCTACCGCCCTCAATTGCAAAGCTTCTGAAATGTGAGATCGCTAACATCTCACACCCCTACGGCATTAATAAATGCTATGGGTTACTTTACTTTTTTACTTTATGTTGTCTCTTCAATAAACTTCACTTTATTTTGTTTCCTCAATAAACTTCACTTTATTGTGTTTCTCAAATAAACTTCACTTATTTTTCCCTCAATAAGTTCACTTTATTTTGCAGCTTAAACAGGGGTCCATTTGTTTCTAGTGTTGTTTATACGGGTCAATATGTTTTTCTGAGCATCTCATATTCAGGACATTCTTGAAGAATATATTCCACAATTCCGCAGTCTATGGTGCATTGTCGGCATGTACACATGACTGTGTTATTAATCTTTAATTTGTATTCTACCACATAGAGGATCAAGTGAACCAGAAGCAATGTTGAAGTTGGATGTGTCAGACGAAAAGGTGAAGACATCGCAACAAGCTGTAAACTTTGACACAACGTATTCCGTTCTCCTGCTAATCTGCATGAGGCTGAGAGTGAATGAAGAAGAATTCTCATTTCTCATTATTTGAGAAAATTCCGCTCATGCAATAACAAAGAAAACAAAGAAAAATGTCCGTAACAAGTTTCAATAAAATAGACAAGAAAGTGGACAACACTAACATTATTAGACTATTAAAAACAACCATAGATTCAACGTTCTGTGAATTCCCTGTTTCAGCTGCAGAAAACGGTTGAAGTTTATTGAGGAGACATAATTACAGATATAGACATATTTTAAGCCGAGAGAGCGAAAGAAAGAAGAAGAATATTAAAACATTGAAGAATGGAGGGCTATAGTCGACTTTGTCTCAGACCAGACACTTGAACAGGACAAAGAAATTTTAATGTTATCCCATGTTTTATTGGTACGTCAATGTTGTCTGTTTATACTAGTGGCATAGACATTTATAGTTATTGTGGCATACGCTTTTGGAGATGGCTTATTCTGAAATCGGCTTATGGGCCAGTTTTACAGCAAGTGATTCCTTATGAACGTATTTTGCGAAGGTTTTTATATTGGTTCGATATTTTTATAATGCACTCAGCGGCGCATTGAATTTCGCCGCTGTTTATTCTTTCATCGTGCTTAGAGTGTTATCATATTAGTGTTGTTTATTCGTTGATTTCAAAGTCAATATTATTTAATATAAATTTGCTAGCAATTTTTTAATGTTTGCTTACTTTACTTTAGTATGTAAATTTATTCAGAAGTTTCGGAATTTATGGCTCATAAACATAGCACAAACCGGCATTGCGCAATAACGAATTGAGACGGCGTCAGACGAATTCAAAGAAGTCATAAAAGTCATGACTCATTCAGGAAAGCTTCCTCGATTGTTTTCTTTCTACGACTGCTCTTGCTCTATATATGTGTTATGTATTTCCACAATCGATCTCACATTCCACACAAATACAATACATAATCTATGTAATATTTAAAAACTACACTTGAAACTGTTGAAACAAAAGTTAGTTTTTCCAGATGGTTGCTTAATTTTATCCCTGGTCACAATAGTAAACATGTTAATATTTTTTCCCTCAGTTAATGAGATCGGATACAAACAACCAAAACGATTCTTCTCATTCTTGTTTTCTTCCAAAATTCCTGCTGGTTACTATAATTTAGTCAGTAGAACATACCGGCGTGATTTAAAGGTTGACTGTAATATCTGCACCAATTTTATTTACAATTCGACTCCAGCACGATATTTTTTAGCCACAGTAACTATCTACATAAGGGTTGCCAATCTCATACCCAAACCTTGATTAATTGCCTCCTATTTCATGCATGATTATTCACATGTATTATAACCAGATTGGACCAGATAAGTCCGCGGTTGAAATAGGCGAAGCTCACCATAAAATATACTGATGTTAAAAAATAGTTCAGTGGAGGTGGTAAAGCACGCTTCGTTTTAGTTACCGATACCACTGAGGTGGTTGTGTCCGGTCATTTCCGCAAATAAAACGGTGATACAACGTATTTTCGTTCTTTGGATCACATACTGCTCGAAATCAAGCATGACCATTGTTCTGCTACAAGCGGCAATCGGTGGAAGTATGAGAACGTACGACAATCATAATAATAATAATTATCACCACCAAGGGGTGCAAAGGGAACGCATTGCTCTAGGCGGACCCAGGGTTAGCAGATAACCAAGATCCCAAATGTACCTCCACGCGGTGCACCCTGGAAACAGAAATACAGCAGCTCGTGCTGATTCTGGCCAAATCATTTGGGGATCGTGTCCGAGAATGTGGAGGTAGCAGATGGAAAGAGATTTGACTGCACAAGAGACAGACAATATCTCCGACACCACCAGCTGCACCACATATAGCGACACTGTCGACATACAGTGAAGCTAGTCAGTCCAGTCCGAACATTGGAGGGGCGGCCAATGTAAAATGCACGTAAAGGTAAATGCATGGCGAGAGACAAATATGTTTCATACAGAGTATAATGAAACAATGAAAGGGCAGAACAGAACGAGAGGGCAGCGCGAACTGCAAATAGAAAGTGAAAAGTCCCTAGGAAAGGGAACCACAGGCTCCGTCAGCTCGAGACGGGCTTCTAGTTACCAGAGTTCCTAACAGGCAGAGACCCAGACCCATCCATCGGCGTTTGGTAAAGCAAAAGACCTAACCCAACTCTAATGTCGAGCCTTCCTAACCGGAAATATGCTTGCAAAGAGAAAGGGTTCTGTACCCGATGGGTGTAGGCAAGAAAGGGACAACGATGGTAGTCGTGGCCCAACTCTACTGTCAAGGTTTCCTATACCGGAAGTACACTTGCAGAGAGAAAGGGTTCCGTACTCGATTCGCTCAGGCACAAAAGGGACAACGATTTAGCCCTGGCCCAACTCTACTGTCAGGTTTTCCTACACCGGAAATACACTTGAAGAGAGAAAGGGTTCAGTACCTGATGGGCTCAGGCGCTACTGGGACAAGGACGCTCAGCTCGAGAACGCCTTGCTCCCAAACGCGTGGTGTGAGACTCGAACTTGGACAAGGGGTACACGATGTCGGTGAATGACACCTCGGCTAAGAGGGCGAAAGAGCCAGTGTCCAACTCCTCTGTTGAGTTCTTCCCCTTAAGGAACCAGGCTCACGGATGAGAAACGGTTCGGTACCCAATGGGCACAGGCACAGCACGTCCAATTACACGAGGCAAGTTCATAGACAGTGGAACACCTCGTTCGAGTTAGACGAGAGCAAAACATCGTCTGGGCGAAGAGTCTCCACTACGCGTGCCTGGAGACAGATATAGAGGCTGTCACAGGCTAAGGGTAGCCCACCCGAATTGTCAAGGCATGCCGAAATCGGATGTGCTAGGCCTACAAGGCGCATAACGGTGGCACAACGTAATCACGCTCCCGGCGGAAATCGCACGGATATCCGTGATGGTTACAATGGAGCGAACGAAAAACAAACAAACAAACATCACCACCATCATCACCACCACCACTATCAACGTCATCACCACTTCTATCATCATCGCCACCACCACTATCAACGTCATCCCCATCATCGCCACCACTATCAACGTCATCACCATTATCATCACCACCACTATCATCATCATCATCACCTCAACTATCAACGTCATCACCATCATCATCACCACCACTATCAACATCATCATCATCATCATCATCACCACTATCAACGTCATCACCATCATCATCACCACCACTATCAACATCATCATCATCACCTCAACTATCAACGTCATCACCATCATCATCACCACCACTATCAACGTCATCGCCACTTCTATCATCATCACCACCACCAGCATCATCATCACCAGCATCATCATCACCGGCATCATCATCACCAGCAGCATCGTCACCAGCATCATCATCACCAGTATCATCATCATCATTGGAAAAAATTGTGGCCTGGAAGGTATCGTGTTATCTTGAAAGAAATAAGTGTTTAGTAGCATTGTTAGGAGGATATCGTCCAGGAATGAAGACATGGCAGATGTCAGCCATATTTGCGCAGGATGTTTTTGAGGGGTTCGATTCGCGCATGGAGACATGTGCGGTCGCAATAGACCTTGAGGATGTGTACAATAGGGTGTCCTTGGATATCTTGATGCACCAGCTGTTAAATCTTGCAGTTAATCCTTTTGTCGTGCGTGCGTTAGGTTGGCGCCGCCATGATGCACAGGGTTGTAGTTCTTAAGTGTGGTAACTGGATATCTGCACCAACGGTTATTAGCCCTGGTCTGCCACAGGGATCGCCTCTCTCTCCTGTACTTTTCAATGTATACACAGTACATATCGCTGGCAATCAAATCACAGGTGTTGGCAGAACGATGTCATATGCCGATGATATCCTGGTGTACAGACAGGGCAGAAATCGAGAAGAGTGCGTCGTGGAACTACAGCAGGAGCTGGACAGACTGACAAATTGGTGTCGAGATACGGGAGCAGTGGTTAATTCGTCTAAGGCATTCGTGACGGGGTTTTCCTTGAACAATCACATGGTAAAGACACCCATGCCACAAGTTTCGTTGTCCGGGAAAAGTTTAGAAAGAATTAGCACAATGAGATATCTGGGTGTGTTTTTTTGACAGAAGCCTGAGTTTCAGGGAACATGTTTACCATATTATCATAAAGGCAGGCAAAGGCTTAGCAGCAATGAAGGTTATGGCTGCTGCGCAGTGTGAGCAGAGATTGTTATTTCTTTTGTACCCGGGTTTGGTTGTGGCTGTGGTGGAATATGCACTGGCAATTCTGACTCTTAGCCAAACTCAGATCGAAAGACTGGATAGAGTCCAGAATGCAGCAATGCGTATCATTCTGGGATGCACAAGAGACACATCGACAAGAGCTATGCGATACCTACTTGACTGCCCAACAGCTGAGCATAGATTACAGTATTGCCGTGCACGGGCGTACCTTCAAATACATGCAGATAAGGAACACCCGTTGCATTCCGAAATACAGAAAGTTAAAGGCAGCAGACTCAAGAGAGTAAGGTTTGTGGATGGGACGTGCTGAGGATGTCATACAAAGCGTGTGCAGATTACAGGATGTGGCAGCAGGTGCGGAATGGATAGGTCTACCCACATATTTCGAAACTTTTTTGAGAGTAGTAATATCACTTAGCAGGGAATGCAGAGAATGGTGTCCCACAGCTGTAGAGAAAGAAGTGCAGGTTTTAATCAGTGAGAATACCAAAGAGGGGGATGTGATTATATACACTGATGGATCTGTAATTAGGCATGTTCGCAGTGCTTGGGTCTTTACAGCTCAGTGCGCAGGTAAAATGATCAAGGAGGAAAATGGTGCCTTTGCGGTCACTACGAGTAGTATGCCCATGGAGACTATGGCGGTGACCAAGGCACTTGAGTGGCTACGCACACAGAAGGTAGTGCAGGTCTGCATATTGAGTGACTCTATGAGTATGATTAAGATGGTACCAGTGGGTCTCGTTCGCGAACAGTGGATTGGGGCCTTGGGAAACGCGAGCTTGAAAGTGGTTACAATTGTTTTCGTGCCGGGACATGTGGGCGCTCGATGCAGTGAGAGAGCGGATCGGCTGGCGTCGTGCGCGGTTGTGGCGCGGGGCGATGGGGCGGTGGATCGCGCTGACGTTTTGGACTCTTTGGGAGATATGCCAATCGAGAGTGAGACTAGTGTGGATGATAATTCCTTTTCTTCTTCTTCTTCAGCGTACATTCTCAAACTCCTGCTGAATTCTCTTGTAGCAGGACATGTTCTACTAGATTTCCAGCAGAATGTAGTCCAGGGAATGGAAATGCGTTGTGTCGCCGTTTTATTTGCGCCAATGGCCCGACACATCCGTCTTCGGCGGAATTCCTTTTCAATGGCTAGGATTAAAGATCAGGGGTTGAGATGCGGTGTTGCTAGGGGTGGGCATTTTGGAGGGCGCAGAAGAGTGGTGGTCGGTCAGCATAGAACCGGTACGGTCAGCAGAAGTGTGATGGCGGATACACTCAAGGAGAGATCGGAGCAACTATGGATGTGTCCAGTTTGCAGTGATGATGATCCGACGACTAACTATCATCATCATCAGCATCATCATCACCAGCATCATCATCACCAGCAGCATCATCATCACCAGCATCATCATCACCAGCATCATCATCACCACCAACATCATCACCAGCATCATCATCACCACCAACATTATCACCAGCATCATCATCATCACCAACATCATCACCAGCATCATCATCTCCAGCATCATCATCATCATCTGCATCATCATCACCAGCAGCATCATCATCACCAGCATCATCATCACCACCAACATCATCATCATCACCAACATCATCACCAGCATCATCATCTCCAGCATCATCATCATCATCTGCATCATCATCACCAGCAGCATCATCAGCAGCAGCATCATCATCACCAGCATCATCATCACCAGCATCATCATCATCACCAGCATCATCATCACCAGCATCATCATCACCACCAACATCATCACCAGCATCATCATCACCACCAACATTATCACCAGCATCATCATCATCATTAGCATCATCATCACCAGCATCATCATCATCACCACCAACATCATCACCAGCATCATCATCACCACCAACATTATCACCACCATCATCATCACCACCAACATCATCACCAGCATCATCATCACCACCAGCATCATCATCACCAGCATCATCATCACCACCAACATCATCACCAGCATCATCATCACCACCAACATCATCACCACCAACATCATCTTCATCAACATCATCATCACCAACATCATCACCACCAACATCATCACCACCAACATCATCACCAGCAATATCATCACCACCAACATCATCACCAGCATCATCATCACCAGCATCATCATAATCACCGCAAAAATTATTATCATCATCACACTACCACCATCATCACACCACCACCATCATCTTCATACTACCACCATCATCATCACTACCATCATAATCACACCACCATCATCTCCATCATCACCACCGTCATCATCACAACACCATCATCATTATCACCATCAACATCATCATCAACATCATCACCACCATCAACATCATCACACCACCACCACCAACATCATCACACCACCACCATCATTATCACCATCGTCATCATCATCACACCAGGCTCATTAACTTTGAAATCTTTCATGTGTCATTGGAATTTATACACACACTATTTTTCTCTTCAGATTTGAGAGCGTGGTGGAACTATTTTTGTGTTAAAACGAGACAGATGACAACAGCTCGTCTTCCCTTGCCTTATGGTAATCTAGATCAGGGCATATATATCATTAACATTAACGTCAATGTTAATGCAGACGTTGACAGTCGCTGTCCAAGTTGAAATAGCGACTAGAGATGGCGACAGGCCGGCCACGTCAAATCCCTTGCTGAATAAGTTTTGTCTACCGCAAGCTCGGAAGCGACGCTATGGATTCCTAAGACATAAACATGGATTAAATAAATCCCTCGCTTTCTAAATTGGTCTCGCTCGACAAAGCAGTTAGTGAGGCAAACGACATAGAGCACAACCGTGACCGATTCACTTTATAGGAACCTGTCTACTAAAACGTATACATGAACTAATTTCCGATTTGCGTGTTAGCTATTGGTTGGCCTTGGGCACTTTTGGCATGCGACTCTAAGTATGTAAATATCGACCTATACAAAGCCCAACGATAATCAAAAACGTAACGAATGGGATCCAAATTAAATCAGTTAAAATGCCTGTAGTAATGACCATAACCACGGCACAACAGACGTTATGCATGCGGCGGTCATCTTGAGGATATTTTCTTTCATCAAGATCACTACATCACTTTGCTTACCTCTGTCTTATCTAACACACTGCCATCTTGTGCATATGATGAAATCATAAAGATAGCAGATAGAGTGGGGTTTTAAGAGATTCAGCAACTTTACTCAGTTCACTTTAAAAATGAAGTGGATCAAAACACACTCCCACATTACACCGCGACAACAGGTGATTTTTAAACAGTTAATGACATGTAAAAACAATATTATTTAAAACATTTATATACAATTAAAAACAATATTTAAACAACATAGTTGCATAGTTTGCACCACAACACTATAGTACGGTGTACAATTTGCTCCACAACATTGTAGTACGGTGTGCAGTTTGCTCCACAACATTATAGTAAGGTGTACGGTTTGCACCACAACATTATAGTAAGGTGTAAGGTTTGCACCAAAACATTATAGTAAGGTGTACGGTTTGCACCAAAACATTGTAGTACGGTGTACAGTTTGCACCACAACACTGTTGTACGGTATGTGATTTGCACATTGAGGATGGATAAAGATGTGTTGAAGTTATTTAATGATTTACTGTAGGATGATGGATGATAAATCGAATCAGCGATTGCGGAGGTGGGTGGGGGTGGTATTAAATAAACATGGTAAAGAAAGGAATTCTACTTCTACATGACAGAACGAGAAGTGTATTTAACCAACTAGCAACAGCAGCTATAAATATGTACACATGCTCACATGTAAACATGCACACATGTACACATGCACACATGTACACACTTCAACATATGTTGATGCTGGGCAGACTGAGAACCTATAAGTATGCCCACATGCACACACTTCAACGTATGTTGATGCTGGACAGATTGAGAAACTATAGGTTTCATGGAATACGATGACATCAACTCGCAACCAAGAACCGCTAACCAGTAGTTTGCGTTTCCCCTCACTTCTCCCGTAGTCGTAACCTTAGATAACAGTTACCATGTTGTTCCGGCAGGCCGACGTTGTGCTTGAACTAGTTACGGGCACGACGTGGGTCGAAGGAACAACAAAGAAATCTGTCGCAAGGGTCAGAGTTGTGCCCTGATGTATCGTCTGTTTCAGCGGCATTTGACTCGAAATACCATCGAGTCGGATGGCTGCTGGAACAGAGGGCGAAGCACTTATGGGAACGCCCCACGTGCTGTGAGGCCAGTTTCTAATCAAGAATCAAGAACCATGTTCTCCTGATCAATCAACTAATTGATCCCCAATCTTGTATCATGACATACTGCCTCTACATTAGATATGGCATTCCCCTCACTAAATTTGCTGTGGAGCATCAATCGTGTTGTTGGAAAACAGCTTGGAGCAGCGACCAACGGCCTTTCTGACCGTAGAAAATGAATGTGTTAGTGAAACTGTACTAGTTAACATATGTAAGGCATGTAACAATAAACTACTTTTTAAGACATGTATTTCATGTTAAAATGTGCTGTAATATTTAACGTACAGAGTGGTAACATTGTTTTTACTATTTCCACTGTTTTTCACTGTTTAAAAAAAATATATTCTTGAGAAAGACCTAATGGTAAGAAACGTTGAAATTATCCTGTTTATTGTAATTTGTAATTTTTCATGTTTACACCTCATAACCCCTTAGTCTTAGTGATAGTCCGGTTGTTGTGTTCAAATGAAACATCAAAAACCTGTATTCTACGGGAACTATTGTTTTTCCGTTTCACTCAGTATTGCTGTATATTGATTGCAATATTTAAGGCATATATGGCATGTTTTATATTCCTTTCGGGCTCCGGTAGCACACATACGAGCTGAATAAGTTCAGGTAAATAAAGGTAGAACATAAACAATAAAAATATGAGTAGTTGTAAAATTATAATTGAATTATATGATGCTAAATCTATTTTCAATATGCTTGCGTTTACCATATTAAAAATCGGTTTTTAAATATATAGGGGTCGGTGGGTTTCTCTGGTCACTTTGCTTCTATAAAATTAAGTCGGTATTCACTTTGCTTCTGTAGAATGGTAGCGGGTTAGAAAAAAAGTTGTGAAAATGTTCTCTATACGGATGCAATCATATGCATACAGCAAGTTCAAGTTCATTATGATACTTTCACTTTTCCTCATTTTTCGACGAACAACTCTGATTTCAAGATATATTCAAATCTTCTAATTAGTCTGGCGAAGGACTTGTTGGCAAGATGTCTCACTGTGATTCTGTATATCTTTTTCAGCGGTAAAAGCATTCTTTCTTCTATTTCCGTTAAGTGAATTATCAAGTAAGCTTCCGCATTATAGGTCTCTATTGGGAAAAACATTGTTTTCTTTCGCTGGTGATAAGTATCTAAAATGTTGGTAGTCTAATCCTTAGTGGATGGCAGCATTCACGATCAGCGACCACGACGGACCATTTCTGATCCCTCTTAACAATAGCCTCGCTAGTACTCCACAAGTCCACCGAGATCCGCTGAGATTTCGCGAGCCTTGTAAGAGTTCTTGTCCTTCCCAACTGGGTTTAACATTGAGAATGTTGGAGAAGAATTATATTGGTGAAATGTTTCTGGACTACCATCAAGATTGAATCAAAATATCTCACAGATGAAAGCATTAAAGTAACTGGAGATGGAATACCTCTACCAGATGTCAAATAACATATAAATCCCCAACACTTAACAAGTATACGGTTATCCTTCCTGAAGTACGTTATTCCAAGTTTGCGTTCTAATTTCATTCAGTTTTCCATGCGTTTATACACTGTATTCATTTTATTTTTATTTCTGCTGAATTCGTCCGTAAAATATATGAATAGGTTGAAATATGAACACTTCTTTAAGTATCAGAGTTTCAAGTATTTGACACAATGCAGTCACAGTTGGATTTCGCACGTCAAGTGAGTCGAGTCGTAACTGTTTTTGGAGCCTTAGATATTGCCAGTGGAAACTTACAGTTTCTTAATGTCACTTTGTGATATTGTGCTAAAGTCACCGTGACGAAAACGGTGATTTCATATTCTAATGCCTCCATTTATTCATGGGGTAGTGTAAGCTGTTAAAAACTAAATTTTTGAAATATTGTTGTACATTTTGTGTTTTAAAATTCTGTAATATTTCTTGAATATGCATATTATGCCAATCCTAATTTTTAATCTTGTTTTTTTTCCCTCTCTATTTCAATTGAAAGGTTACCACAGCAGTTTCAGGTGACTTCATTTGAATGAAATATGCTTCAAAGTAGCTGGCTTGCTATGGTCGAGATGGATTATTCAGATCATTTGTAAACAGAATTTTACACGAACAAAGGAATAATATAAATAGGAGGCATCGAAGTGTTATATAAAATAAAAAATCAGAAGGTACTAGTTGGGATTTTCTTCTTCTTCTTCGTCGAACGCCTTGCTGCGGACCCTCTGAAAGCATTCCGTTGACCGCCCTGAGAAGGAAGTATGAGGGTGATCTGCGTTGTGTCATGTTTTACAGCAAGCTTCGTTATCTGCGCCTTTCGACCTGACACATCTGTCTTCAGCCAGCATTTTTTTGGGTGGGTTGGCATTCCCGTATCTTCGATTCCTAGTACTTGACCAGGCTACAGCAGGGTTGCTGCACTCCTGTTTCCAGGCCCACTGCGTGGAATTGTACTGAGGGTCTTGGCCAGCTGTGGTCACTGACCCTGATGCTCGTAATGAAGCGCCGGCCTGTGCACTCTGGTGTGCATGTCATCTCTGGGCCCTAGTTGGAATTTGAACCATGTCCGTTTAGCTGGGGGAGGGGGGATGGAGACACATCCGTATAGGGGATCCACCACAGAAAAGTAATGAATGATTGATGGAAATGAACCTTAAAAAATTCTGCCAGTCGTTCAAGAATATCCACGACCATTTTAAAGCCCCTATATGGGAAAGGGGGGGGGGGCACAGAGCAGTGATATTAAAAGGAGGCCAAGGGCAAAGGAAAAGTTGGACACCACTTTATAAGGAGATCATGAAATTGTAAACATTCTTGAAATTGATCATAAAACTTAATCATTTTTTTTTTATTTGTGTTAGTTCTCAAATTCCTGCAGATTATCAGGATGTAGTCTGGAGAACGGAATGCGTTATATCGCGGTTTGTAGCTAAGCTGCAATATATGCACCTTTTGGTCTTACACATCCGACAATGATGGATATGAGAGCAGCATAAACAGAAGATATATAAGGGAGTTTCCGGAACACATACTTCAGGACTGCCAACATACAAAGAGCAGAGACAGCAGACCTGGCCAGAGTATACAGACTTGAGGTAAAATCTATGGGGCAGCCAGTATGATTTGGAGAAAACCGTGGACTTCGCTCTGACGGCAGGCCTGACAATATAACATGACCGCAGTTGCTGACCGCAGAATAATAATAATAATATAAGGAAGTTGTTGGTTGCATATCTTATTCAGGAGGATGTACTCAACTCAGCGTTTTTGAGACAACCACCAGACAGCATACCACAACAAGCTATGCTACACAGATACAGTGAAGGCAGACCTAGAGGCGAATCTCGAAAACGATGGACCACCAAAATAAAATAGGCGATAAATTCCCCATTATACTCAGCACACACGAGGGCCATCTCCAGAGAACTCTTCGACCCATGACGCAGAAAGGCAGTAAAGGGTTTAGCGACTAGATAGATAGTTGTTGTTATTACTTCTCCTTCCTTTAAAGTTAACAACTGATTTAAGTAATTTTTCAACCTTCCATGATTTATGTGGCCTATTTAGTTTGTTGCCGTGTTCATTGTTGAGCATTTTTATTGTTTCATATATGTATTTTTACTTCTCATGTTTTTTACGTTCATGTAGAACATCGTCGGTGCGTTTTGTTTATCCTTGACGAGGATATTTTTCCATATTATTTCATTATTATTGCCACGTCTTAATTTTTGCATATTTGATGACTATCTTGGTACTATTCTCTGCAGTCTTGTATGCTAAGTAGTCTTCATGCGTTTTGCTTGTTTTCCATTTCTTATATTTTTGTTTATCTTTCGCTGTGTTCCTTACTTCTTCTGACCACCAAGCCGTTATTTTTGGGTTCGTGCCTTTACGGTTTTTATATCCGCATATCTTTCCTGCTGTTTGTATGATGCCATTTTTGAACTGTTTCCATTCTTCTTCTAAGTGCTTGTTGTTTTCTGGTAGCTTTGTAAATTCTTTGTTAACTTCCTGTATATATTTTTCCCGCATGTTTGGTGCTTCCTATTTCTGTATTGGCATTGATGCTTCGTGCTTTTCCTGTGATTGTTATATTCCGCTCTGTTTGTTTTGACTCATATTATTACTGACTTATGACCAGTATCTGCATATATGTTAGGTATTACTCGCGTGTCTGTTATTTTTCGTCATAGTATTTACCACATTAATTTCCCCGTATTTCAAGAGTTTTATAAACTTTAGTCTACGCCGGTGATTTCGCTCCTTTCAATGTTCGTATGGCCTCTTTCATTTTATCTACTAGAATTTCTACATTTCCTATTTCTCTGTTGCTTAGTTCAGAATTGTCTAATATAGTGTAGCCAGGATTATGCAGTTATATCGCTCCTTGCAATACTCTGTACATCTTTTGACTATATCTGTTATTTCATTGAGTAGCTTTTCGTGTTTGCCTTCTATTGTATCTTTCTTTGGTATTTTTGGATGTGTTATCTTTCTTAGAGTATCGTATGCCACCTTACTGTTTACTGCACAGATGGCTTTACATTGTTCCTCTAGCCGCCATGCTTCTTTTGCTTGTTTCATTTTCCTTCTGATATATTTATTTATTTTGCTACATGAAATAATTCTATTTTTGGAAATATTTTTTTCCCAAAAAAAATAGTCATTTATCAACAATAATGCCACTCCCGAAACTTTTATTTCGGAGGAACAATGCCACTCCCAATAATGGCATCCGTATTTTATTTGAATAATGGTCACTAGAATTTGGAAGATAATCGGGCATGGCGTTATTCAAAGAGAAAGAGTCTGATCAGGTTGGTCAAGTTCTACTCTGGTCAACTTTTTGTCAATTCCATATCACCGTAGCAATCAAGTATAAATATATATCTAGCGGCAATCAGCGTTTAACGGAGTCCGTCTCTATGATGGACATAGACAACGAAGATTGGTCTCACATCAGGAATGTTCAATTAGATGACGCCCACCTGAGCCTGTTGATGCCAATCTTGATATATTGTCGCTCCTTACCAATTCAAATGCCTCATTGATCATCCTTCCAGATCAACAAAACGTCACGATTGACTGTATTACCGTGTTGGTTACGGTACTTTTTTTTAGGAGTTTACATGACACTGCCAGTGGAATGGATGCTGTATGAGGGGCATTAGAATTTTGATTATAATTTTACGAACTCACAAACCAAATTAGACAATCACAATTATTTTTTTCTACTTGTTCATAACATCTATTGTTTTTTTTATGCCATGCCCATCTTCGCTTTCGAATGAGGAACATCATCATTAATATGAAAAGTCAAATTAGTAGAAAACAGATTTCTTAAAATAGAAAGGTTGCAATAAAATGGGAACATAACATTTCCAAAGGAATCCAAGGCTACAAAACATCGGTAAAGAGCGCAATAAAGCAGATCAGAATGTATATGTTTACTTGTATGCTCCTCTTTTTTAGGGATTCTTTTAGTCCTACTAGAACCTCGGGCCAGTTGCTAGGGGACGCTTCCTTACCTCTCCATGCCTCGTCAGTTTTGTCCAGTGTAACCATGTTTTGCCTAGAAGGTACTTTAAATCTGGACAATCTTAAAGTAAGTGTTCAGGTATCTGTATTCCTGTTCCATATGTCGAAAAGGGGTAATGACGTTTTACTCATCATCAATAAAACAGACAACATACGATATCGACGTTTCGACCAAAAGGCCTTATCAAAAACACTGTATATCACAAGACAAAAAAATAAACGACACTGTAAACTGCCAGTCATATATTAATTGCTAGACGAAATAGACCCGCAAGAGTATAATTGATGAAAAAAAAACTAGAAAAATAGAGATAACGCAAAACCAAACTGAAAGTGGACAGAATATCATTGGGTATAGACAAAACTAAACATTCAGAAAAATGCCAGAACATAACATGATATCTACACATATAAATAACAAATGGTAATCCCAAATTTTTGTAGTGTGCCAAATGGCGGATATACCGGCTGTCTGGCCCATATCAAGTTCAATCATCAGAGGAGCACAAGGTAATGGCCGTCACCTGGACATCACAGGCAACCCTATGGTCTGCGCCAATGAAGTGATCAGTGAAAGGGGTATCAGACCAGTGGATGATACTGTGCAAATGTCGACAGAACCGATCTCCTGGCCTCAAACACGACATCGCTATTATGTCATAGTGTAATGTTTTCAAATAATTGCGTAAATGACGTTATGGGACACAGATATATAACCCTCTTCAATGATGTAAGTGGCTTTATGGAATTGATAGAACAGTTCTGTATGCCATAGGCATGTATGTAACGCCTCTTATGTTTACAGCTGACAGCTCTCCTTCAGCTTCTGCGGTCAGCATCTGTGGTCATGTTTCATTGTCAGGCTTGTCATCAGGACAAAGTCCACCGTCTTCTCTAGGTCAGAGCGGCTGCCCCATAGCTTACAGCTGACAGTGGCAAAGTGAATAGAGACGTCTAGCTGAGACGACTGTGGATAAATATCTCCATGAGATTCTGGTCACGTCTGTAAGTACTCAGAGCGGAACTAAGAATACCTCTCGCATCCAGGGATCCGACCTGACGAAAGGGAAAGTGCCGGAGCAGGTTACAACGGACAGCAGACTGTGGAAATAGGGGGGGGGGGATGGAACCTCATAATAAGTTTGACTACCCATCGAAGAAGTCCGATGAGTACCTCTAAAGTTGATCTGGTGGGAGAGGTTGCACATTCAAAGCAGGGTCGGCGTGAGGACCCTGCCAGGATATATGCGAAATCAGAAAAAAACCTATCATCTCTTGGGATTTGTCGAGAAATCCCCCCACCCCACTACATAGACGGCACATAGACTAATTTCGAGAATGACAGGGAATTGCGATAGACCGGGAGTGATATTTTCTATGAGCAGTGTGTTTCGTCGCTGTCGATTTGCTAGATCTGTCACAGCGTTGTTTCAGAGTTTCTAAATGGTTAAACTGTGTTCTAATCTATCACATTCAGATGTAGAAATCACATATTCCATACGAAATACACCGAAACACCGAAAACTACTACCCGGTCTAGAGACTGGCCGAAAGATATCCAACGTGCCCGCCATCTTCACCGGACATCCGACATATAGCATGCCACAAATGGCCATGACACATAGACATAACGGTTATAAAGCCAGAGGCAGACCATGTAAAAGATAGATCACAGAAATCAAAGAAGCCACAGGAACAAGCTTACAAACAGTGCACAAGAAGGGCATCTCCAGAGAACTCTTCCACCCTGACGCCGCAAGGCAAACAAGGGACGCTGCGTATATATAAATAGCTAGGGAGTGATACGATGTGTAGAGGAGATAGCTATGGGCATCAATCGGTTTATAGAGTACCGACGTGATAAGACAAGAGGGATAGCCACATATGTGTCAAGGAAGTTCACACGAAAGGTGGAGGTCTCAGATGTGAACTTGATGGTCAAGTGGGAGTTGCCGATGAAGTGTATAAAACAAGATAAATCAGCCTCTGCCAGTCATGCTAATATCATCATCGATTTGCCTGTAGAACATCATCAAATATTGCCCATCACAGGATTCATACACCTGGTGCTCAAGCTATCCCATGAACAGTTCATCTTAGTGCCCATGGCGACACCGCTGATTTGGTTGAAGAAGTAACCATAAACTCGGTGTTGATAGTGAGAACACGCTTAGCAAGACGATAGAGAGTTGAAATATGCACATAGGAATGAGGATGCTTGTCAAGTAAGAAGATCAAGGCACTGAGACCGTCCGAGTGTGGTATGGAGGTGTATAGGAAGTAGATATCGAGGGGAAAGATACTGTAAGTGCGAGAGGAAGACAGCGAAATAAAGAGTGCTGACAAGGTTGGTATCAATCAGGAATGTGAGAAGTGTTACCACTAATCGTTCTTCTTTCTGTCCTCATGTACCTTTCGGTGTTGAGAGGAGAGTGAGTGTACGGTCTTTTGCCCTTCTATTTGCCTCCACTTCTGTTATATTTCCGAGTGTCTCTAATACACTATCTATCCACCTTTTACGAGGGCGTCCAATAGGTCTCCTGTTTTCGTATCGTTTGTTAAGTGTTTTTTGGATAATACTTTGCTCTTTCTGTCTGGTTATGTGGCCGTACCATTTAACTTGTTGTTTCTGTATGTGTTCTATTGTTGGTTTGATCCCTAATTGCCTGTTGAATCGTTGATTAATCGTTGAAAGAAGCTATCCAGGAAGTCAAATATACGTTCTGTAGGGCGGGAATAACCCGATAAAATGCATCTATAGAGATTAGAGAAATTACATCTATAGAGATTAGAGGGTTTGTGTATTGTGAGTAGCATGTAGAATGCGAGCTTACGCAAATTGCTTTCGCAGAGACAGAGTACCATCCGTGGTGGGGAGGAGGTTGTCAGCTATCAAGTCTTTGATGATGTGTTCCCTTGTTTACTTTCCCTTGTCCCTTGTATGCATGAAGTAAGAGGTAAATAAGGAGGTTTTGAGGTGGCGTTGGCTGTCACATCCCATATAGGGTTAAAGAGGAATCGTTGTGCCATGCTGAAGTTGGATGTGTTAGGTCGCTTAGTGCAAATGTCGCAGCTGAACTGTACACTATAATACAAAACATTCCGTCTCCGGACCTCACCCTACTAATGTGCGTTAGTTTGAGACGGAAAGTAAAAGAAAATGTATTTCGTCATTTCGAGTGAATGTTTATATCTCCTGTCTGCAGACATATGTCTCGTTCCGATCATGTCTCACCCACTGAGATATTCTCATTTTCACTTCATCATGACTCGCGTTCATGTTTCTTGACCACAAATACACTTTAGGTAAACAGATGTACAATCTGCATCATGTGTGTGTACACAGGTGTACAAGCTTTATACGGTGCATATGTGTAAATACACATTGCAAATAGACATACGATACAATCTGTTAAGCGTAACGCAAGGCACTGGGACATTTCCTGCTACTCCCGTGTGTTGCTGGGGCCCATAGAGGTGCAAGGAATAGCAACAATATTTACCTTTCTTACATGTCATAAGAGTCGACTAAGTATGTAGTGGAGTTGAATGTTCTGCCCAATCCCATATGTGGTGAACGTGACCCAGAAGTCATGCTGATGTCAGATATGTCAGGCCGAGCGCAGATATTGTAGAAAAGTTTTAAACCATGCTACAACGCTTTCCGCTCTACGGACTATATCCTTGTAATCTGCGAGCATGTGAAAAGGAACACAAGAAAAATTGGAGCACAAAAACAGTGTTTTTGATAACGTTTGTCAGCGCTCCCCTCCTCTTTGTCAACAACTATCAAACTTTTTCATGCATTCCCCCGAATTGTTGACGTAATTTATGGACATCACTTAACGACATTCATGTTGAGTCACAGAGTTGCTCCCCTAACATGCCCAGTCAATACACGGAAAAACTACATTGTCGAGTCACAGAGTTGCTCCCCTAACATGCCCAGTCAATACAAGGAAAAACTACCATGTCAAGTCACAGAGTTGCTCCCCTAACATGCCCAGTCAATACACGGAAAAACTACCATGTCGAGTCACAGAGTTGCTCCCCCTAACATGCCCAGTCAATACACGGAAAAGCCACCATGAAGTCGGATATGTCAGAAGAAGGAACAGACAGTAAACTGTATTCTATTGTATTTTTTTCACTCAAAACTCCTAGATCATTCTCTTGTCCACCCTATCTACTCATGCTATGTCTTCTCCTATCTTGCTTGACCATTTTAGTTTTGATATTTCTCTTTCTCATGACAAGTTTCATACAATGCCAGACCCAGAAACAAAAAGGAGGGAGGGGGATTGCTCTAACATCCTTAGAAAATCGGATTATGGTGATTTTTAGGGACTTGGTCAAAAGTCGAGCAAATAACCACCATTAAAAAATCATCCTTTAGTGATTTGTCACAAAAAGTCCATCAAACTATTCTTGTTTTTAAAAACAACATCAGGATATGACAGACTAAAACACACAAATGACCTTAAGGAACCCTCACTGCCACACATTTTTTAGATCATACCTACGGCACTATAGCACGTCTTAATATCTTCCTCCAACTATTGATAAACCATGTGTGATTTCTTACGGTTAGTTTATTGCTTGTTTCATTCGTTACCTTTCGTCCTGTAGAAGACTTTTAGTCGAAACGTTGTTGTCTCTCGTTGCTATTTTGTCTTATTTAAAAATATTGGTAACACCTGTACCGTTCATTTTTAATTTGTATATGTACGCCGTGTAGTGTGTGACCATGAGAACTCATTGCGTTCTCCAGACTGCATCCTGTTAACCAGCAGGTGGTTTCAGAGCGTAGGCTGAAGTATGTTTTCCACGACTGTAGACCTATTACTCAGTACGTTCATTGCTAACCAGTGGTTTTATTATGATATGGGCAGGACCATTGAATATATTTCCAACAGCAAGTCCAGATAGAGTGAAGAGTGCAGATATAATAGCATTTTAACGTTCTCAGTCAGTCCACGCAGGTTACCTTTATCTCTTAGCGCGGAAAATCTACGGGACCAATCAATTTTTGTCATCGGGACTGTCAGCCAAGGAAAGGTGGTGAAAAAAACTTGGTCTGTGGCGGAGTGACGCCGCGTAATACCCTGTCATTACTTGATATTAATCAGTGCTGTCGAGATAGGAACACGACAACTATCAATTTCCTATCCACCGTCCCCAGTAGCTATCACGAGACAGACCACAACGTCAGACTTAGGTCGTGGTAATGAGTTTGGGGGCAAAGGGTGAGACAGTGTGGAGAAAGAAGATAATATACTGGGGTGGGGAAAGGTGGAATTGAATACTAGTTCACGTGTTTCCTCCCGTATTTGATACTACCCTGATAGCAGTTGAAGGCGGTACGAGAGTTGTCAGGGGTTGTTTGTCTTCGCAGCATGCTATAGTCACCCTGGTCTTGGTTTTGACTTCATAAGAAAGTGCCACTGTAACAAACTGAAAACTGCATTTAAAGGAACGTACTCCATCCAAGTTAAAAATGAAGATTATAAAATGCTACATCTATTCCATATTAATATATGGCTCAGAAACATGGACACTAAATAAACAATTAGAAGACAAAATTGATGCCTTTGAGATGTGGGTATATAGAAAATAGGGAGAACATCATGGAAAGAGAAGAAAACAAATAAAGAGGTGCTAAAGACACTTAATATGAAGAAAGAACTACTAAGAGAAATAAAGATCAGGCAAATAAAATACTTTGGACACATTAAAAGACATGACACCTTATTGAAGACCTTACTTGAGGGTAAAGTCAAAAGGAAGCGGGCAAGAGGTAGGCAGAGATACACGTGGGAGAGTAACATCACACGATGGACAGGTTACAGTCTAGCAGAGTGCACCACCAAGACAAGAGACAGGAGATGTTGGAGATACGTTGCAGCCAACCTTCGTTGCGGAGACGGCACTTAATGATGATGACTCCATCTATCCTTCTCATAGATCCATCTATCCTGCTCATAGATCCATCTATCCTTCTCATAGATCCATCTATCCTTCTCATAGATCCATCTATCCTGCTCATAGATCCATCTATCCTTCTCATAGATCCATCTATCCTGCTCATAGATCCATCTATCCTGCTCATAGATCCATCTATCCTGCTCATAGATCCATCTATCCTGCTCATAGATCCATCTATCCTGATCATAGATCCATCTATCCTGCTCATAGATGCACCTGTAGTAAAATAAAAACAGCTAGCACCTCATTTTTGGGAGAATTTTTGATGATCTATTTTTGGAAGACAGGGTTTAATAAAGGAGGGAGTGTATAAATGTCATATTCCACTTTTGATAAAATACTATACTCCACTTAGTATAAAATACTATACTCCACTTAGTATAAAATACTATACTCCACTTAGTGTAAAATGACATACTCCACTTAGTGTGAAATGTCATAATCCACTTTGTATAAAATGACATAAAACACTTTGCTATGGCTCAACTGCCCTCTCTCCTTTAATAAAGTGCCCCTGATTTTAAAACATACAAGAATGTTTTGAGGATAACACGCTGCTGACTTATATAAACTCTTTTTATTTACTTCTTCATGTCTCAAAGTTTACCATCACAAAACATTTTGTAATAATATCTCCCCGCCTACACAATCAAGGTTGAATGTAACCAATCTCCTGTCATCTATCGCTTGTAAGGATGGTAAGTCTAGACAAAAACTAGTTTCTGTGTCTGAATGTATCTTATTAAATGACACATTAATGGTATCCACTTACCAGAAGTCTATGTCACAATATAAATATTTCCAAATTAATGCATTTATCTGTGTTGTTCTTATTTAGCCGTCATTCTCAAATACCTACTGGTTATAGCAGCATATAGTCCAGAGAACTCCTACTGGTTACTGCAGCATATAGTCCAGAGAACTCCTACTGGTTATAGCAGCATATAGTCCAGAGAACTCCTACTGGTTACTGCAGCATATAGTCCAGATAACGGAATTCGCTATGCCGTGGTTTACAGCTTGGTTTTGATATCAGTGCATTTTGGATGGCACAAATACCTAATTGTTATATCAGCATATAGTCTAGAGAATTCCTACTGGTTATGACATAAACGGTGTGCCATTGTGGCGCATGGCCGAGAAGTTGGAACGCTAGTCTCACACCAGTGAGGTCTAGAGTTCGATCCCCGGTAAGGACTGGGTTTTTTTCTGTCGGAGGGTAAATTAAAAAACTACCCCTGTACATGACGTGGCGACAGCAAGAGCATGCGGCCTTTATCACACAGCTATTCAATCCCCTCCCTGCAACGCCTGAACTGGTAAAATGCAGTATTGACAGTTTTTTTAAATTTTATACAGCTAGGATACGATATCAGCGCATCTTGGTCTGACACGCACAACATGATCTGTAAGCAAGCCCGTAGATAATGGGAAGGACGGGGTAAACCCTTTCTTAGAAAACCAGAATATGACTTTTAGTACCTAGAATTGAGTCCCTCAAAATGCGGGTAAAATCCAAATGAGGGTTGCGCTGTTCCAACCCATGGAATATTTATTTGATTCTTCTCTTCTGTATTTGTTCATAAACTCCTGCAGTTCAACAGGGTGTAGTCGGGAGAACGGAATGCGCTGTGTCATGATTTGAAGCTCAGTTGCGATGTATGCTTCTATCGGTATGCACATCCGACTTCAGCATGGGTTCTGGGCCATTTCGACTGTATGGGATGGGATAGCCAACTTCATCCCAACGTCTCCTTAGTTGCCTCTTGCGACACGCATGAATAGTAAACAATGTTGGTATTCTTTTCACCCCTCTCGAGTCCCGATAACACAAGGCCGGTTCATAGTGATTTTTTTTTTTAAAATGTAGTCGAATTTGTCAGACAGAAGGCACAGATAATGCTGTCAAGCTGTACACCACGGCACAACGCATTGTGGGCTATATTCTATTAACCGGCAGGAGTTTGAGAAAGAAGCCAGAAGAAATAAACCCATGGAGATGTGTGTGTTAAGGCGTTAAATTTGAATACTATACTTTGTAAAATAACACTGAATACCAAAGACAACACAACACTATACTTTGTAAGATAACACCGAAGACAACACACAAAAAAGGTAAAAAAGCCAAGGCTGGATTGAGTTCAAGATAAACGTGTGACATCGTCACTGACTTTATTCTTGAAGCTGTACTTAATAAATAACATTGGAACAAAATGAACCAGCAAACATCTTACAAATAAAATATTCAGCATTACTACATACAATACTTTTGACAACTGTACAATGATAGTAGCAATGGGTATCTATATTTGCAAAAATGTACTTCGGCATTTGTCATGTCACGGTGACGGTTGTAAACATACATCTGGGCTGTCCATAAATCACGTCAACAATTAGAGCAATGGGTCTGTAAATGTTTGACAATTGTTGACAGGAAGATGAGGTGTATGACAGCACATCAACTGTATACTGTTTGATATACCACTCATTAAATGGTTTTGAATTAAAAACATTTTCTAAAACTGAAAATCAAATCGTAGTTTTTTCGTACTTTCTCGGCTAAAACTTTTTGGGTGGTGGTGAGGAGTGGGGGTCGAAGAGAGTTTGTTTGGGACATAAACAATAGTTCCGACCCTGAATTCTTGACAGTAGTTGACAAAGGCGGGGTGAGGGGGTGGGGGGTGTCTGAGATTTGGCAAATTGTTGACATAATTCATAATAGCCCATTACAACATTTGAGTTTTCTAGAAATCTTGTTAGCTAAACAGGTGGAAACTCGTCATAGTACAAATTCCTTGAGACAGTTTTCACCAATTTAGCTAGAACATTTGTATACTGTCATTGAGACAATTGCACAGGGTTATCTAGAAATTATTTATAAATTGTCTGTAAACTCTTAACAGTTCTTGTATACATGGCTTTCATAGTATATTTAAGTAGCTGCAACTTTCGGTAGTGTATTTAAGTAGCTGCAACTTTCGGTAGTGTATTTAAATAGCTGAAACTTCGGTAGTGTATTTATGTAGCTGCAACTTTGGTAGTGTATTTTAAGTAGCTGCAACTTCTGTAGTATACCAAGATATCTAGAGATATGTGTAGTAACAAGCAATCACAAGATAATAAAACATGCAAACACACAAATACATCATACATCCACCCATGCGAGCACGCCACACAAATATATCATACATGCGAGCACGCCACACAAATACATCATACATGCGAGCACGTACACAAATACATATTTCTAACAATGTTTGTGTGAGAAGCTGTCTTTTATCACATCACGAGAGCAAGACGAGGGTATTAATAAATAGGCTGTAGTAGAAACTGCTTTGTTTTTTTTTAATAAAACATGGCTGAATTTATTTACTTTTCACCTCACAAGGAGACGACTATTTCTTTAGCGTACATCTCTTATCTTTTGTAATTCTTTATTTCACTCTTCAATCATCCACCTCTCCCCCATTTGTACTTTCTTATAAAGAGCAATGGTTGAATATCAATTACTTTAGTTCCTTTAGACTTCAAATTTAGTTCAATCATAGATTGCAAAAAGATGTGCTAAAGTTCCTTTTGTCTAAACAATCTCTAAACTTTGTTGAGTGATTCTCATCCTGTTTTTAAACATGTTCCCCTTTTGGAACAGTCTTTATCCAATGCGCCATTTCCATCACGGGCCTAAGAAAAAAAAGTCTCCGACATCAGCAATTACAATGCTTTTTGAGATTTACTGACTATATCGTTCTAAATGATTATCATCAATGACCCACAGTCGAGTCTGTGCCCCCCTCCCCAAATTTTAATGTGTCCCTCTGTAGCGACCAGTAAATGGCCACTGTATACGCTGAGAACTATTGCTCTACTCCCTATAGTCTGTAGAATTTCTTATTTTAATTCAATCATAAATTCTATATCAATACAGTAATTCGTTTAGCTTGTCCAATCTCTAGTCAGTTCAATCTCAGATTATACGTAAGGGTATATCTTTAAGTCTTTGGCACAAACAATGACATATGGGAAGATTCTGCAACAAACTGAGCTACATGGTGTTCTGCATTAACAATAAGGTGCTGGATTGACAAAACAATAATATGTACTAGTAGATAAGCAAATCAGTTAGCAGAGCATATTCTTCGGGAAATCCGAGGTATGAAATGTAGAGACAAATACACTAGCCTAGAGAAACAATTGTGGGAAAAATATCTCTTACGGATCTCTGTACAAGTTACAAAACAGTAAGTTTATAGAAGTGACAAAACTTCATATTTAAACATGTTTCATACGAACGAAAAAAGTGCAGGATCTGGTACAGTACAAGTAGATGCCACCACATAGTCGAGTTATTTCCCTTGTCTATGTAAATTTCGTGTTCATCATTTAATAATTAAATATTAATTTATTTTAGGGTTTGGATGGTTGTGTTCTCATAACTAACCCCAACCGCTAAAAAAAATATTTAAATTATTAAATGATGAACATGAAATTTACAAACATAGACAAGGAAAATAATTAAACATATGGTGGCGTCTACTTGTACTGTACCTATGGTCTTGTGAAAAAGGGGTAATGCAGCTGATCAAGAGCTGAGACTAGCTAAAAAGACACGGGCAGATGATATACAATCAAACAGATCGATAATATGTACTACTATGAAGTGAGTAATCTTCTTGGGTGGGCTGATTGAACTTCTCTCGTGTGGCTTATGGCTAAAACATTTTAGTCCGTCCGTGTAGCTCCAAATTGTATTGTATAAACACGGGGTCATTTGCGTATTCTATAGTCCGTTTAAATCAGCATGACAAGCCATTCTTTAGACTTTCGTTCTCAAACTCCCACTGGATCTCTCTTGCATCAGGACTATGGTGATACTAGATTTCCAGGTGGATGTAGTTCAGGATCGAAATTTTTGTGTGTGGTTTTGTTTTTTTAATGTTTTTTAAATTTACGCCAATGACCCGATGGTAATGGTAATACGTTCAATGTTTTATAACTTTCATAGATCGGTGGATGCCTGTATTCACATGGTTTATCACTTTCATAGATCGGTGTACGCCTGTATTCACATAGTTTATCACTTTCATAGATCGGTGGACGCCTGTATTCACATGTTTTATCACTTTCATATATCGGTGTACGCCTGTATTCACATGGTTTATCACTTTCATAGATCGGTGTACGCCTGTATTCACATAGTTTATCACTTTCATAGATCAGTGGACGCCTGTATTCACATGTTTTATCACTTATGGATGTCAAGAATTCCTGACACTTTCACATTGTAGGTGTTGCTGTCCACATAGTCACATACGCCAATTAACCAGTCATTAGAAATCCATGGCGAGTCTATCCCTGATATAAAGTGATTATCCCATGTCAAAACCGTCCATGGACACTTGGAACCAGCATAGGACATATCAGTCATTTTCCAGTTTATAATTAAGTGAGGACAAGCATGTAACTTTCAAGAACTGGACGTAACAAGTAATCATCATCTTTTGTGATAGATTAACACAAATAACATCAGTACTATAGATAATGTAGTGTGTACAAACTCTGAATTTAGTATCATTCTAGATTATGACGTCCACATTCATTTAGAAACGTACTAGATGCTACACCTGTATCTTATGTAACTCAGACTCGGTCTGTCACATTCTTCAAAGTTATCTTCACCATTTGTGAACACCATACAGGGCATCAAAAATCATTTGGATGGATAAACAAGTCTTGACTTCCACTTCAATGGCACAGGCTATCGAACGCACATAATATTCAGATGACGGCCATTAAGGCGGGCTTCTCTGACTCACACGTTTGAGAACCACCAAATTTGGAACTATTTAACTATTCTGGATCAATGAGCCTCAGTCATATGGATGATATAATTTTGTTTCGTCACTTCTCTGTCTCGTTTCAAATGTACTTAGGCGTGTTTTGTATATTTCCTGTTTGTGTAGTTTGACATCTGACATAGTTTTAATTCTTCCAGTCATCTCCCTATTTTTCTAGGTAATATGAACATCAGTTGTATCCTTCCTTCTTGTCGTTTTTTGGTGTATACCTGTATGGAATTTTGAAACAAGACTTTTGGTCGAAACGTCGATTTGTGCGTGCTGTTATTTGTGTTGCCGGTGATTTGCAAAAATACATTATCCTGTTTCAAGCTTTACACGTTGGATTTCAGTTTTGCACGGTGAGTAAATATTATCAATTCTAGAATGTATATTCGCAATATTTAGTACAATCTGAATTAACAGTCAACCAGTACGGGAATTTTTCAGTGCAAAATGTACAACCTTCAGCCACAATCCCGTCACAGTGATCTTTAGGTGTGAAGATATAAATCACGTTTCAACTGACAGGCTTAAGAATCGTTGACTAGTTTGCAGTTTAGCCGTCTGAAACTTGTTTGAATTTTGGCCCTATAATTCCAGAGCACATATAACATGAATAGCATTATATCGCCCTGGTTTAGTCAGGATGTATTATTGAAATAAAGTAGCATTTTCTCGACATCATCAAGCGCCGTCGCCTCATCGATGATTGGCTTTAACGTAGTTCCAACACTACTATAGTGCACTATGCGATTCTCTATCACGTTCACCTAATGTTTTCCTTCAACTTGTACCTCGTTGCTCGCCTCCCCTCAACTTAACCTTCAAGTAACGTCTTCAACAAGATGTTCGTGTCTTTTAAAAAATACTATTCCAACAAATGTAGAATTTAAAACAAAAATAAATGAGAAACAATTATTCATATACTTTTCATTCACGGAATATGCGTAAACATGACAGCGCCATTATTCAAGCAGTCCATACAAAAAGTAGCGGTATTTGAATTATATGCTCCCCAACAGTCCTCAAGAGACAGATCTGAAGGTGAATCTGTGGGGCAACCATGAGGATCTCCTGCTGACGACTGAATTCATGGAGATGGCCCACCTTCCTGTAAAAAAACTTTTGAGCATTGGAAACTGATCGCAGAAGAAGAAGAATGATAGCAGTATATTCTCTAAAAAAAACCTAGATAGAATAGATTTCATTTGACATTCTTCATTCTGCGCCGTGGAGACGAATTTGTAAATGAAATTCTTAAAAAACAATCAATATCTCAGCACATTAGTGTGTGTGGCTTATTCCATGTTTTCTTCTACGTTCATACGTTCTCATACTACTTTCAGTCAGCAGGATGTAGTCCAGAAAATGGACACGTTGCTTCATGGTTACATCTTAGTTACGACGTGTCTTTCGGACTGAAACATCTTATTTCAGCATTGATTTTGGGTCACTTTGTTCTTTGGGATAGGTCAGTCCACTTCAAATCTCCATAGTATCACACTACGATATGTATGTATGTATGTATGCATGTAGTATGTATGGCCACGGAATTGCTCTTTATAATCCCCAGCAACATAAGGGCTAACACTAATTTAGTATTGGTACTGTTTTAAGAAAAAAAAGGAGGGGTGTTGTAGATATTAATAGTCATGCTGTCTTTTTTTCCTAGAATGTTAGGTCAGCAGCTATATTTACCTAAGAGAGAGGTTTGAACTCAAACCACCAGTATCCATGGTCTTACTGCGTGTGCAGAGATCAGTTACTTTATATGATAAGTTCAGCCACAACCAATCACATCAATTGTATGACACTTGATTGAGCCGCTCTTTTGTTGGCGGGCGACACAAAGAATACGAACAGTGACCAAGGAGAAATTCATATCAATCAGATAAGCCAAGAAAAGTGACCTGGACCGGGTTTTGATGTCCGATCTTATATACACCAACGAACCACGGCTTTATCGTGTTAATATCATCAGATACAGAATACACACACACGCGCAGTTGGAGCGATGATTCCTAATTGACTCTTCATTGAGAAGACCCAGCAACAATTGTCGCCTACTTGGGAGACTAGATTAGATTGTAAAGTGTGTACGCTGATGCGAATATCTATAGTTAAGAACAGCTATTCTAGGATACATTTTAACCGTCTAGGTTAGCTTGCAACTTGTCTTGTCTCGACTATGTTAGTAGGTTAGCTTGCAATTTGTCTTGTCTCGACTATGTTAGTAGGTTAGCTTGCAATTTGTCTTGTCTCGACTATGTTAGTAGGTTAGCTAGCAACTTGTCTTGTCTCGACTATGTTAGTAGGTTAGCTAGCAACTTGTCTTGTCTCGACTATGTTAGTAGGTTAGCTAGCAACTTGTCTTGTCTTATGTTAGACAGACTATCAAATCTATTTAATGTCAAGTGTAATCTTTGCAAAGACGATATTAGGGATATTAGCACCCTGGGCAAGTTCCGCCACCCCCTTTTTTATTACATAAACTAACTATTAGTTAGTTAGTTAGTCGTCGGATCATCATCACTGCAAACTGGACACATCCATAGTTGCTCCGATCTCTCCTTGAGTGTATCCGCCATCACACTTCTGCTGACAGTACCGGTCCTATGCTGGTTGACCATCATTCTTCTGCGCCCTACAAAATGTTCACCTCTAGCAACACCGCATTTCAATCCCTGATCTTTAATCCTAGCCATTGAAAAGGAATCATCATCCACATTAGTCTCACTCTCGCGTGTTATATCTCTTAAGGAGTTTAAAACGTCAGCGCGATCCATTGCCCCATCGCCCTTTGCCACAATCGCACACGATGCCAGTTGATCCGCTCTTTCATTGCCTCGAACGCCCACATGTCCCGGCACGAAAATAAATGTAACCGCTTTCAAGCTTTCATTTCTCAAGGCCTCAATCCACTGTTCGCGAACGAGACCCACTTGTACCTTCTTAATCATACTCATAGAGTCACTCAAGATGCAGACCTGCGTTACTTTCTGTGTGCGTAGCCACTCAAATGCCTTGGTCACCGCCATAGTCTCCATGGTCATACTACTCGTAGTGACCGCAAAGGCACCACTTTCCTCCTTGATCGTTTTACTTGCGCACTGAGCTGTAAAGGCCCAAGCACTGCGAACATGCCTAATTACAGATCCATCAGTGTATATAATCACATCCCCCTCTTTGGTATTCTCACTGATTAAAGCCTGCACTTCTTTCTCCACAGCTGTGGGACACCATTCTCTGCATTCCCTGCTAAGTGATATTACTACTCTCAAACAAGTTTCGAAATCTGTGGGTAGACCTATCCATTCCTCACCAGCTGCCACATCCTGTAATCGGCACACGCTTTGTATTACATCCTCAGCACGTCCCATCCACGACCTTCCTCTCTTGAGTCTGCTGCCTTTAACTTTCTGTATTTCGGAATGCAACGGGTGTTCCTTATCTGCATGTATTTGAAGGTACGCCCGTGCACGGCAATACTGTAATCTATGCTCAGCTGTTGGGCAGTCAAGTAGGTATCGCATAGCTCTTGTCGATGTGTCTCTTGTGCATCCCAGAATGATACGCATTGCTGCATTCTGGACTCTATCCAGTCTTTCGATCTGAGTTTGGCTAAGAGTCAGAATTGCCAGTGCATATTCCACCACAGCCACAACCAAACCCTGGTACAAAAGAAATAACTATTATGGTTATTCGGGCCTTAGAAGTTGGGTGTTTTGGTTTTTTTTTGTCGATTTGTCCTTGGCAACCACTCCGGTCGTCTGTCTAGTTTCGGCGCTGAATCGTGATGTGTTTGATTCTGGATATTGATATTGCTCACTACAATCACCATATCACACTAAACTGGAGATTAAACAATCTTAATAATACATACCAATTTGGACAAGACTAAGATACCGGTTAATTCTTGATTAACTGGTCTCACAGCACGTAGGGCATTCCCTTAAGTGCTCTGCCCTCTGTTCCAGCAGCCATTCGACTCAATGGTGTTTCGAGTCTAATGCTACCAGTTAATTATCACCATTAAATGCCGTTTCCGCAACGAAGGTTCGCTGCAACAGACCTACAACATTCCGTCTCTTGTCGTGGTGGTGCACTCTGCTAGACTAACCTGACCATCTCGTTATGTTACTCTTCCACTTGTATCTCTGCATTCCTCTCGCACGCCTCCCTTCGACTTTACCGTGAGGTAAGGTCTTCAACAAGGTGTCATGTCTTTTGAAATATTCAAAATATTTTATTTGGCTGATCTTTATTTCCTGTAATAATTTCTTTCATCACACTTCTTTGTTTTCTTCTCTTTCTATGATGTTCTTCCCATTCTTCTATATATCAATATCTCAAAGGCATCAATTCTTTCTTCTAATTGTTGTTGATTGTCCATATTTTTGAGCCATATAGAGTAAATGTAACATTTTATAATTCTCCTTTTAGCTTGTTTCTAATATGTTTAGCTGTTATTATTATCCTCACGTCATTGAAAGTATTTTTAGGCCTATCCATTCCTAATTCTGGAGATAATTTTGACAACAATGGAGGTACTACAATTTTTAACATAACATTTTCGCAATATTGGAGGTAATATAATGTATAATCACGTTTATGCTAAATTTGAGATCCTATTATTTGACGTATTATCTCTTCAAGACTGAAATTGATGCAATCCTATTTATCAATACAACTGCAATATGTGTTTATTTATAATATAAATATTTCTTTTTATTGTTCAATATCTATTTCAACAAGATTTATTTTTCTTCTACACAATATATTGTTTACATGAACACACTGAGTCAGACAATGTCACAAAAATTAATTTCAGTTTGGCAAAAACAAGTCTATCCTATGATGTGATATCATTCTCGTCCAAAGAACAACGAATGAATAATTCTGTAATAAGCCGACGGTAAACTTCACAAACATCACAATCATTACTCGAAGAGAAATAATATGTGTATAAAAGCACAATTAACCGCACATTGGCACAACTATATATAACAAATCAAATTTCACCACATACTATCCAAATTGTACATGACAAGCACATTTTGTCACATTGTATTCAAATTATGCTTGTCAAATAAACGTTGTCACATTTTACCACAATTGTGTTTGGAAAGTATATTTTGCAATTCTATCCAATTTGTAATTAACATGTACATTTTGCCACATCCTAACGCAGTCCTATATTAAATGCAAAGTTTACCATAGAATATCCCAATTGTAAAGCAAATTTTACCTTCTAGAATCCGATTTGTACTTAGCAAAGCAAAGTTTACCATACAGAGTCGGATTTGTACTTAACAAAACAAAGTGTATCATATAATATTCCAACTGTACTTAACAAAACAAAGTGTACCATATAATATTCCAACTGTACTTAACAAAACAAAGAGTACTATATAATATCCCGACCGTATTTATTCATAATAGAACAAGTGCACCATGTTTCATACTTACAATAGTATACATAAAAATTAAGTGATACAACTTTTCAACATTGCAATTCCCCATCATCCATCAACAGCTACACAAATATACACATACCTGATTAAATCTGGCTCCCAAGCTCATCAACAACAGATACCAGTAACAGCAAACAACAAGCACACAATATTATCCAACAAATTATTTATCTTGTCTGTAAGTATATACACTTTCACACTTCTATATTGATGACTGACAAATGTAGTAGTCAACTCTAGACTCTGAGCTCGCCGTAAAGTATTTTATGAAAGGACATGACCAAGTCTGTAACAAGTGTTCGGCTGTCATATGGCTGGTGCCACAGGTCTGTTGTGCAGACCTTGTATTCGTGATACAGGTGATGGTTCCATCTGTTTATGTCCTGTTCATAGTCGGAAAATGGTAACCTGGTCACCTCTGAAGGACTTTATCTGGCTGATCACGTTTCCACTATGGAACATCTATGCTTCGGAAAGTAATATATGCATCAACGTTTTAGAATATAGTATCGCCCGTGGGTTGTGAGCGTACGCACGGGGAGCAGAGAATGGAGACACGGTGTAACATGTGTCGCTGAGTCCGAAAGAGGCGCAGAGAATAGCAACACACTGGTGATTAAGTTCTTTCCACCAAATCTAACTCATTGTCAAGCATCAGCCAGATCTGTTGTTTTCACTTCTATGTGTGTCTTCCTCGTACAGATATTATTATTACGTCTAATAATCAAACTTATCCAAGCTGGTATTCATGTCAATCTGTACTGTACTCATCCTGAATACTTTCTGAAATTCAGTTTTCTAATGTGGTAAGATTCGGATTGTAGGTCTTAAATACAGCTTGTGTATTCTCGAATTAGCTTCATACACATAATATTTGATTTCCTCCCTATCTCATCAGCCCTCTCCCCACCTTTGTGAGGTCATATCTTCATCAGGGTTTCAACGATTCTTTTAACTCCAATAATGTGTTCAAAATACACATGAAAATAATTCTTGACTTCTGATAATTTCACTGCTTAAGGTTGTAATCTTTGGTGTGTGTTGTGAGAGAGAGAGAGAGAGAGAGAGAGAGAGAGAGAGTTAGTGAAAACTTCCCCAGTCGAGACACTGGTTATACTCTAATAAAGAAGGATAGAACAGCCTAAATGAGACGTTGAAGCATCTCCACTGCTGTGCTATGAGCAGGCCCATATATTAGATTATAGTGTAATATCTATGGATATTAGATCAGGTTATAAACATGAACTGAATCATAGCACAAGAACATCAAGTAAATTTAAAATGTCCTCTTCTTTGTTCTCTCATACGACCACATTGGTCAAGCTTATAAAGGTGGTCGTCAGTTTCCAGGTTGTTACATTGAATTATACCTGATTTAGGGTCTATGTTACCTCTAATATTTTATGGTAGTGTGCCCTGATTTAATCTAATTGGACTTTGTCCGCTGGTTGAAAGTGGCACGTCTCTCCAAAAGAGAGGCAAACTCATTAACTACCAGATTGTTACATTGTCATATAGTTTGTCCTTGAAGTAGGTAGGGGATGGCTACTTCTGTTCCTCTAATTCTGCTACCTCTGTTCTACTTCTTCTATGAAAACGGCAGTCCTTAAGGTCATGTTCTACCGTCTGCTTGTCTTCTGCACATGGGCACGTCTGTCTGGCCAAGTTTCAGGATATCGTACATGTGATTGTTGAGTCTGTAATGACCAGTTCTAGTTAACCTGGTCTCTCTTCTTGGCAGGGATTGGTACGTATCTCTTACATAATTATCTGGATGTTCCGAGTCAATTATTCACTGTAGCTGCTTTTTTTAAAAATTAACATCTTTAATTCATTATATGATGCGCTGTCTCAATGTGACATTTGATTCCACCCTCTGTAGCCAGTTTATCTGCCTCCTCATTTTTGTATATTTACAGTGGGCAGGAATCCAATGTGCTTTTACTTTGCTGAAACTATTACTCTTCTTCTCGTTCGCAATTTAATGAATCTACACAGCAAGTCCGGTTTTATTAACAAATTCTGCTATATTTGTAAGCCCCACAAGGCTCCGTCGCAGCTTGCTGGAGATATCTGTCTCTGTGGGCCAGTGCTCTTCCATCAGTCTCTCTGATATATTATTTTGACAGATCATTGTTTTATGAGCTAAAACAATCGCGAAACTAGGTCTATATACTGTGAACAATTGATAATTTATAAAGTAAACATTCGGTAAACTGTACAATTTCTATTTGATAAAATACAAACAATTATAAAAATATAAACCGCGAACACTAATTAAACTGTAAGCTGCGAACAATTCTAAAATTATAAATTGTGAACAATTGCAAATCTAGAACATGCGAGCACATTTTAAAACTAAACTGCAAGCAATCGTTTAGATATGAAATGCGAGCAACTGTTAAACTATAGGCTGTTAATGATACTTAAGCTGTTGAATGTAATCCTTTGTTTAACCACAGATGGCGAAAGCTGGTGAAACCAAAGACATAATTAGAGAAGAAAATCAGCAAACAATTTTTTACGTGGGTTATGATTTACTGTCAGCCGGTGCTGACAACACATGTCACAGTACATCACAGAATATATAACATTCAACACCACAATGAAATAGTTAACCCGGTATTAAAGTTCTATGCACAATAATACTGGACATTTTTGCATGAAATTATATAATAAAATTCACATGTTACTCATCCTAGTTTATCGATATAAGCATTTTCCCTTCTTTAGTGATATCTTGAACGATTGATTGGATGTTACGTTAATAATATCCGTTTTGTGTTTGGTGATAGCTCTGGCACATCTATTAATTGCGCATGGACATTTTTTCTGGTGTCAAATCTCATAAATTCTCAGACATCTTAAATTATGTCATCGTTACAGAAATAGTAGGTTAAATTAGGCCTATATAACTTCTAATGGCTATAACGTCACACACGTATCCATGGTAATAAAGACGTCGTATTTATCACAATAACTCACATATATATATTCTAATAAATCACTTAAACAATTACACTAAAATTGTAGTTATACTAATCACAAAAAGGACAGCATCAACTTGTAGTTTTAAATATTTTAAGCAAATGATATAATGCAAAAAATACTGATTTGTTATATTTTGTAATATTTGCTTGAAAAAGGCATGTTTAGCCGAAACGTAATCCGCTTTTGTGAATAGTAGAATTGTATGATTTTGTGCTTACATACTTCGCATATTATTATACAATATTACAACAGTCTAGTCTATTATAAAATCATTACAGAAAACTATACAATAGAAAACAGTTTTATCACACAACAGCAGCAGACTCTGTCAAGCAGGTGTCGTCCCTGGAGGTTCTGGTTCGATGTTGGCAACCAGGTTCGGAATGTATCACGGAGGAGTCCTGTCTAGTGGTCTTGGAAATCACCTGACCATTTTTATTGATTTTAACATTAATATCTCTAGTTATGCAGGGCTTTTTGAATGATGTGTCTGTATACAAAGAACATGATTTGGCTATGTTATTTGTGGCACTGCTTTGGCTATCACAATTTGTTGAGCAAGTTACATACGACGTGCAGCTATAGTTTGAATTGCACGGCAATGATGTATGGCAGAGATTATTTGAAATAATTCCTGGCACTGATTTGTCCGATTTTTGAATATTTTCCTTATGTAATGAGTAACTGCAGAAACTACTAGAACTGTCTGTGAAACGCGAGGGCTGGGAGAGATTTTTACTCGTGTCGCTGCTACCATTTACAAATGTATCTGATTGCAAGTTTGCAGATGTATTTTTACTTTTTTCATTGAATAATGAAAACTGAGGCGTGTTGCCTTTGGAGAAATGATCACTAATATACATGTGCGCCTTGGTGAGGCTTCTCTCACGACGAATATGGATGAGTCTTCTGTGATGACGAGTGTCTGTTCTGAGCATGCGCACAGCGAGTAAGACTAGAAGTACCAGGATAAACCCACCTGCGATTGGGACAGCAATGACTGCAGCTTTAAACCACAGGTCACGATCATCGTCACGGATGCTGTGGTGATTTTTGGAGTGTACAGTATAGTCTTCGTTGGTCGGAGCACTTCCTGCAATTTTCAAAACAAGAATATAAAAGTTAAATAAAAAAGCAACTATTTGGAATATACTGAACAATTAATAATATTGACATCAATTAAGGTGACCATTCATATCTCTTCTCTTTTTCTAAATTGAGATACAGACAATGACAGAGACTGTTGGGGCCAGCATGGATACTGTCAGAACATTGCACCTGGATATAGCACAGAATAACACTGCACCTGGACGCAATGGCTGCTTCGATTGAGACGAACACATGTCTGTTCATGTGCAATTTGGGGAGGACATCGACCCTTAAAGAGTTCATTATGTATTTGATATTTATTTCCAGAATGCATCGTGTAGATGTGTTTTAGGTACGTGATTATATGTCTAACATTGAAAGCTTGGGTAATGTTCAGTTTAGTGCTTGAACTATGGAGTTTATACAAGACTTTCAGATCATATCTTCAACTATAGTCTAGATACAGTAGTCCAGTATTTCTCAATGTCGCAGTCCGTAGACCGGTGCCGGTCCACGAGGCATTAGTGACCGGTCCGCAAGTATCAGTGCAAGTCCCTATACACAGAAGACTTTTGACACTTCGCACTGACACAGATCCCTAGAATATTGGGAAACAAATTGCCGGCCCGGGAAAACGAGTTTGGGAACACTGCTATATTCTATACTCTGCCATGTCGTAAGAATTGTTGCACTGTGACCTGCTATGTCAAAAGTACAGACTAAAATGAGTTGAAAATGGGGTTGGCCATCACATCATAAAATATCAGTCATTCACAAATATCGCCAGTGCCGGAAAAAAGAGCAAAGAATAGCGACAGTAGATACCTTATCGTGTGGAGCTGGAAATATATGATCAAAGTGATTCAGAAGCCATGCTGAAGTCGAATGTCTCAGAACGCAAAGTATCACAACAAATTGGTAAACCATGAAAAAAACGCACTGTTTTCTGGACTTCATCCTGTTAATCTACAGGAGTTTGAGAACAAACGCAGAAGAAGAAAAAAAAACGCATATACCACGCTGGAGCCTCATGCTTCGAGTCGAAAGACATCACAGACAGGTTGTAACGCGCGATATAACGCATATCCGGACCCCATTATTGCATTATTCGCGATATAACGCATATTGTTCCCGGACTGCATTTAAGTAAATCGGCGGGGGATTGAAAACGAAAATAGAAATCGGAGCAAATGATAGTATTTTGACGAATTATACAGAGTCGTGACATTATTTTAAAAGCAGTTACTTCAGTGAGGATTTCAGACTGATACTTTTTCAGTGTGCGCGTGTGAGAGATGGTGTGTGGTGGCAGAAATGACATTGAATGATTCTCAATTATATTTCTTGTTATTAATGGCGAAAAAGAGATGGCGATGGCAGGGGAGATGAAGAGAGTGAGTCAAAAGTTTGTTCCGATGTAGCGTCCAGTTTGAAGAGTACGGGCACTTAATAGTGTCCGTTTAGTACGTATGCCGCCAACAAGTCGGGTGCTCTCAGACGTTTTATCATCCAGTGCCCTCACCATGAAACTTCCACACGCTAAGACTACTAGTATCGATCACTAGCTCTGTCAACACGTGAACACTCCAAGATGCTTTATTGTGTTCGACCGGATGACTGGTGTTGCACCTATGGTCGAATTAATGGGAAACAGGAAAATCGAGAATGGGTGGAGACGGGGATAGGAGACAGCGTGTCTAGTCATCTAATGGAAATTACCACTTTCGCCTGAGTTGGTTTACTTTATTATTAACAGGAGAGAAAAATAACCAGAAATGTTAGTGTAACGGCTTGGTAACAGGTTAAAATATTACATTTGTGTGATTATTGTAGATGCTTGGTTGCAGGTTAGATTTGTCGATTATTGTAGATGCTAGGTAACGTTTAAATTTGTGAATTAGTGTAGATACTAAAAGGTTAAATTTGTGAATTATTTTAAATGCTTGGTAACAGTTACATTTGTGAATTATTGTGTATGCTTGGTAACATATTAAATTTGTCAATTATTGTAGATACGTGATAAGAGGTTTAGATTTGTGAAATAGTGTGGATGCTTGGTCACAGTTACATTTGTGAATTATTGTCGAAGATTGGTAACAGGTTAAATTTGTGAATTATTGTAAATGCTTTGTAACAGGTTAAAATATGTGAACTAGTGCAACAGCTTTCATTTGTGAATTAGCTAAATACATCAAACTTTAGCATTGACCTTAGGTAATTTTTTACAATCTCTGAAATGGGACAACCAACGCCACTAACTCTTCTTTAGTCGCCCTTACGACATGAAACTCATTGTCTTCCATTCCGTTGACACACACGGGTAGAATAGATACAAAATTGAATAAACCAAAGACATTCAACAATTCATATAGAACGAGGCATTTTTTTCTTCATGAACTACGAGCGATGAAGCTCGTTTACTACGAGCAGTGGGGGGAAGTTGTTAGTTGCTAGAAGTTTTTAGCTGGAAGTTGTTACATTCAGAGCTTGAATAGCTCTAAGTTTGGAGCCGGTTTAAGTCTACAAGTAAACCAGGCTGGCTTCTCGCTGGATAGTGGATAATCGGAACAGACAGTTTCAATGGAGTTGAACCGATATTGGGAACCTACAATTCCAGGACGTCTAAGCAGTATCGCACACGTCGCGGGACTTGGACGTAGATATTTTGCATCCTCTACAGACAGATATGGTCCAACGATTGTCATTACGATCGCTGCACAGCCGTATAGAATAGACAAGCATTGTGATATAGGAACCTCGGCATTAAATTCTAGTCGCTTACCATCCCGCATTACTGAAGCATCTCTACACTGTCACAACCAGAGCTTTCTTTCAAACCTAGAAGTTAACATTTACCGGTAAGCTAGGTGAGGGAAATACCTAAAATAGACCAAAAATACCACCTTCGTGTGATTACCAACATTTCATCTTCTTCTTCTGCATTCATTCTCAAACCTCTACAGATTAGTAGAATATAGTCCAGAGAAAGGAATGCGTTATGTAATTGTCAACCGTTTAAGTGCGATATCTGAGCTTTTCGGTTTGACACATCCGATTTCAGCCCGGTCTATGGGTCACTTTGTCCTTTTATGGGATGCACATGCCAACGTCATCTCTCAAACCTCACTAGACGACATGCATGACAGGTTACTGTGTTGCTATTATTTGCTCCCATTTCGGGTCTCTGAAATACATGGGTGGTTCCCAACGTTTAATCTACTTCTTATTTGGTTTTCAAATAAATTAATCGTTGCAAATCCACTCTCAGGTATGTATATAATTATATTGTATGATTATATTTGGTATTTAAGAATGAAAATAGTTATAGAATTGAAATCTGGATGATAAAACTTTCGCCTCGTCCCTTGTTCAACATCAAAAGTCCGCTGCTGTGCCTCTGTATGCATATTTCGTACTGAACACTGCGTAAAAGGTTTAATTCAGTTACCATTTTGTTTACCGTTTACATCTTAACGTTTTGCCTGAGACAGTTTGTGATGTGATATTTTCTAAGCACGGGAGCAAGTGCCTATATTCGTTTTAAATCAACTGCTGGGCCAGTGAAAATAGCTTGGCGGGTCGGACTTTGGCTCACATGCCGTGTTTTTACCTAACTGGGGTTTGACAATTCTTGTTTTGCTGACACACAGGAACGAGATAAAGGAGATTGTAACAGAAATACATTTTGGTTGAAATATCAACATACCTGGCCTAACACTGACAGACAACTTCAATTGCAATTGAAACAAGAATGTTTATTTTGCCAGAAGTTAACGATAGTAAATAATGGCTACAAAAATATTCCGAACTGAAAGGCCTACTTTTGTGCAGGTATACGAAGGTAAATAGACGTTAGAGTGACGTTTTCCAATTTGGTGAATACTTCTCACAGGGGCAATTTGAATAGGAAGGGGAGGGGTGGCGGTAATTATCTAATAATAGTATTCATCGCCTACTTACTAGTATAGTACTTTGAAGTACTTTCTGGTATAGTACTGTGTTGATAGTTACCCCGACGGGGCACCAATAATTTTGAAACTGTGACGTGGGGCAGGATACGAAAATGGTCGAGAAACGATCCCTCCCCTTTCACTTTATATATTCCTCCAGCGTATTGCCTTCCCTTTTCTATCTGTCCTGGAGTGAGTCAAGAAGATAATAAAAAAGGAATGATTCTATCCCAGATCGTCGCATACCTCTTTTGATTATATCCCTTGGCTATGCTACAGGCAAATGAAATTTACTTATTACTAAACATAATCCCAGTCTGCTACCACCCACACAACTCTCCAAACGCTAACCATAACCCTAAATAAATTAATATTTAAATAAATGATAACCTTTTTTCTGATAAACATAGATACGGGAAATAATCAAAAAAGGTAGGTACGCTATCTGGGATAGAACCAACGGAAGAGGTTGTGAAATGAAAGTGAAATTAAATTATGGTGTTGATTAAATAAAGAAAGGAATTATCCGATTTTAATCAACACTTTATATGTCTGGGAGAGCTTACTTCCCTTTCATAAATAGAAATAACTTAAGACAGTCTCTCCTACCTTTTTTTCCCCCACCGAGACCGTCGACAATAGAAAATATATTGGTTAATGGGAAAACATACATATAAAAATGACTCATTTGACTATTCCTGTCATTTTCATTGTTCAATATCATACATTGTATCGAAAGCTAATGAAAATCGCGGAAATAGTCAAATGAATAATTTAGGGAGGCTGTTTTTCCATTAGCCAATCGGTCTTTTATTGACGGTGATCACAGCGCAGACAAAACATGTAAACTGTGAGCTGAAATATCTGCAAGACTGGTTGGTATATGTGAAAAAAAAAGAACGAAGCGCTCACGTTGAAGACGTCGCTTTCAACATAAATTGCCACTGATGTTAGCACAGCTTGAAGCGAGTCGTAAAACAGGGAGACTAGTAGAGGGCCGGCGCCACGAAAGGCCAGACTGTCTAAATATATATACAAGTCCAATTATTATTATTCTTTATATTTAAATCATGACAAAATTCAACAAAAAATCTAAGCACACAAAATATGAACATTACATTCAATACCACCCTGTGTGTGGTCGGGGTAAGAGAGGGGAGCAAAGAATAGCAATAATGTTTATCTTCCATGCATGTCGTAAAAGGCGACTAAGGTGGTTACGGGATGGGGTTGGCTGTCCCATCCCATATAGGATCAGCGACCCAAAGCCATGCTGAAGTCGGATATATTAGGCAGAAAGGTGCAGATATCGCAGCACTGCTGTAAACCATGACACAACGCATTTCGTTCCCGGGCTACATCCTGCTAATTGGCAGGAGTTTGAGAATGAACGCTGAAGAAGAAAAAATTCAATACACACAGCGAGGAATTGTACAATCAGTTCTGTGACTCAGAAACATGGACCAATGGAAAAACTTTGATCAATAGATTCCTGTCCAGAACCGTGACTTTCACCAATAGAAGACCTGTCAACATAATTCAATGGAGTCTTTTGGGTCACTTTATCGGTTATTTCCGTCCATTATGTTGGTCGGCGCTGGCAGGAGACACACGGGCGACACAAAGAATATAAATAGTGGCAAGCGAAACGCACATCCATAAGAAAAACATCACGTAAGAAGGCTGATTCTGCTGTGCTTTGATTCTGCTGCTAGATCTTATTTGGCGGATGGTCGCGGTGGAAAAGAACGTATGAACTAATAAAAGATCATGGTCGAGGCAGAACAGAACGTATGAACTAATAAAAGATCATGGTCGAGGCAGAACAGAACGTATGAACTAATAAAAGATCATGGTCGAGGCAGAACAGAACGTATGAGCTAATAAAAGATCATGGTCGAGGCAGAACAGAACGTATGAACTGGTAAAAGATCATGGTCGAGGCAGAACAGAACGTATGAACTAATAAAAGATCATGGTCGAGGCAGAACAGAACGTATGAACTAATAAAAGATCATGGTCGAGGCAGAACAGAACGTATGAACTGGTAAAAGATCATGGTCGAGGCAGAACAGAACGTATGAACTAATAAAAGATCATGGTCGAGGCAGAACAGAACGTATGAACTAATAAAAGATCATGGTCGAGGCAGAACAGAACGTATGAACTGGTAAAAGATCATGGTCGAGGCAGAACAGAACGTATGAACTGGTAAAAGATCATGGTCGAGGCAGAACAGAACGTATGAACTGGTAAAAGATCATGGTCGAGGCAGAACAGAACGTATGAACTGGTAAAAGACTACCAATGAAGAGCTCATGGTAAGAGCTAGACAGACATCAATATAGATAGAACTCAAAGAAACGGCGCTGGGGACGGTTAGGGAATAGACTAAGAAGACTAACAGAAATCATTGTAAGGCATCCATTGTTCTGGAACCTATATGGATATATAGAATGAGCTGGATCAAAATATACATGGATAAATGAGATACAAATACACAACGAACGGGTAGGACATAGAAATAAATGGTAACAATAGCTAAAAACTTCAAAATACATAAGTCTATAACCCGTTAGGGATCATAGGGATACCACTTGTGATGCACAGGCCTCCATCGATTCCTATCTTCGGCGATGCATATTAGTGAGGGAAAATTCCCATATATCCATTCATTGATATTGTCTTTCAATGATTCTCTTTCTTCATCTTCGATTGCTCCCTGCAGTAACGTTTTTTTATATATGGAAACGTGTCTGCATAAATGTCCAAAACATGCAAGTTTTCGTGGTTCACTATTGAACACGCCTCGTATTATAAACATACAAATTCTCACTTTCTTCTATATTCCTCCTCCCATCCTTGTTCGAGCCAAAATTCCCTGCCCTTCTCCCAACTTCTGCGCCTCCATCGCTTTTGGCAAGATTATTTGCACGTCCACAACATGCTCGACTTCTCCCGTCGTCGTCTTTACCAGGAGGATGTCCTTCTTCATGCCCTGCGTTGTTTCCTTCCTGTCCCGCGTGCTATTGTCTTATCGTTAACCACTCATTAAGGCCCCTTAAACTGATTCTTACAATATTCCCACCCTCAGGATTCTTCTACGTAATTTTTTCATTCTTAAGTCTGACCGTGACTTTCGCTAGTCCGCTTCTTCTTCTTCCCGTTCGCAGTTTGACATGTCTACACAGCAAGTCCTGTTTTCTTAATAAATGCTGCTGTATTTGAAAGCTCCTCAGTGCTCCCATACATCTTTCTGTGGATATCCATCTCTGTAGGCCAGTGTTCATCCCTTAATTGATTTAGTATATTGCAGTTTTGCAGGATATGTTCAGCGATCTGTGGTGCCTGTTTACAAGGGCACAGAGGTGATGGGACCAGCCGTAGTCTGTTTAAGTGGCTGTTTAATCTGTTGTGTCCTGTCCTGAGGCGGAAGATAATAATTTGCTCTGCTCTGTCGAGATAGTGGTAATTGTCTTTTGTGTGGTCGACTTTCCTGATGGTTTTGATGAGGGTTCTCTTTTTCGGTAGGTCATGTCCTTTCCATGTTCGTAAACCCTTTTGGTAAACATTCAAGTCACGGGCTTAGTCTCCTGCCCCATTCTGGCGATCGACAACGTTTCTCCTCAGAGAACAGAATGATACTCAATCATTGTTCTCTTGAGCCCCAAGATCTCAAAACGATCTTACACTTCTGTAAGCCTTTAAAAATACTTTATATATCCATTCTGTTAGCATTTTAATTCCCCATTTCCTCTTACTGTCCATCTCTTTCCCTGCCATCCTCACTCGGTCTACTTTTTTGCTCCTCTTGCCGTATGTAAATGGACCTCGTTGTAACCGTTTGGTCTGGATTGGCATATGTGATGTTGTGGAGATACCTGGGATTTTTTAGAGGTGCTGCTGGACAGTGAAATTCCGTTACGGACATGTGCGTTATGGAGAGTTCCCTCTGTATTTGATTTCATCACCTTCAATATTCTCTTACATGTGGCTTTATCCACCTATGCCCCCACCCCAATCGTTTCGCTTCATTAGACCATATTCTATCCACTATCCTTTATCACATTCTATTCTTTTATCGATTTTTAATTCATATAATTTAAAGACGCTTACACACTGTTTTGAAATTCTCTATTATAGGCACGAGTCGTTAATATTGGTCACGGTCATCTATCGAGTGGACGTCCTCAGTCTCTGTGGGTTGGCTTCTACGATATTTGCAGAGTTGTGTATGGTCGACAGTGACTTTGACTTTCGACATTAGTTACCCTGTACTGCTAGCAGCAGTTATAAGTGTTTTGCGATACACGGCTGGCATATCAGGCTCGGTGATAGTTGCCCACCTCATGTCTTACTGGTGAAATGCAGTACGACATGCAGACCAACATACATTGCCAGCAATGTCAGTTAACGAGTTTAGACGTAAGGTTGGTTCTGTGGGAACTTTCTTTTTCATTTTCGATGACGTTTCATTCCATCCTTTAATATCTTCCTCCTACCATCGTTACACTATATGTGCGTTTTTATGTAACGTATGCTTTGTGTCTGCTGTCTTTTTCTCTGATGAAGGCTTTTTAGTCGAACCGTCGCCGGTCGCTGTGTCTCGTTGCTATTATATTTTGTTTATAATATTGATATTACAACACATACACACACGCACGCACATATATATATATGACACAAGCACACACACCTTCATTTTGATAGCCGTTATAAATAATACAAAGTGAGTTATGCATGACTTGAAAGACCCCAAAAAACTAGCACGAATGTACGCATGCCCAGATTACTGTTTCTAAGCACTATATAATAAAGGATTGCAATAGATTCCAGATCGCTGTGGCATAATTGGAAGTGACAACAGATCTCTTAGCAAGAGAGAAAGATAACTCAAATAAATGGAATGTGAAATTAGATTTCACACATCTGAGACTGGTAGGTTTTTAGAAAGCATCAATGCATGCGTACACCACCTGCAAGAACTAATTGTCCTCATTATGAAATGTCACTAAAAGAACAAACCATTATCTTCAGATTTCCAACTGGACACAACAGAATAGCCACATGTACAGACAGCTTAAATGTGGTGAGACAGTTCTATGCAAACATGTACTGAGCTGATAGATCGCAGGAGACATCCTTCATGCAAATCCACTCTCTCGAGAAGAGAATGAGAAATGAGCCCATGATTTTGAAACTGCTACTTCCGACCTGACAATGGCAGAAAGAAAAATGCTAAAATTTCTTGGTACGAATCTTACCTCTATGGAATGTTCCATTGTACTTAGGTGGCCGTATCACACTAATTTCTATATCCTCTCTGTAGTTACACATATGCTCTGTACAACACAGCAGGAAGGGCAAGTTTCCTGTCACCAAGTCAATTTTTTCAGAGCTAATTACGTCTACCCCACTTCTGCATGCGCCTTGATGTTTCTTGGGTAAACTGTCTAGACATCCGTGCGTCTGATGTGTGGTTTCATCTCGAATCTCGACTGCAGTGAAACACTGCCCAATACTGGACTTGCACATGTATCCAGTGGTTACGCAGCCAGATTCATTGCAGTAACATCGGAGCTCACCTGAATATAATGTAAAACAGATGATCAGTACAATAATTATTGCTTGGAGATATGATTGGTTATTTACTTTTGTTCCCGAACTCCCGCTGGAACTCACGGCGTGACAGGACAATTGTGCTACTAGATTTCCAGCAGGATGTAATTTAGAGAACGGAAATGAGTTGTCATCAATTTATTTGAGCCAATGGTTTAAGCACACCCGCTTTGGCAGTACTTGAGATAGTTCGGACATTCACACAAATGCAGAATATCTAAAGGACTCACTACAGGGCTATCATACTAACAATTATACAACAGTAAACTCTTAGTAGTGGACATGCCAAAATAGTAAGGCTCTTGAGGAAGCCACATTATATTTCATCTGTACAATTACGTTTACCAGTGTGTAGCAACATCCGGGGAACACAGCATTGCATATCACACTGGGGGAATAAGATGAACTCCAGCCCTGACTGCAGGCCCTAGCTACCAACGTGTACGTGGTGTCCCGGCTATAAATAGCGACCCGTTCATGTGTAATTAAAAACAATTCTATGCAGGATTGAACATTCCCTGGGAGAGCCCAGAATCGGGTACATATATTTGGCCTTTCATAATTGGAGAGCCCACTTGAATGGCGGAAAATACATAGATGGCTGTCCCATCAGTATCTATGGCCCAGAGCTGGTTTCAATGGACACCTTTAACAGGAAAGGACGCTTACAATGGAGCTAACGATCATGACTCCAACTCTGTTGCGGAAAGGAAGAAAAGCCACAAAATCACTAGAATACAGCCGCGAGTTGGAATTTTCTTGATATCAAAGAAAGCACTGGAGAAACCAGTCCATAAAAAAAAGTAACAGAAACCACTCCACTTTATATATGAAGTAAGAGAAACCACTCCACTGCATATAGGAAGTAAGAGAAACCACTCCACTGCATATAAAAAGTAGGAGAATCCACTCCACTGCATATAGGAAGTAAGAAATAATTGCACGTATTTCATGGAGATGAAACAATAACCACAAAAGCAAACATTCATTGACGAACGAGCGTAACCCAAGAAGTCTTTCGCACACATTACTAGCAGTATTAACCAGAATTGAGGGTAAGTAAACTAACTACCTACTATTCTATCGAATGCAGAAACTGGATATTTTAGCGCCCTGTGTAAGCTCTGATTTTCCATTATTTTTTACTGAAACAAAAATAATTTTAGTAGTGGAGCCTAGAAAAATTTCTGTTGACGTTCCCAACCTATCGTCGCTACCTAATTTCGTTTACTGATGTTAATATATGCGGAAATCTAAGTAATTGTCCAGCCTTGTTCCTTCAGTGATGTCGCTGTGCTCAGAATCTTGATGCCGGTATCTGTTGATTTCCAACTAAAAGGAAAATTTCTTCTGTTCTCATATCTCCTGCTTTTTCTGAAACCGCTCACAAGAATGTAGATTACAAGATCTGGTTTCTGGTACTTAAACTACATATTTGAGGTCACTGTCATCGAGGCATTTACTTTAGAGCTGATGTCTGCTCTTTATTCGTACCTTTATTTTCGGAACCATCCTTATACGAAGATAAGGCTGTAAAACAAAAACAACTACTATTTGTTACCAGACATTACACTAGACCAGGAAATCGTAAGTGTAACTAATATGTTTGGTATGAAGAGGGATAACCAACAACAACAATCCCTAGTAGTGACTGAGATACCAATCTCGCTGAATATGATGTTCAAAGGCTCAAGAACCGTCAAAGATGAAGTGATCGCACAGAGGTAGCTTACGGCAACACGGATGTATCTATGTTACTGTACTATATACATGTAAACACAATCATTACTGAGATCTATTATGGAACAATGGTTATCACCTTATTGTTGCCTGCAGACACAGTATAACTTTATATAATATAGTCCATGTTGAAAACCGCTGATTTACAATACTATGCGTCTTCGTTTCTGCATTTTTCCCCTCAAACACCGGCAAAATCGAAGAATGTAATCTGGAGAATGGAATATGTTTTGTCATGGTTTACAGCTTGGCTGCGATATCTGCTATTTTCTGCTAGACACATTCAATGTCAGCCGTGGCTTCTGGGTTATTTTAACTATCCATGGAACGGACAGCGAACTCCACTCCTAAGCATTCTTAATTGCTTCTTATGGCGTACATACAGGCAACACTGTCACAATTCTTTCCTCCCTTTTCGACCTTGACAACACACGTGCGGAGTACTCTTTTACGTTCTTTTTAGCTATACGATGAAAACTTTCATAATATTGAAAACTTTATATAAACTTTCTATATGGTGAAAACGTTCTGTAAACTTTCTATACGGTGTAAATTTGTCAAACTTCTGCGTTCGCATTGAAACTCCTGCAGATTAGCAGGATGTAGTCCAGATAACGGAATTCATTGCGTCATGGTTTACAGTTCGGCTGCGATATCTGTCTGCGTCTTTCTGCCTGACACATTCGACTTCAGCGTTGTTTCTGAGTGACTTTGCTTTTCTATACGATGGTGACAGCAAAACCCATTCCCCAAACCTCCTTAATCGCAACTTGTGTCAGGTAGGTAACAGTATCCCTCTTATTTGTTCCCCTTTTGTACCCGACAACAACCTGGAAACGTTGAGACAAGTTTCACCAGTATAACCAAAGAATATATATATACTACACGGGGGAGGGAACTCCAAAACAATATGTATGTTTACAAGCATCCCTTTTGTGGTGACGTCACAGAACCAGTAACATATTCTTCTATCTATTGATGCTTGGTTACAAGTAAGATCTTTCTTTAACTCGCCAGCTGAATACACGGTTCTGGGATGATTTACGTCGGCTGAAGGTGCTGTCCCGCCAATAAACACTCGTAAAACTCGACAGCTCGAGACGAGATTTCAACGCGAGATGCAAGAAGGAAACATTTTTCTGCAATCAGCGATTGCGCTCCACTGTGTGAGCTCTGTCACAAATCACTGATAAACTCGTCTTCTACTTCAACCAGCGCCGTGGCCTGTTGACACATTTCCCGATCTAGTCAAATATGATTTCTGTTACGCACAGACGTAATTATCAGCATTCAAAACAAAACAAACAAAAACATAAAGAAACATCATACATAGACGAATGCACACAGTACAATAAAACTGATAGATAATGAAAATCTTTAGAAAAGCACATATCTACACCCGCGGTTCTCAAAATTGTGTTCGATAACTCTCGGCTGGCAATTGTTCTTCCCTCGCATTCTAAAAAAAAAAGGCTGTCAACTAACTTTTAATATCTCATTAAACATCGTACATATTGTTAGCTACCTTTCTCTATTCTCTAACGTTGATGGGTCTGGGAATCACATATTGAGACTTCCTGGAAGTTTCCATGCACCCTTGGAACCATGTCTCCCACGATGAGAACCACATATCTATAAAATCCAGGATCAACTGGCACATTTAACAGGCTCCCATAAAGAAGATGTATACTGTTAGAACAAAAAAAAGTATCTGAACATGGGAAATGCGCTGTTCTTGTGTTCTACAGAACCGTAACGGTGTGGATTTTAATCAGAGGAGCGTCAAAAAAAATATGTCATATGGGTTCCGTTTATGAATTAGATGTGTGTGTGTGTGTGTATATATATAATTGACAACAAATTAGCGTCAGGAGTGTTGCAGTAACACAGAAATAATACCAGTAATAAAATGTTATTCTTGCTATTCATGTTTGTTTTAATCCCCATGTCTTTCATTCCCATGTTTTGTAATCCTCATGTCTTTCATTCCCATGTTTTGTTATCCTCATGTCTTTCATTCCCATGTTTTGTAATCCTATGTCTTTCATTCCCATGTTTTGTAATCCCCATGTCTTTCATTCCCATGTTTTGTAATCCTCATGAATTACGAACGAACACTCAATTTACTATAAGAATTTTTGGTGATGGAAATGCAAGATGGCTGGGGGGGGGGTGTGGGTGGTTCTTCAGAGCTTTCTGACATACTCTGAATGATTCTAATCTCTCTATGTGACGTGTCCTCCACAGAACGTTGTCCTCATTGCTCACTCTGCAAGCCTCTCGGTTCCCAGCTTCTTCCAGTATCATGTTCAGAAGGTCTTCGATGTTATGTGTCCATCGTAGTCTTCGTCTGCCTCTTGTTCTCTTTTTCTGGAACTTTGCCCTCCATGATTAATCTTTCTAAAGCATTATGTCCGAAATATGCTATTTGTCGTCATGAGTTTCTTGACATTGTATACATATCAGTAGTTTGCCATTGCTTTCTGAGCCGGTTCTAGTTGATTACCAGTTACGGTCTGTGATGCGCCCTTAGCCCAATACGGAGCTTTTCCAACTCCCACATTTGAAGTTGATGTCGATAATACGATCTTCTACCTTCTCCTCCAGCAGTTGTGTGTACAGTAGGAAAAGAATTCCCCTTGTTGAGTAGCTTCAGGTAGTTCAGCTGACTAGCCATGGTTGTTGTCAGGTGGGTGGTGCTGATGTACACAACCAGACTCGCTGAGCCATACTTGAGATAGACAGGAGTGGGGAAATAAAATAGGATCTTGGCCTTCCCGAGGGAGTCATTCACCGTGAAATTACAATCAGAGTGAGTTTATGTGTGAATGTGCATGCGTTTGCTTGGTCAATATTGTATTAAAGCTTCTTGTCGAGTCACAACACTTTCAGCCTAAGACCGAGTATATATTGGTTTCATCGGTACACGTAGTAAGTATGTTCCCCCCATAGTATATGCAAACATCACATGACATCCTGCAGCCATTTGATACCAGGAATTATGAGCAACGAAGCTTTCGTCTCCTATATGTAACGATAGGCTCAACCCTCATTTACACCCCATTCTTAATCTTCATAAATGATCTCCTTAACCTGCTTTATACATACAGAGCCATGTTTGCAGACGACTTTGTCTTATGAAGAAGTGGACCAGACTTATACCTGACTGGAGAGAAACTTAGAAAACCCCCTCTCACAATATCAACATACTGCAAATTCTGGAAATTGAAGGTTAACACCAGTAAAACTACATATACCATATTTATATACACTGCGGAAAAAACAACAACAAAAAAACCACCATTCTTGAAGGAATAAATCGCAAAGAAAACCAAACATACCTAGGGTTTCAGCTGTAAAGGAAGCTAATCTCTAGCAGCTTTATTAATTGCGTCGCAGAAAAGGTATTAATGTGGTTGAACTTACTAAAGCGACATGCAAGTACATTCTGATGAGCCGACAAGATAACAATTAGACATGCAAACATAGGATACGTTAGATCCATATTAGTCTACAATCTTCAATTTCAGGCCACATCATGAAAAAGCTCTTGCACACACTTGGTCAGAGTACACAGCCAGACTCTCCGCTTCATTTGTGGTGGCATGAGATCAACAGCAACAGTGGCCTGAAACATAGAGCCACTAGACATTTGAAGAGAAAAGGCAACTATAGAAGCAGTGTAAAGATATAAACATAGAGCCACTAGACATTTGAAGAGAAAAGGCAACTACAGAAGCTGTGGAAAGATATAAACACTTCCTACAAAACCATCCTAACAAAGTAGTCAACCAATGGACACGCAAAACAAGAGTAAAAAATTCGAAGTACATCTAACAGAAGAATTAAAAACAAGACACATCTTCTTTAAAAGAGAGAGGAATCTGATTCATAATCTCGCCTCCCCCCTCCACACACACACACATACACGCACACACAAACACATCTCCGTGATCTATGAACGACATGAGGAAACTTCACTTCAAACTGCCACGCATCACTGGCGTGTTGCCGCAAGAAAATCATGCCTTGCAATGATACACCTTTTTTTAAAGGCAATACAACACTTGAAGGTGATTGATGTCTAGAAGTATTCAGGGTTAGTTATTTTCTGTCATCAAGAGCTTCGGCAAGTGCTTCTCTAGCATAGTCCTGCTCGCAGATCCCAAATAGCGTCACTGAAAGGGTGTCTATTAATTTAGTCAAGATTAGGGTCATGGTGAACTGAAAAGGTTTGACAGTTGTTTGCAAGGGGAAATGGTGTTGAACAGTATTACTTTAGTTTATTCTAGAGAACTAGGCATACACGAAGCTTAGACAATTTCCAGTTACACTCGTGAAAAAATGGTTCATGGACGAGACATCATGGCAACGCTTCTGGGCAACCGCCTCTTACCGGGAAGCCATCATTGCATCTAGTTCATAAATCTAGATGGATCATGGACACGTTCAGAGATATTCATGCGGGTCTTCCTTCAGAAGGACTTTTCAGTAATTCCATACTTGAGTTTCAACAATAAATCTATTTGTCTCCGGCCCGGTATAATAAGACATTGTTTTCAAACATGAAGTTTCAAACATTTTTTACTCGTACTTTTGCTAGTGTTACATGCACAGCTGACGTCCACTGAGCATGAACTTATTGTTATTTGTTAACATTCATTCTCAAACTCCCGCTGGATATCTCTTGTGAAAGTGCAGTGGTCTTACGCGATTTTCAACAGAATGTAGTCCAGAGAAAGGCGATACGTTGTGTGATCGTTTAATTTTCGACAATGCCCCAACATATCTGATTTCGGCGGCGAATTCACGTCAGTTAGATTTGGTTTGTCTCACACATCTCCAGATCACAGAAGTTGGCTACCCCCATATTACAAATCAAGTAATGTTGATTCTTGATTAGGAACAAGCGTCGCAGCACTGGGGGGTCATTCCCACATATGTTCTGCCTGCCGTTCCATCAGCCACCTAAACGTGTATAAGCTCAGTGTCAGTCAGTTGTTGATTATGCGTTCTTCTGATCTTTCCGGGGAGGGGGCTCTTTCTTCCATCGCCTCTAGTCACTCCCATTTCTACCATTCTTTGAATATGTACATTGTCTCGTTCGACTTCCTCCTCGTCTTCTGGTAGCGTATCCATGACTTCTCTATTCAATTACAAGTAATGTTGAGTGTCATTTAAGGATGTATTTTACAACAGGTGGGAAAGACAAAAACATAATAAGACCCATAACCCGTGATGGCCGTAGGGGTGCTACACTGAATACATCAGCCCTAAAACAACTTTACCCTCAGTATTTCGGATAAGTGTAGAAAAATCACGCTCAGACCATTCCTTGATATTATCGATCCACGATTTTCTCTATCCCCTTTTCCTTCCAACCTCGGCCGTTCCGTGAAAAATAATTTTAGAGAGCGAATCGTGTCTCGTTACATGTTTACACCGTTTCACCACTGTCAAAAGTAGTTCTTGAGAATATGCAAGTTTGTTTTTTTTGCAAATAGCTAAATATATTTGTCTTGTCTTCTTGTCTTGTCTTCTCCATGTGTGCCGCTAGGCGTGATGCGGAGCCGAAATCTTCTTTCTTTTGCTAACTGTGATGCCGCTGCCATAGTGTAGCCTTGGTGTTCTGGTATTTCTCTATTGTCGTCTATTCATCTTCTTCTGTATCTTCCCCTGTTTCTCTTTTCAGATGATCTCCTATTGAAGGATATCGATAGAGTGCGATCTTGTTCCATTCTGATCAGGTGACCGAAGCACTTTTTGAGTTTTTGAGCGTCTATGTATTCTTTGCGCGTTATTGTTTTCATCATATTTCTTATAGTCATTATTTAATCTATTCCTTTTAGTTACCCCAAATGCTATAATCAGAGAGTCCTGGTCTGGCATTGGTCGGCCTGAACACTGAGTTTAGTAACATTCTTTTGGCGATCATGTCGATGTTCTGATGTTTCAGCAGTGGTGCTAATTGGTATAAAACAGAGTGTGCTTTCTGACATCTTGTCTCTATTGCTCTATCTATACTCCCATCTTCCGAGAACACGCTGCTTGTATACTTGAATTCTTTTACTTGGTTGAGTTTTGTGCCGTCTATGTTTATTTCTAGTGTGGTTGATTTTTGCATATCTTCAGTGTGTCTGATTTTGGTTCGTTGATTCTCATGTTGCTAATTTCGCAATAGTTATGTAATACGTTTAGGTGTTTTTTGCAGCTAAGATGTGTCGTTGTATATAAACGCATGATCGTCTGCGAATAGCAATTCGTTTATGCTATACTGTCTTATTTTCTCTGAGCGCTGTATCGCCGTTTTATTTGTGCAAATGACCCGACGAATCCGTCTTCGACGGGGCATGCACTGAGTCCATGTACCGATATTGCTGTATCAATGTTACCGTTTTACCTGGTCCCAAATGAGATAAAAATGTATCAGCACTGTGACCTGACATGCATATCGTAAGACGTAACTTGGCGAAGTTGGCTGTCTCATCCGTACATGGTCGCAGCGACCCATAAGCCATGCTGAAATAAGATACGTCGCGCCTAAAGGATACATGGTTGCAGCGATCCATAAACCATGCTAAAGTAAGATACGTCGCGCCTAAAGGAGGAGATATCTCGTCCAAGCTGTAAATCATGACATACCACATTATTTATTCAGTTTACGTATTGTTAATCTGCAGGAGTTTGAGATAGAACGTAGAAAAAGAAGGTTGAAATTTCATAAAAACGCTCATTGTTGTGAATCCGTCTTCATGTTTTATTGGTGGATACAGACGGACATGTCATTAATGACTATCATGTGACGAATATTCCTGCTACACATTACATGACCGTCTACAATATAAGACCTACTTCTCTGATTTGAAATTCGAGATTTTCATTGGTCACTATGATTATACGCTGCGTGACAGCCAATGAAAATTAAGAATTTTGTATAATAATTGATTGAAGAAGAAGGAAGTTCTTTGCTTTCCGTTTGGACTTCGTCAAATCACAGGCGCCTTAGAATATTGATCTCTAGTTATCGGGACAAAGGTCACGAGGACACTGGCCCTGTAATCAATAATAAACCATCTGTGGTTGCCGGTTATTTTAAACATTTTCATCTTCTAATGAAACGCCACACAACACGAACTGAATGTCCTCACAGCCGCAAACATACAGCAAATTTACGATTTTGCAAAATGTATTAGACTAAGTAAACTAAACCAGATGAAGGCGCAGCACTGGCCCACAGAGGCAGACCATCCTTAGAAAGCTGTATGTGAGCATTGATGAGCGTTCAAATACAGCAACATTTATCAAGAAAACCGGACTTAATGTATAAACATTTTCAACTGCCAAAAATTTGACCGTTGTTTGAAAGGGAACGGGGTTTGACAAAAGATGACGTAAAAAATTAAGTGGTAATTTTTGCATACAGTAATCAAATTATTTGAATTTGAAACATTTTTTTTCTAAAAATATGAAACAAATCATGTAGTTTTTTTTCCACATCTGCATAAGAATGTGTTGTGAGGGGTGATGGTGAAATTTTAGACATTATTAAGCGGGGGGGGGGGGGGTGGGGGTGGAATCACTGAATTCTGGAGTTGAAAGGAGAAGGGAGGGTGTAAATAATTGATAAATAAATATTGTAATTAACGGATAGCCTCTTACTTCTACGTTAAAACCGAGAAAAATAAGGTTCCATGAAAGCAAGTAAATGGTACCATTGCGCCAATTGATGCGGCGTTGGAAAAAATCTGGTATATTGAATATCACGGGACTGGAGACATGATAGATAAACGCCTGCAAACAAGACACTTTCTAACAACACCTGACATCAATTTATTATATACTCAGTTCGTTAACATGATTTTCAAGAGAATCTTCGTTGGAGGAAAGCAAATTTTTCTGATAAATACATACTGTACATTGCTTTTTTTTAAAGCATAGTACTCTGCGAATTATACATTGCTACACACGAGGTTTATACACATCACACCAGGTATGTATGCTACACATCAGGTATATACACTACACACCAGGTATATTTATATTACACACGAGGTATATACACTATACAAAGGTTTATATACTACACCACTATAGGCCCGGTATATTACCTACACACCATTATGTATACTATACACCAGGTATGTTTATATTACACACGAGGTATATACACTATACAACAGGTATATACAGTACAAATACCAACCTCCCTGAAACTCCCTGACGGGAAACGTAGTATTTGACATAACGTAGTATATATATATATATATATATATATATATATATATATATATATATATATATATATATATATATATATATATATATATATATATATATATATATATATATATATATATATATATATATATATATATATATATATATATATATATATATATATATATATATATACTACACATGTCTGCTACACATGGAATGTTATTATGTAATAGAGAATTGGAATTTGGAAATAGTAAAAATACGTGTATTGCCGAGGCCCAAAAGGGAGCATATAATAGTAAACACTGAACTACCATGCATGTCGTAAGATGCGACTAATGAGGTTTCTATGAAGCTGGCTGTCCCACCGCAGTTTGAGAACTAATGAAGAGAAAGAAGAAATTCGTTTTCATGTTTGACCAACGTGTACACCTAAAGTGATGTACTTTTATATACCCGTCAATTATGTTGACTTTTCTAAGATGATCAGGTGCTCATTAGCTGATTGGTTCTAATCAGATGTTAGTTCTAAACAAATTTATTCTAATTGAACCGTAAAACCAAAACGGTGTCCCCTAAACTTGGAAGTCAGTGTTTCAGCCTCTAAGCTATTGCGGCACATATAATCAAACTCGAACTTTGTCAATAGTGGTACTCAGGGCCGCAGATATGTTTCCAGTAAGTAGGGGTTCATTAACCTTAAGAATATGTGATTCGCCCGTTTTGTGCGCAAATGCATCTTCTTGATGAGAAATGTTATGTCCTTTTTGTTAAATAAATGTATTGGGGATTGGGGGGGGGGGGGCAATTTTTTTTGTTACTTTCCTAGTACTAAAAATCAATCCTTATTTGAGACAAGTCGAATCTCTAAAGATATCTTGCAATGGCAGCATTTTTCCCGCGAAATATAGACTAGATACGTCACTCTCGTCACAAGGAGGCTACCAAACTAGAACGTCAAATATAGGAGGTAAAGTTGTGTTTGGTGTGTCTCGGGCGTAGATCGGTGGTAGAGTGGTGTTTGGTGTATCTTGGGCATATATCAGTGTATATCAGTGGTAGAGTGGTATTTGTTGTGTCTCGGGCGTAGATTGGTGGTAGAGTGTGATATTTGGTGTATCTCGCGTATATCGGTGGTAGAGTTGTGTTTAGTGTGTCTCGGACTGCCAAGGTAACAGGTTCAATCACCGCCGTAGGCAGTCGAGAAAGAGAGAGAGAATGGTGCAGTGGAGAAATATGAGGGGAAAAATTAAGGAAGAGAATGAGTGAGATACAGTTCCCATAGAAGCAACCATTTAAATGCGGATCCTGGACGGCAGGTGTGACATGACCACACCTTTTCATTGTCAGCTTCGCAAAGATTGACGGCAGGAGTCGAGAACGTCTCGCCGTAGGTCTGACATCATTTCACACGTTGTCAGGGACATTACAGTTCAGGTGCAAAATTGTTGGAGCCAGTTTGAAATATCAAATTTCAGTAGTTCCGATCTTTCTGTCAGATCAACAAAGTCCCAACCGTCCAAGGCTTATAATAGGCACTCATGTGACCTTGATTTTGAATGGGTGTTTTATTTTTGACATTCCCGACTTGTATTTTGAAATGAAATATCCGGTTCTCCATACTTGTCTTCCACAGGAGCATAGCTTCACAACTAGGTTGGATTCCCTCCAGACAGACTGCCACATGTCTTTAAAAAAACTTGTATACTGCATTGTTACTGTATGCTTTTGAGTGAAGGGAGATTTGTTTTTTTTGTAGGCAATGCGGGGAAAAAAGTCAATTTGCCCTCGAAATAATAGCCATGAAGTGTACATGATGGATTTTTATTGTACATCCAAAAGATAAAATTATGTTCCCAACCGGTGGCTTGAACACATGATCTCAAATGCCTCATGGTTCCAAGACCAGAGTTATGTGCATTCGGCCACGCGTCATATGTGGACATATTGGATATATTTAGGTATGTTGATTATCCTATTCGAACACCGGATCTATCCATAGGTTCTCAGTTCGCAGCTTAAGTAAATCTCTCAGGGTATAGCAGCTGATGGTTCCTTTTGTGTAGGTTGAGTTCTCCTTTTGAAATCTGTCTGGCGTTATATGCCTACTACCCTGATCTTCACTCCAAACTTGCGCATTCTTGATAATGGCTCATGCTCATTAACCTCACAATCCTCCGATCATGCAGCTTCTCGTAGAACATTCAGTATGCCTACTCTGTCCAGTCAATTTGGTTTGCGTGCCTCCCCCTCACCACCATTGGCGGGTCTTGGAGCTACTTCTACATTGTTCTTCAGTCAGTTATCAAGTTACAGCACAAATAGCAGTCATACATACATGCACTGCATTAAGCCTCAGTAAGCAATATTTTCTTTATCTCTTCTGGATTAAATAGACATGCATGAATATTGTGTTGTGTAGTATATCTTGTTGATCTGCAGGAGTTTGAGTAAGAACGCAGAATAAAACGAAATTACCAAATGAAATTACCTTCTGTATTCATATTTTCACGCCCGTAACTTGTCGTTCTTTCTCATATTTAAAAAGGCAGTCACAGCTGGAAAGAAATATATGATATATATACATTGGTGCTAGCATCGGTATTTTCAATGAAGGATAGTGAAAGACAAGAGCTTATCTGAGCTTCAAGCTGTGCGCAAGAAAACTACTTTATCTATAAACGTTTGCAAAGATGAATCATGTATCAGAAGGTTGACTATACACTCAACACACTTATAAAACAAGAAGGGGGCGGGGTTTATAAACAAATACATAAAACGGAACGAATGTTTTACAGAGATTAGAGCATGGTAACCACTTAGAAGCCCAATAGAGAATAAGCTATGAGTAAGTATACGTAAAAATAAATGGTACGTGTGTTAGAAAAGGCTGAGTACCGGTACAACGACGTAGCTTAAATAGGTTCCCAGGATAGTCGACTTTTGTTTTAATGCAAGATGATGTTATGGAGATTATATTTTTAAAAGTTAGTAATAACATTGACGAAAGGACATGGCAGACGCGACATTCGCATATACTCTTGACGAAAAGATGTTTGTCGGTACGTGTGCTAGTTTCTTTGTCGTAGTTTAAATGTCCTTCATTAAACAACGTACTTATTACTAATGTCAAATTCTGTGTTTCGCGCTGAATTGAAATCTGAATCTCCCTAAACACATATTCGTTTGGACAAGAGCAAATACATTTTTTTTTCTTGTTCACTCGACTGAAATCGAATCGGCACTGAAAGGACAGCGATTAAAAGATGCAGATGACGTTATCACGACTGCGACAAGAGAGAGGTATTCACGAATGTTTCCAGCAGTTGTATGTACATTAGCAGAAGTGTGTAGTTGCCGAAGGGACTGCTATGAAGGAAATGTAGTGTTCATAACACTGATGCTACTTATTTCTATATAATCCCATATATATATATATGTTGCGTACGAGACATGGTATATATGACTTTTAAAGATATAGTTTTATACCGTTTGAAATATATTTGTGGGAAGGACTTAGAAACGGATATTGTATGAAATGTGTTTGTTAGAATCAGCTATGTATGAAGTACATTGTTAGAATCAGCTATGTAGGAAGGATGTAAACGTATACAGGACTAACAAGTTTTGTGTAAAGGAAACATCAGAAGGTTATAAACAAGGCCCATATAAAGAGTGACCAGAAAAATCACGGAATTCAACAAAATGATTATGCATGACGAGTTGTTTTGATTCTGCTTGTATAGCTTCTACTGGTGAGAGCCATTTGCAGTGAGCCTCCCCGGAAAACTATACTGGAGCACTGAGCACTGATCACGCTGCAAACATGCACACACGAAGTTAGTTACATGGATAGGTTGCTTATTTGAGGAATGACAAGAATTGACCAATCAGTGGTAAAGGATGAAAAATATAAAAATAGCATCTGCATAACACAAATAAAGCATGTACACCACACAAATATAGCATGTACACCACACAAATATAGCATGTACACCACACAAATATAGCATGTACACCACACATATAAAGCATGTACACCACACAAATAAAGCATGACCACAACGCAAATATAGCTAGTACACCACACAAATATAGCATGTACACCACACAAATAAATCATGACCACAACGCAAATATAGCATGTACACCACACAAATATAGCGTATACATAATACAAATATAGTATTGCACTGCACAAATATTGCATGTGCACAATACACAATGTGAATCTAAGGTGGGTAATATTTCTGTCTTTATACATTCTTGAGACTAACGGGAATTGAACCAGTCCGTTCAACGGCACCAAATCGCCTAGCAACTATTGAACACGCGTTCTTCCGTACTTGACTAACCGCATCTCCAAAAAAAGATGCGATTTCATCAAGCCTTTGAAACCGTGCACACAAAGTCACCAGAACTGACCGATCGAGACAAGGACTATTACAACAACAACAAACATCCCGTACAGGTATTGAAATATCCTCAGTAACAACAAACATATAACATAATATCCGTATTAGTTATACAAGGGCCGATAGGTCTTCTTGTAAACATGGATAACATATATAGACAATACAATTTTGCTTCGAGTAATTGTTTATAATGTCTTTATACAGTGGTTTTCAACATTATTTTTCCTAGACCCCGTTTTGAAACAAATATCCTTAGCCCCTCCCCCCTCCCGTGCTTTCTTTAAAGAAATGTGGTTAGTTTTCTTTACAGACCGCCAACTTTTTCTTAAGGTGCATTGTCTATACAACGTTGGTTATTTGTCATTCAAATAGCTACATTCATATGAATTCATAAGCTTTATTCGCCCCGATCCCCCATTTTTTCAAGTCTCTGTTGCACCCAGCGAGGTCATACGGCAGACGTGGAGAACCACTAGTTCAGGAAACAACTAGTGTCTAGTATCAGGAAACAACTAGTGTCTAGTATCAGGAAACAACTAGTGTCTAGTATCAGGAAACAACTCAACGCACTGGAAATCAGGAGTCTGGGAACGTAGTACTAATGTGGATAAAAACGGAAATAGGTTGAAGTGTTACCAATTATAAACAGCGCGAAATACTGACAAAGAAACACAAGGACGGACGTCGTATCGACTAGAAAAACGTTCATCAGGGCGGATCACAGCAGGTAAACTAAATCTATATTGAAACACACATGTGAAACAGGAACACAATAAAAACAGGGATAAGTAGAGGCCAAATATGTAATCCACAGATAATCACCATTGTCAGAAAACACCTAACGCTCTGGACAGGTGGAGGTTGCAGTATCACTTGTATAATATGGATATAAACAGAAACAGGTTACAGCGTTACCGTTGGTTAGCTGGATAGCTGAATTTTTAGTGTTTGATTCAGTAGTGGGGGGGGGGGGGGGAGGGGGAGAGAAAAAATGAGAGAGAAAATTTCGTGTTTCGCTCTTTTAAGTGTGACATTCATATAATAATTTGAAATCAGACCAGGCTGACCAGTAAAATTGCTTGTCTCGCTGGACTTTTTTTTTGTCCATCCCTGAGTTTAGCATAAACTATGAAGGGGATATGAATAAGAAGGACTAGATTTCGTATAGATGTCGCTATATAAAGTTTAATACTACAACTACACTATTCCACCGTGAACAATCGACAGTGTAAGACACGTGGACTCATTGGTAAATATCCTTATAACTTGACGCCTTTCCCGTGATTTTCATTGGCTGTCGAGTCAAAATATACACAAGGTGACCGAAAAATAACACGGGAAGCCAAATGAGTCACTTTAGAGAGCGTTTAAGAGGATCACTGTACGAGGTTCAATTACCGTTAGAAGGAAGTTATGTACCCAGGCCGTTCAGAAAGCAATGACAAGCCACTACATGTAAATAGTAGATCTGGGAAACATGCCTAAGAAATACTACATCAAATATACTAGATTTATCGCTTTCTAAATAGGATATGCTATCAACTTGTAACATTATCGACATTGAATTATCTATATACGTGAGGTATATGGAGAGGAATGTGTATTATCTATTGAGTTTGTGTGGCATGTATATGATGTATAGGTAGCACTTAGATCATAATTTATGATGTCATTAAGTGAATCCTCGTTGTGGACGTTTACAGCTTGACCTAGTCAAGACACACAAGAGTACACAAGTTTCGTTAAATACATTGTTGATATAGAAGCAATTGTGTTATAACATATTGACTGGGGTGTGTCTGTTGTGTTATGACATACTGACTGGGGTGTGTCTGTTGTGTTATGACATACTGACTGGGGTGTGTCTGTTGTGTTATAACATACTGACTGGGGTGTGTCTGTTGTGTTATAACATATAGATTGAGGTATGTCTGTATGTGGTGGTGACCGTAGCTAAGATTAAACAGACCTCTAGCTTGCCTTTCGCAATGATACAATCCTGCTTACTCATCAAGAAGCATCCTTCTAAAGTGACGAATTTCACTTTTCCCGTGATTTGCATTGGTCATTGTGTGTATACATTATGTCGACAGCCAATGAAAATCACGAGAACAGTTAAATGCTTCCCAATTTAACTTACATGTTTTATATTGTCGATAGGATTAATTTAAACTTAAGTGATGGTAAGAAGGACAGGAAACAGTCACGGGATCCAATTCTGTCTTACTTTATTGTCGACGAAATGGCGTCGGCGAACTTGCATCAACGACACGTCCTAGACCCTCTTATCACCAACGGCTATAAGTTCCGTTTTATTCATAATATGAATTCTAGAACAAATTCCTAAATTATGTATTATCATGTGCCCAGTCCGATCTTAGATGGTTGATAAATTCATAGCTTCGTGAAACTTAGTTGATCAGTTGAAAATTGGTAACACATAAGTTTGAAGGCCAGATCAATGCGGTGATCAAAATAAACATACATGTACATCGCAAAAGGGAGTTGTGTATTTAATCAACTGAGCTATGCACGGGCGGCCATTCCAGTTAAGAGCAACAAAATCAATCTTCAGGGGCTCTATAATTAAACTTTGCCTACATAAGTGGGCTACGTAGCCAGAGCTTGTGCGGGACGCCAAAATGGACGATGTTACTGGTGACTCGCATAATCTCACATAAACATAATTACTGATATATCACGGTGCAAAAAAGACACCGTAGTACCAATGGCTACTGAATCAACATGTACTCATGATAATAAAAAAACAAATTAATTTACAAATTATTGCGAAATAAGACACGAATACATTTTTTCCTTTGGATTACATCCTGTTACCTGCAGACAGGACACAACAGACTAAACAGTCATTTAAATAGACTAAAACTGGTTCCATCTCATCTGTGTCTATGTAGGCAGGCAGCAGAGACATGCCTGGTGTGTAGGCATGTTAAACTGCGATCGAGAAGTTACCAGCAGGAGTTTGAGACCCCTCAAAGGGTGTTATGACACAAGTAATACATCACACTGCGGACTTAGGTAGCTCACAGCTTAGCGCTCTCGCTTTCTGGATGGGTGGAACAAAGACACTTTCTAACTGGGTGGAACAAAGCCATTTTCTAGCTGGTTGGAACACAGCCACTTTCTAGCAGGATGGAACAAAGTCACTTTCTAGCTGGTTGGAACATAGCCACTTTCTGAGTGAAACAGTCACTTTCTAACTGGATAGAGCAAGGTAATTGGATGGAACAAAGTCACTTTCTGAGTGAAACACTCATTTTCTAACTGGATAGAACAAGGCAATTGGATGGAACAAAGTCACTTTCTAGCTGAGTGAAACAGTCACTTTCTAACTGGATAGAACAAGGTAATTGGATGGAACAAAGTCACTTTCTAACTGGGTAGAACAAAGTCACTTTCTAACTAGATGGAACAAAGCCACTTTCTAACTGGGTGGAACAAAACCATTTTCTAGCTGGTTGGAACATAGCCACTTTCTGAGTGAAACAGTCACTTTCTAACTGGATAGAGCAAGGTAATTGGATGGAACAAAGTCACTTTCTAACTGGGTGAAACAGTCACGTTCCTGTTCAACTGGAACATGATACTAAGACATTTCTTTGGTTATTGAGAAACGAACTTTTCTTGATGTCTCAGAGTATTTTGTGTGGTTATGTTTTGCATTTTAGAATTACCCCCTGTGATGGTGCCACCATAAGTGCTTCGCAACCTTGTAAGTCACTGCTTCAACATATTTTTAGTTATAAATTTTATAAATATTGACGTGCCATGAAGTGAACAGTTGCGTGCTACCAGTTACAAAAGTACTGGGTTATGAGACAGGGTACGCCTATCTGTGAATAAAGTGTTGCAACAAGAGCTAATAAATAACTCGTCGAGAAATGTTACAAGCAACAACAGATTCAGTTGTATTAGCTTATCTGTTTACTCTGTACGTACGGCCGAATCTGCCTGGTGATAAACGTATGAATAAAGACGCTGGGACCGGTCTTCCCGATCCGGTATAGAATGCCGGTAGCATATCTCGGCTGCCAAGGAAAACTGTCTCTCCCTGTCCATTTTCTTCCATTTAGCAGTAGATTTGTGGAATCGTGATACTATACCTCAGATAAACACTGAAGGTTAGGTGAGGGCAAATAACCAGGAGCGGTTCGCTAACGCGTGGAAGGTTATCTGTCACGGGGTAGCAATTAATAGACCGCAGGTAAGGAAAGATGAAAGAGTGACTAATACTACACAAACAAATCAGGTAAATGTACCTCAAAACCTGGTCGGCGAGAAAGCTTTCAACGTTGCTAGAGTGCTTACGTGAACATCGCGCTACAACAATACCTCAATGGATAGGAAACAAAGGAATGTACACACATAAATTAACCGTACTTTCTTTGTTGGACATCGAGTTACGTTACTTGTTGGAAAAATCTATTTAACAGTGAAAAAGACATCAGACAAGTCAAATATATATATATATTGTACAAAACTGCACCAATAAGGTGTTTTATCAGGTATTAATACACACAAATAAAAAGAGGGTTAAGACAAGTATGTATTTTATACACAAAAACCATTTTAACTCATATTAAAGATCAATTCAATGATCATTTCATGATCAGTGACAAAATAATAAACAATCTGTGACAGTCATTTCAGCAGAAAGTGAAAAAGTGCTACAAAGACTAATAGATTAAGTCAATGAACAAGTAAAGAATATGATCTAAAAATTGATAAGATATACTGTTTTAAAAAAACGCAACCTTTTTGTAGTTACTTTTATAAAAGATACTCGCTGATTGGACATCAGTCAACCTATCGACTGTGTTCAGCTCATCATTAACTTCTCGTGGTTACCTGAATTGTACTCAGCATTCGAGAAGTCATGAAACAGGTCAAGTGATTGTGTTACGAGTTATTACCCCCCAAAAAAACTTTAATAAACACAAAACTCTGACCATATTATTGATTATTAAATGTGTATTAAAGATTTACATTCATTTGAAAATTCAATGCGTAAATTGAAACTAAAGTCTTAGTCGCAAATAATAAAGGTTCAAACCAAATTTAATGAAGATCATTTCATTATTAAAATTTGAAAGGTTCTTCATACCAAGATTGAAACATTAACTCCGTAAAATAAAATTTTGGTACACCTTTGAAATTTGGTGTCCATTAGCACTGCAATAATGTTGCGTTTGTTTTTTTTGTTTTTTTAAACAGTATATAAGCATTCGAAACTCACAAAAATCACTATAATCAGTAATGTCACAGAGGAGCATAAACTAAAATGTGAAACAAATGTAGTTTTCTGTACTTTTTCTGCTAAAAATGATAGGGGGGGGGGGATTACAGTTATGTTACATATATAATAAATAATGTAGGCCCTGAATTGTTGCAACATGTAGTGGTTGACGTAATTTATGGACATCCCTTTATCCAGTAACAGTACTGCGGCGTGGTTACATCGCTTGGCTGAACTTTGATTGATCTATGCTTGTCATTGGCTGACGACACAACGCATAAGCAAATTGGCCAACTAAAAAACCTGATCTGGCGTATCAGCAAAGATTAGTGACGTTGTTTGCAGAACAAGGTTGGAGGACTTGACGCTTGTTCAACTTTACAACAGATGTTTTATCTGCAGCTGCCCGCACTATAAAATGGTCTTGCTTTGTGATGGTTCTCCACTTGTTTGGTGAATTAGGCAGACATAATCTACGATACATAGTTCCACCCGCTCTTTGTTTCATATTATTGTATGCGAACAACAAACATTAAGTTCTAAACAGTGTAGATGGAAAGAATGATTGCTATAGCTATCCTAAGTGCGACAGCTATTAAAAGAGAGCTCATGAGATCTTACTTAGGCAACGATGGAACCGATAACAGCTCTGAACTAGCCAGAAGCAGTATTTGCGCGCACTTACTTGCCTAATATTACAACAGTAAGTATAGTTGGGTTCACCTCCTGCTGGTTAAGTGACTGAGATTGCCAGGCTGATAGAGTTCAAAGACAGCTCTACGCGCTACTCATTAACTTACTATACTGCATTTTGTCCTGTTAAAGAATGCACAAAGTTAAGAAGTCATGTGGATAGATTGCAGCCAATTTCGGATGCGGATACGGCACATAATGATGATGATGATGATAATGGTGTGCTGCATGAAATCAACTTATAAATAGTTAAAAGAAAGGTATGTGTCATAGCAGTCGCCACGACCTGTATATTACTTTAAAAAATCTTTTCAAGACCACGTTCTGTTCAAAATAAGAAAAAACTAATCAGGGCAGACCAAGAAGCATATAAGAAAAATAGAGACCATGAAGGACTTGACAGAGATGGAAATCACACGGAGAAGAGAGGCCATGATTTACAGAAATGAGAATCACATGGAATGAGGTTGAGAACATATTCAAGGATAAGTACAAATGTAAAATCATTCAATATACATCCAGGATGACCAGACACTCTACTAAGCCCATGTGTTTGACTGATATATTTGATTTAATTACACACTGCCTGAATCAAACACATATTTTGGACATAATAAAACACATGGCACATTGTTGAATACATTACCCACCGAAGACGGATGTGTCGGTCTATTAGCACAAATAAAACGGCTGCACAACGCATTTCCATTCTCTGGACTACATTCTTCAGGAAATCTAATAGGACCATGGTCCTGCTACAAGAGATATCCAGTGGGAGTTTGAGAATGAACGATGAAGAAGGAGAATACATTACTTGATGGTAGAGTTTAGGGAAGGCGAGCACGATGTTGTCAGATATACTAGTGGGAGGGAAGCATCACTGCATGGACAGGAAACATTCTGTCACGATGCACCACCAAGGCAAGAGACAAAATTTTTGAGATCCATTTCAGCCAACATTCGCTGCGGAGACGGCAACCGTTACTGATGATGACTGACTGGGTGATTTTGTTGACATCTTCGGGTACAACAATGATGATCTGACAACCAAGTCACTAGAACAAATCACTAGAAAGCTACTTAATAACCACTTCAATTCAGCATTGTTTGCTTGTAACGCTTTTCTGGGCAATATTTGGTTGCAGTAAACTGGAATTTGTTTATGAACTGACTGCATGCGCAACTGCCTACGACGAAAACTGAATCGGGTACCTTTCTCGTCTTAGACACGTTCTGTACCTCTCGCCACATGTCAGGGTATCTAACTAGAGTTACCAATAATCGGGTGTACGGCAGAGAGCATATACTTGAAGTGTACAAAGTTGTAAAAAGAAACCTTTTGTAATAGATATTGATTATATTCTTCTTATTATAGTGGATGGCGAATGTCACAATGTAACGTGCAACCTAAAAAAAAGGGGGGGAACTGGGGTAACAAGTTATGTATAGATATCAGGGTCGTAGATACGTTGTTAGTAAAAGGAGTCGCCCATGTTTTGCCGGGGCCAGAGTGGAACAAAGAATAGCAACACTGTTTATCTTCCATGCATGTCATAAGAGGCGACTAAGAAGGATGAAGTTGACAGTCCCATTCCAAATAGGGTCATTGACCCAAAGACATGCTGAAGTCGAATGTGTCAGGCCGAAGGGCGCAGATTCGCAGCGCTGCTGTAAACCATGACACAGCGCATTCCGTTCTCCGGACTACATCCTGTTAATCTGCAGTAGTTTGAGAAAAAACGCAGAAGGTGAAGTAAAAGGGGAGTGGGTTTACCTAAAAGAAAAAAGGATATTAGTCCATTTTCGTAGCTGACTTCCCAATTTTGATGTTAAATTTAATGATATTTTCGTGGAAAATCGATACGGTATTGGTAATACCCACCTTTTGGAAAAATGAAAAATGTCTAGTATTAAGTCTTGTTCTGATTTGGTAGGGGGGACAAGGTGTTCATTTCAATCCTCTTGTCTATGGGCTCGACAGCCATGAACCGCCAAATCATTTTCTGCATTCATTCTCAAACTGCTGCATATCAACAGAATACAGTCTAAATAACAGAATGTAATGTGTAATGGCTTATAGAATGTAATGTGTAATGGCTTATAGATTATCTGCGATACACACGATTTTTGAGCTGATACATCCGACGTCAGCTTGGGCTATGGGTCACAGTGGCCCTTTGTGGGATGGAACAATTAACTTCATTCCCTAAACCTCCTTAGTCGCATATATGACATGTCTGTTGGTTAACAATGCTGCTATTCTTTTTTGTTTCCCTTCCGGGCCCCTTCAACATACCGACGGAAAGCACAATCAATATCATTGTTTGGACTATGTGACATTATTGTGCATATATACAAGTATATATATATACATAAAAACGCTAGAAGTAATTAATTTTTCTGAATGTCCAGATTCGGTATCTTATGATGCTATTTTGTAGATTATTATTTTGTGTTTTCGTTTGTTCTCAAACCACCACCAATGTGAAACCAGTACTGCAGCTTCGTTGTATTTTTCTGCTAAAATACTTTTTTTTTTGGTGGTGAAATTCTTGAAATTTGTTGACAATGAGGGCATAAAAAAATTAGCTGCAAATTGCTGACATCATTAATGCATATCCCCTCGATTCAATGCTTAACTATCAATAAAATGAAAATTTTCCTTCTTTCTATTCAGTGAATCCGGTCGTCTGACTTTTGACAAGATGTAGGCAAAAATAGGAAATACAGGGTTAATCCAATCCACCATGATGCCAGTCAATTACCTAATGGTATAGTTTTTTTTTCTTAGTATATTTGCCCCATGTGTTTCATATACATTGCATGAAAACTAGGGCACGTACTCTCAAGGTTCGCTACTTTCATGTTTTACTAACCTGGTTGTAATATGTTAGTAATTAGATGACTACTAGATGCCGAGAGCCACTCATTGCTCTATATATGAAACCCAGCGTTATGTAATAACCGCGATGCTAAAATCTCCACGCTGTGCATCTTCGCATCGTCCACACGTAGATTCGTGGCTCTTACCATTCATCTGACTAATGCGTTATGAGAACACCACGGACTGTGTAGACAGAGATGGAATGAGAATCAAGACAACTAATCTTTCTACAGCTTTGAACAAATACAACTTGAGAAAATTTTACCGTAGGATACGACTGGCAATATGGACAATTTTCGGCGTAATCGCACGCACGGTTTTCGAACTCCCCCAGACATTAGTGTCACACTTAAATTAAATAAAAAGCAATACCGCCGGAAATAAACAGCTTAATACAACAACTAGAAACATAACATTCTTAACATTTTACAATAGTACCGTGCATTGTTCTCAATTCCCCCAGACCATAGGGTCATACTTAGATAACGCCCGTGTGTTGCCTGGGCCCGAAAGGGGAGCAAAGAATAGCAACAATTTTTACCTTCCAGACATGTCGTAAAAGGCGACTAAGGAGGTTATGGGATGGAGTTGGCTGTCCCATTCCATATAAGGTCAGTGACCCAAAGCCATGCCGAAGTCGGATGTGTCAGGCCGAAAGGCGCAGATATCGCAGCAATGCTGTAAACCGTAGCACAACGCACTCCGGACTACATCCTGCTAATCTGCAGGAGTTTGAGAACGAACGCAGAAGAAGAAGAAACATTTAGATAAAAGGCATCTTAGCCAAAAATAAACATCAACTCCACCTAGCAACATAGATAATATTTAGCAATAGCACGCAAGGCTTTTCAAACACTCAGACCATTAGGTCACATTTAGATAAAAGCTAACACGGCCTGATATAACCAAACTTACTTCTGTCTTAGGTTAAAAGAGTCGTGCCTCAGCTAAGAGGCTTTAATCCCCCATTTCACAAACAAACAAAGAAGAAAAAAATGTCCTTGTTTCTGTGTCGCTGTTTTTCCCCCCATTTACAATATTATGCACTGAACATTTGTTTTTAGTGGCATCACTTCCTATGTGTGTTACTGCGGCACTCCCCACGTAGCCAGATATCCTCTGGCACTTTGGATATTTCATCCCGACTTTTATTAGTTTTTCTACACATAACAAAATAATAGCTCAGGAAAGCAATGTTAGTAGGTCGCAAAAGTCACGATACTAAGACAAATTTCGAAGTCATTACAGAAACAGCCTGAAAGGTCTTTACCAAACACAACTGAGTATGTTTACGAAATAGGCAAAAGTACCTAAATACAATGCGCATAGTTCGCCTTGTGGTACACTCTGGGACAACGAAATAAGTTAGCACAGACTAAGGCATAGGTTCAAATGAAAGGTGGTTTTATCTCTATGAATATGTCACCATGTTTGTAAATATTGCCGTGAGAGGGAACATTCACCATTTCTTGAAACACCTAACAGCGAAAGGGAAATTCCCGGAACCGCTTTTCTTTTCCGAGACACGAAGTGGGTATTAGCGCCCCATTTATCTGGTCCATATAAAATAGGCAATAGCGTTTCACTAGCTTTGGCCTGAAACAAATGTATTATCTGAGTAACCATCTAACCCATTTTTTGCATATGACGTTACATTTGGTTAGACCCAATATATATATATTATATGTGTAAATCACGTCCAGTTTTTATAAACGAATGAAATCCTTGGATCTTTGTCGGCATACTAATTATTGTGTATCAAGAAAAGAAGTTTTACCACTTCAGGCACAGACACTGTGAGTTGCTTAGGCATAGACGTGTCTACAATTACAATAATGTGTCCACTGTGTTTGCATATGAATACATTTTGAAGATGATTTCTTAAATGATCGAGTAGCTTCATTGCAGAATTGCTTTTAAAATCTTATTTGCGATCTGCTCTAATGTCATAAAATTTACTCGCAGGCTCATTTTTGCAACTACTAACTATACACTTTATGTAGAAACTTTTCTGACATCTGATGTGAGCGGGACACCGTCTGTTTTGTGTTCGAGAGTACTAAATAGTCCATTTTTACGCTTAAATCATGCCGATTGTAAGATCAACAAATCATGTGTAAATGACTTTTTATAGTTTACTGTAAAACATTAATTATGTCTGTGTGATGTACATTAAGAAGCAGATTTTATTATCTATATCGAATAGAATCAAAATTTGACACGATGTCCGCATTTTAATGAAAAAAAGGAATGCGCAGGGTCTATAATATTTCAAATTCGCACACAAAATTTCAGTTATACGTTATATGTATTTGATGAAATACATCATTTTAAAGTTGGGCAAAGCTGGTGAAATCAAATGACTGTCAGTCAATTTCCTAATAGTATGTTGTTTTTTTGTGTTCGTTCTCAAGCTCCTGCAGATTAGCAGAATGTAGTCCGGAGAACGGAATGCTTTGTGTCATGGTTTACAGCATTACTGCGATATATGTGCCTATCGGCCTGACACATCCGGCTTCAGAATGGCTTTGAGTCACTGACCCTATATGGGATGGGACAGCCACCTCCATCCGATAACCTCCTTAGTCGCCTTTTACGACATGCGTGAAAGGTAAACAGTGTTGCTATTCTTTGCTCCCCTTTCGGGCCCCGGCAACACACGGGCGGATGTTTAAGCATTATCGCTATAATTATGGTTTATTGTACAAGTGGTTACATCCTTGTGCACCCCCTCTCTCTCTCTCATGGTAAGATATTCATTACACAAGAACCACTTTCTAGCCCCCCCCCCCCCCCCCCGCTGTGACGATTTTGTAAACCACCAAATATCAAATCTCCTCACACCCTCAAATCACCGAGGCTTCCGTAAGATCCACGCTGAGATCACTACCTTAGATGACATCATCCTACTTGGATATCCAGGGCCGGTCTTAGGCTATTGCAAGCTATGCGGCCGCAGTGGGCCCCGCATTTCATAGGCCCATAAATTCATATTAGAATGTATTTTATTATCCTCTTCCCTACCCAGACTGGGCCCCGCGCAATCCGTTTCGCATTAGGCCCCTCATTTGTTAGGGCCGGCCCTGTGGATATCTGACAATTATATAACTACTCAATGTGCTCTTGTTGATTCTCGTCGTCATCAAGTTTCGAACCCTAGATCTCTTACACAGTGCAAACTGCTAAATTACTACACTATGAACAGTTCGAACGTGGCGTGCGAAAACATCTAAACATGTAAACGAATTTCCCATAGTGGGGTCCAAGCCCCACAGGGGGGTGGACAATTTGATTGTTCAGGACACAATTCAGGGGGGAATACTACAATTTTTGAATATTCAAAATATATGTATATGTTATATAGGGGGCATCAGAATTTTAGAAAGACACAGGTGGGGCATGGTAAAAAAAAAAAGGTTGGGAAACACGGATCTAAACCATAAGTGTTTCTCAAATGTTGGTCATCTCAAGTGTTCAAGTGTTGAAAGTTCTAGCATAACAGGGGACGTAGACACGAGAAATCTATTACGGACAATCCTTCAATAGAAAGACAATTTGCTATGAAATCATGATGTATTCCGAACAGTAAAGCCGCTTATCGGGAATGTACAGAACAGAAGCAAGTACTATTGTTTGCATTTAGTTATCGAGTTAGAACTACTACAAACACTTCATATGAGTGGTTTTATTGACACTATTCTGTTGCCTACAGGTGTCTCTAGCATTAACCTCCGTGTTGCTTTTGAACAAGGGACTGTTAAGATATCTTTTAGGGGACTTCATATTTATATGATACAGTAACCATTTCAAGGGCGATACATCAGAGAATGTAGTAGCTGTTAGACTTGTAGTTATGTATGTGATCTGTGTTTCCACGGAACTGTACTATCTGATAACATAGTTTTACTGAAGCTACTATTATCTTTGTGCCTGTTGACCCAATATATGTAACTTTACATGTTTGTTGATCGCAACTTTATCGTGTGTCTATAATTGTTGAACACTGTTACTTTCATTGTTTTTAAGTTAATATTTTGTATTATTGTTTAAATTACTAGTCTTTACAAGAGAGAATGAAATAGCATAGTGAAATCATCCGATATTGGACAATGGAAACAACAAGAAACAGAGGAAGACCAAAAAGTAGGTGGATTGAAGGAATTTATAAACGTTCTGAGACGTCATAATATTACTGCATATCAAATTAGCAAACATGCCATAACCCGAAGGCCGATCGTCACTTAACCCTGCGACTCCTAACAGCAAAAGAAGAGAGAGAAAAAACAATATAAAGATAGATAGAAAATAGATATAATAAATTTAAAACAGACTAAATCGACGTTTTAACAATAATGCCATTATATAAAAAAAATGCAGGACAAGGAGAAGAAACAATATAAAATTATTAATGGACTAGAATGCAGACATATAACTATAGAAAAAATCCAAGACAATAATGACGACACTTTGACAGGATATCACAACCCAACTAAGAGACATGCCTGTCGACAATGTTGTTTGTAACGTGTGATAGCTCACAGCCGGGTTCATATATATATGCGCCGTTCTGTTGGACATATACGTTTTCAAGACGGTAGTTTAACAAGTGTTTATTATCTTCTACTCTTTAGACAACACAACTATCATGGTAACCTTTTTCTGCATATCATGAGTAAAGAGGACATTATACATCTAGCTGACTAAAATGAGGGTCTACCCAACATGATAATAATAATGATAATATTCATCAGAAGGTAGCTCTTTATAGACCACAGCCTTTCTGACAAAAGCATATTTCTTCCTCAGTGAAGTAAACGAGGCGACTCTCAAGCTCGTATATTGTTTCTTGTTTCGAAGACGTGACTCCCAAGCTCGTATATGGTTTCTTATTTCAAAGACGTGACTCCCAAGCTCGTATATGGTTTCTTATTTCGAAGACGTGACTCCCAAGCTCGTATATTGTTTCTTATTTTGAAGACGTGACTCCCAAGCTCGTATATGGTTTCTTGTCTCGGAGACATGGCTGTGTTAAGGTACGTTTTGATGCATGTTTAGTCACCGAATGGAGACATCCCAGTGAAGCAGTATCACGGTACAGTCACATCCTGCAGCACAGTAATATGTACTTTTTACCAACTTTTTCATAATTCTTCTGTCACATTTGTTGAAACATCTGCAGTGATGGTACATTTGCTATTTCCCGTCACCCTGGAGTCAGGTCCCAACAGGACAAAAATCGTCTGGTCTGCGCTTCTTTGTCTTCTATGGAAATAATTTTATAGAAGACACAAGTAAGAAATTCAAACATGTGTGGCGGACAACAGAACGTACAACATGAAATATATACCTGTAAAGATGAATGTTAGAGGCTTTTTCACTGAAAGAAAAGCTTCAGTAGATAGATAGTCATAACATCTACTATAAGTAGAATGTAACATGCTGGTAGGACACTAGTACGTTATATCATCTACTAGAAGTAGAATGTAACATGCTGGTAGGACACTAGTACGTTATATCATCTACTAGAAGTAGAATGTAACATGCTGGTAGGACACTAGTAAGTTATATCATCTACTAGAAGTAGAATGTAACATGCTGGTAGGACACTAGTAAGTTATATCACCTACTAGAAGTAGAATGTAACATGCTGGTAGGACACTAGTAAGTTATATCATCTACTAGAAGTAGAATGTAACATGCTGGTAGGACACTAGTAATTTATATCATCTACTAGAAGTAGAATGTAACATGCTGGTAGGACACTAGTAAGTTATATCATCTACTAGAAGTAGAATGTAACATCTTGGTTTGTCTGGTAGGTCACTGGTAAGACCCACAGAGAGTATGCTCTTCGTGGACAATAAAAAAAATACTTTCACAATTTTTCCATAGCAACCACAGTAATCCAAATTATTAAAAGCTCCCCCCATATGATGAACCATGAATGTCTACAATATTAGACACATTGGCTAATGAGAAGCCTTATTAATGAGTCTTTTGACTATTCTCGTGATTTTTATTGGTCACTATGATTATACTTTGCGTGACAGTCAATGAAAATCAAGGGAATAGTCAAATGACATTTTTAGAAGGATTTATTTCCCATTAGTCTTATAGTAGGATGACCAGATTTACTAGACTAAAAAATGAGACATTTAGCCTTTTTCCAGCCTTAAAAATGGGAACAAAAGGGGACGAGCAGAACACAAATTCATGTAGTATGCAATTAGTATATAGCATATTTAACAAGTTATTTTTCACTTATAATATATAACTGAGGTGTATTATAAGTGTTGTCGCATTATCTGTAACAATTTAAAAGTATTTCAGACAATTATTTCTTGCAAAATATATGACACTTGTGTGTATTATAGACTACAAGAATAGATAACATTACTATGACATAATAACTGACAGAAATAAAACTTGTCCACGTGACTAAGAACTGTACTACAATGTATCAACATCATCATTCACATATTTATGTGAAGAAACTTTTTTTTTTCAAAAGTTTCTCATCTCTTGAGATTACACTCGTGAAATTCTTTGCATGAAACAGTCTTAAATTTTTTAATTTGTTGAAACATCAACTCAAGTTAATAGTTGCCAGCTTAATCCAGTGAAATGATTGCGAAGGTTGGAGATGGTAAATCCACTTATTTAAATATTGTAGGAAAGTATTGTAGAATAAATGTGTGGTGTCCAAAAATTCGTTTTCATCCAAATCACCCTCATCTTCAAGTATAGAAATAATTGTCATTTTGAGTGTTTGGAAATTTTCAATTTTTCTGTCTCAACACATCTTGTTCTTCTGCCACTTCAGTTGCCAAAATATTATCCCTGTATATTTTTATTACTGTTGCAGAGAATATTTTCAGCTGGCTTTAGAGAAAATAAAGCCACAGTAATCAATTATGATTATTAAAAAATCCTTTCAGTAGTGTAGGGTATTTATCTTGTGAAATGAAAATAGGACTTGAGCCCATCATACATATCAATAACCCTACTCACAGCTGACAGTAATGATAACCATCTAGTTATAATCATCCAAGAACTCACAGCTGGCAGTAATGATAACCATCTAGTGATAACCATCCAAGAACTCACAGCTGGCAGTAATGATAACCATCTAGTTATAACCATCCAAGAACTCACAGCTGGCAGTAATGATAACCATCTAGTGATAACCATCCAAGAACTCACAGCTGGCAGTAATGATAACCATCTAGTTATAACCATCCAAGAACACGTTTATATTCTATGTTTACAAATTCACAGAAATTCTTCAATTCCTCTACTCTTACAGAGTCAATATGAAAATATTGAAAAACGTTCACAATTGTTTCATTGTTGACTGGCAACATATCAGCACTTGTCTGAACACTATTGTGGACAATGTGAGCATCTCAACAAATACAATGAATGTTGTTCTTTAAGACTTTATTAAGTCATGCAAGTACATCGTTGGAACCGCCCCTTTGTATCCACTGAAGCTGGTATTACAATTATCACCAAAAAATACAATAACCTTTTCTATCAATTGATGTGTCTGCAAAATGTTCACGATGTGATGTGCGAGAGGTTTCGCTGTTTTCCCCAGTTATGTTCTGAAACTCAATCACCTTGATTCGAATGCGTTTATCCGGAATAAAATACCTAACAAGTACCGTTATCAACTTCAAAACCCAATGGTTTGATGTGTCCAATATAATTGAAATATAACTTTCAATTCTATGTCAATTTCTCACATTCCAAAAGGTGCTAGGACATTTACTAGAATTGATTTGCACTTCGCCCACGTGTAAATTTCTTTTCCAATAAATGTATAACTATTGCAGATGTTACAATCCATTGATCTCATGGAAAGGTTATATTTCATCACATGAAATGCAAACATATTCTCTTTGGCTGATAGAAGCTTACTTTCATCAGTTAACTGCCCTGTCTCATCTCCTGAAAAACATGCTGCAACACCTTGGCTTGAACTTCTAGCAGCTACTGTCATTTTGTTTTTCTGAAATCTTCAAGTGCTGTTTTACATTATAAAGACCTACAATGTCAATAGAAAACACGGAATGACTACAGTACATTGGACCTTGCCTAGTGTGGCGTCTTCTTTTAGGAAGGTATACTTCTCTTTGATGTTCCTACTAAAACTGCACTTTCTTATCATGCATGAGACTTAGCGACTAAAACTTTATTAACTTAGAAGAGTAAACATCCTGTAAGGCATGTTAACTGTCGGGAAATATGTTTTATATAACATAGAGGACAATCGCTCATTTTGTACAAATATTCGATATGACATGAGATAAAATTGATAACAATTATCATGTCACTTCACTTAGCGGTCATGTCATTTATGGGGGGGTCAAAACGGGACTGAAATTGGGAAAACGGACAATTTAGTGTTCCCTTTGAGTTTCATTGGGACAAGATTCCCAAAAGTGAGACTATCCCAGAAAGAGTGGACATTTGGTCACCCTATCTTATAGACTGTCGGGGATAAACAGAGTAAATTGAACAATCTTACTACTGTAAAGGAACGCACAGAAATGTTTTGTTTATAACGAACTGTTGCTGTGACGTGTTAAATTCCGTACCTGATCCTTGTATCTATCGATCCATGGATGAGCAATCAAGTACAGTGAGCGAGATATTAAACATGAAAAGGAGTTGGGGTGTCGATTTCTCTCACAGAGGCAGCTGGCACTTGTTCTGCTGCCCTAGTTAATACTTTGTTTTCTTCTTTATGTTCATTCTCAAACTCCTGCAGATTAGCAAGATGAAGCCCAGAGGACGGTTAGGTTTTCCCTGTCTAAATGTGAACTGTTGTGCCAAGTACAGAAAAACTTAAGAATAAGAGACGGAAGCCGTGGTACGTAATCGCCACCTACTGGACTTCGGTGCCAGAATAAACATTGTCTAGACACGTTTGGATGGCGGTCCACTTTCCGGTTAAAGGGTGTCTGTAAATGAAAAGATATTTTTACAGCTGACGCTTCGTGACGCAATACAAGTCAGAGGCTCCAGAGTTATTGCCAATCCCACGGGAGAAATGACCGCAAGAATCAATGCCTTGGTTTACATTTCCAATTTTGACCAGAACCTACGTCGCCTCCTGCGTAATGTTTTCAGATGCTCGGCGCCGAAATAAAAACAAAGTGTCACCAAATCAACAGAAAGCGACGGTAATTGTTACTCCGCTCCAAAATAACCCTCCAGGCACTTTCCCACTCCTCAAAGAAACTGACAATCTTTTCACAGTCGTCTTTTCCCAGAGTCCTTAAAATAGATGTGGATGGCTTCGGATGAGAAAACGGAAACTGACGAATCCTGAAGGCATAGCCACGGCGTGGACACGATCCGGTTAACTATTTGCACTATCTAAATGACGATGCGGAGACGCTGAGGATTGTGAGAATCAAAATGCAGAGGAAGTATTGAACGACTCGTGAAAACTAATGAAACAGCGGTAAAAGTCTCATCACTATCAGGTGTCGAGCGGGCTGGTGTAGGTGATCATGTATCTCCACAACTCTTTTCTGTCTCTTTTATCAGGATCGTTGTTAAATACTTTCATTGTATACATACATTGGATAAACAATTATATCGCATACATAATTTCATAGCATACAAACTTACACTGGCTACATACTTTTACTGAATATACGTTACACTGCATACTTTCACTGGATATGTGTGCACTACATACAAACTTTCACTGTATATATGTTTACATTGCATACATACTTACGCTGGATGTTTCCACTGTATACATGCTTACGCTGGATACATAATTTCACGGTATACAAATATGTACCACATATATACTCATCCATTATATAAGAGAATTATTGTTCCGATATCAGGCACTACTTCTAATGAAAATATGATTTTTTTAAACTCTCACTTAAGTGGGAGCTTGAGAACCTGGCTCCAGAAATTATGACAAGAGTACAAAACTTAAACCCCTAAGCCCACATGCTTTCAACATTCTTGTATATGTACACGATGTAAACTGGTACAGAAAATTTATAAACGTACACTAGTCTACTGAAAGTATAATACATAAATAAATAACAGACGTTTGTCAAAGAAAATAAGTACAAAATGAATAGAAATATCCAGGATCAGCAATAAAATAATACACTTAAATAGGCACATACAAAAAACAAGCAGCAATTTCAGATGTTCCAAAGTCTAAAACAGAGTTATTGGTTGTAGATATTATACAGGATGTAGCGTCAAAGCATCATTTTTTGCCTAGTGATTTTCTTCTTCTTGTGACATATTTTGTGAGGTTGGTTATCATGTTTTTCCACTCAGTCCTCTATTTCGTGTGCTGTCAATCATTTCCGATATCCATGTTCTCCCCTGCCACAATACTATGTTGTCAAGCATTGTCTATCTTGGTCTTCCCCTACCCATCTTGCTCTTCAAATTTTGATGTTGTTAGTGTTCCATCTTTCCTTTTCTTATGAAGTATCAAAAATATGGGCAGTCTATTTCTGATGCAGGTAAGCAGCTCCCTGTTTCTTCTTCTTCTTCTGCGTTCGTTCACAAACTCCTGCAGATTAGCAGGATGTAATTTGGAGAACAGAATGCGTTGTGTCATGGTTTACAGCATTGCTGCGATATCTGCACCTTTCGGCCTGACACATCCGGATTCAGCATGGCTTTGGGTAACTGACCCTATATGAGATCGGATAGACAACTCCATCCCATAACCTCCTCAGTCGCCTTTTACGACATGCGTGGAAGGTAAACAGTGTTGCTATTCTTTGCTCCCATTTCGGGCCCGGCAACACACGGGCGAGCTCCCTGTTTGAATTAACTCATTTCAAGATATCTCATTTACACATTTTGTCAGTCCATGGTATTCTTAAACTTCTCAAAATAACATTGCTGCCTCAATATAATTTCTCACCATTCCTCTGAATATCCATGTTTCACTGTCATACATAGAAATTGATACTATATAAATTCTAAGAGCTCTCTCACCTCAATTGATAAAGATATATTACATAGGATGATCTTCATCTTGTGAAATGTTGCCTTTGCCTGGGAAAGTTCTGCATTTGACTTATCTAATACACCTTCCTCTGATGCTATTACTGTACCTAAATAGTTGAATATCTTTACTTGCTCAGACTGATCCCATATACTCTGATGTTGAATTCTGAAGGAAATTTATACTTAAATATTACAATTACTTCAATTTTTCTGCTTTTCATGGTAAACCCTTTGTTCCTTTCTTTAGTAATGACATTGATCATTTCTTGTAACTGTGTTTCATTTTCGACATTCAATACTGTATCATCAGCGTATCGTATGTTGCTTATCATATGTCCTCCAACTGATGGTCCTGACATATATAGTATGGATCTCATTATTATTTTACAATAAATATTGAACAGATCAAGTCACATCACACAACCTTGTCTAACCCCCTGTTTTATGCGCTGAAGTACTCACGTTTGGCAAAATTCACATCTTTATCTCCGTTTTACTTTCCCTCTATGGTGAAACCTACAATACGAAGCTAATTGTATATCAGTGTATGGGGATGTCCATAAATTATGTCAACCGTGTTTTTTTGGGGCAATTTTGACCCGTTTCTTGTTAACAACTTGTCAAGAAATCAGGGACCAAGTTGCTTAAGTATGGCAAAAAAATTATATACTCCACCCCCCATATTTGTACAGCATGTAAGAAAAATACCCCCCCCCCCCACCATATATTTTTCAGATTAGTATATTTTCTTTTTTCAGATTCGTATAAATTAATCTGTATAAAAAATATACTCCGTTTTTCAAACTTTGTCAACCCCCCCCCCCCCCCCACTGCTAATCGTGTGACCTCTTCCCTCCTTTAACTGCTGTTGGCGCAATTTATGGACGATCCCTTTCTCGGCCACCGAACCAGGAGAGCTTCTCACAGAATTGTAAAGATATTCATGATAAATTCAATTTGTACCGGATCCTGCTCCTATAAATAATGCTCTTTTTAAACCAAAAAACCGTCCCCTAAATGTAGAGAAGCTATTTTCGATAGCATTGCACTACATGTAAGATCTACAATACGAAAACGACGTGTAACGGTTTGCAGCTTGGCTGTGATATCTGTGTCTTTGACAGGAAATATCCCACTTAAACGGGATTCAAATAACTTTGACCCTTTATAGTACGAGCAACAGCCAACTCCATCCACAAAAAACATTATTCACGTTGTGAATAATCATATGAGGCAACAGTGTAATTAACATTACTCTTTTTCGGGTTTCCAAGAATTAGACAGACGAGTGCCACATTAGAAAATAAAAAAACGCATGTGCTAGGCCAAAAAGCGCAAATAACACAGCTCTGCAGTAAAACTAACTGCGCAACACACTTCACGCGTTCTCACTCAAATCAAAGCAATATTCCGTGATGTTTATATATTGGATACTGAACAAAAGAAGAAGTCGTAAGATATATAAAACATATAAAGCTTTCCAGACATCTTGTTGTCACAGCCATGCCTCAAAGCTGAAGAAGTAGTAAGATATATTAACAGATATATAAATCTTCCAGACATCTTGATGTCATAACCATATCTCGACACTGAAGAAGAAGATATAAAAGGGTACTAATCAAAATATATAGCACGCCAGTAGACGTAAGAAAAGCAGCAAACAGAACAAGAAGAGACCATGTGAGTAATGAGGAGATTACACGAACTGTTGGAATAACATCAGTGGTCAAATATATTGAAATACATAGATTGAACTGGTTTGGCCACCTAATGAGAATGAACCTTTATTGACCAGCGGCAAGAACATACACCATGAAAATGGAAACAACAAGATACAAAGGAAGACCAAGAGGAAGGTGGATTGAAGGAGTTACCAACATTCTGACACGTCACAGTATTACTGCATATCAAGCGACCAAATGTGCAATAGCCCGAAAACGATCATCATTCAATCCTGCGAAGCCTCACAGCATAAGCCGAGAAAAGACAATAGATAGACAGAGTAGACGCAAGATATAGCAGGGTACTAATCATAATATATATATATATATATATATATATATATAGTTCGCTAGTAAATGTAAGATCTATAGAAAGAGTGTTAAAGAGGAGTATTGTGATGGCTTAATTGTACTCGGGTTACCCCGTATGTTCTCCATCACTGTCAACGAAGCGGCATTGACTGCCGTCCTAATGCTACACTTAGCTCGGGGATTTCCGAAATATTGTAAACAAAACGCGAGGATCTCCACAGTACAGGCGATGTAGCTGAATTAATGTGGCCTTCATTCGTTCCGTTTCTTGATTATTCCCGTGTTTTCCGTTGGCCAATATTTGTATACTTCCGAGTCGCATGCCAAAAATAGCCAAGGCTACTCCAATTATATAAATTATTTACAATGGAAAGCGTGACAATAATAAAAAAAAGTACCGAATGAATTCTGCTAGAAGGACGGTAGTAATACAGTCAGTGGCCACGACAAAACGTTTTGAGCGGGATTAAAAACCTCGACCTTTCATGACATAACGACCGGCGTAACCACTAAGTCAGAGTGTTTAAACCACTAGACGTGAGATCTATAACACGAAATTAATCCTACCATATATAGCACGGCATTAAACTTCTATATCGTCCATAACACAAAACTAGACATCATTTCTACAGCACAACACTAGATATAACTGCCGTTTACTGCATGTTTTCCTGTGAAGGAGTGCAGGGAGGCTTTCTGTGGGCTGTGGAAATAAAGGCCGATTTACCATAGCAGAGGCCGCGACATGCACAAGAAGGGTTTTGATTGATAACATAACTATAGCACATAAACACTAGACATAAGATCCATAGCAATACACTAGACATAAGTTCTATAGCACAACACTGAACATAAGATCTACAGTACAACACTAGACAGTAAAATCTATAGCAAGTGTTGTACTAGAGAGCTTATGTCTAGTGTCTTACTAGACATAAGCTCTCTAGTACAACACTAGACATATCTCTCTAGTACAACACTAGACATAAGCTCTCTAGTACAACACTAGACATAAGCTCTCTAGTACAACACTAGACATAAGCTCTCTAGTACAACACTAGACATAAGCTCTCTAGTACAACACTAGACATAAGCTCTCTAGTACAACACTAGACATAAGCTCTCTAGTACAACACTAGACATAATCTCTCTAGTACAACACTAGACATAAGCTCTCTAGTTCAACACTAGACATAAGCTCTCTAGTACAGCACTAGACATAAGCTCTCTAGTACAACACTAGACATAATCTCTCTAGTACAACACTAGACATAAGCTCTCGAGTTCAACACTAGACATAAGCTCTCTAGTACAACACTAGACATAAGCTCTCTAGTACAACACTAGACATGAGCTCTCTAGTACAACACTAGACATGAGCTCTCTAGTACAACACTAGACATGAGCTCTCTAGTACAACACTAGTCATAGCTCTCTAGTTCAACACTAGACATAAGCTCTCTAGTACAACACTAGACATAAGCTCTCTAGTACAACACTAGACATAAGCTCTCTAGTACAACACTAGACATAAGCTCTCTAGTACAACACTAGACATAAGCTCTCTAGTTCAACACTAGACATAAGCTCTCTAGTACAACACTAGACATAAGCTCTCTAGTACAACACTAGACATAAGCTCTCTAGTACAACACTAGACATGAGCTCTCTAGTACAACACTAGACATGAGCTCTCTAGTACATCACTAGACATAAGCTCTCTAGTACAACACTAGACATGAGCTCTCTAGTACAACACTAGACATGAGCTCTCTAGTACAACACTAGACATATCTCTCTAGTACAACACTAGACATAAGCTCTCTAGTACAACACTAGACATATCTCTCTAGTACAACACTATACATAAGCTCTCTAGTACAACACTAGACATGAGCTCTCTAGTACAACACTAGACATGAGCTCTCTAGTACAACACTAGACATAAGCTCTCTAGTACAACACTAGACATATCTCTCTAGTACAACACTAGACATAAGCTCTCTAGTACAACACTAGACATATCTCTCTAGTTCAACACTAGACATAAGATCTCTAGTACAACACTAGACATAAGCTCTCTAGTACAACACTAGACATAAGCTCTCTAGTACAACACTAGACATAAGCTCTCTAGTACAACACTAGACATATCTCTCTAGTTCAACACTAGACATAAGCTCTCTAGTTCAACACTAGACATAAGCTCTCTAGTACAACACTAGACATAAGATGTATAACACTGCGCTAGTCACAAGATATATACCGCTATTTTTACATGAAGATCTACAAAATAACATATGCAACAGGCATTGTGCAGTCAGAAATAAATCTGTCCATATATCTTGATGTCATAGCCGTGTCTCAAGTCTGACCCCTCGATCTAGTGCACCGTTAACGTCTTGGCTGTGTGCACAAATGAAGACATTACTGTTGGAGTAGACAACAAAACCTGTCTCCCTGCTCGCACTCTTGTAGTTTGATGATCCAACTGGTGCCCAAACGACTGATTTAAATATGGACCGGTAGAAAATAAATCTGAACAAGCTTAGTTCAATTCGTCCAAACTCAGACCCCATTACTCGCTTTAATGTGCGATAATGTAGTCATTTATACTGTGGCAATGAGACTTTGATGTTTTCAAAAAGCAGAAAGAATGTCTCGGTTCATTAAGTCTAGCAGAAAAATAAACTTCCTCTGTATAGTAATTTTTAAATTCACGTTTTAACTTCCTTGGGGAGCACATCTCCTTAAAAATAGATCCCATCCTATTATATCTTAAGCCATTCCTTCCAGTTGCCTTCTAGGTAACTCGTGTAACTTTCTAAATCTTTCTTTGCCACGTGTGGAAAGTTTGCGGGTCTTACCGGACACACCAGCATACTACATTATACTTCTACTACGCCCGTGTGTTGCTAGGGCACGAAAGGGGAGCAAAGAATAGCAACACTGTTTACCTTCCATGCATGTTGTAAAAGGCGACTAAGGAGGTTATGGGATGGAGTTGGCTGTCCCATCCCAAATAGGGCCAGTGACCCAAAGCCATGCTGAAGTAGGATGTGTCAGGGCGAAATGCGCAGATATCGCAGCAATGCTGTAAACCATGACACAACATATTCCGTTCTTCGGACTACATCCTGTTAATCTGCAGTAGTTTGAGAACGAACGCAGAAGACGATTAAGAATACTTCTACTAGATAGTTTAACTACATAGCGAGACTTTTATTTCTTTGAAAATCTCTCCAACATAATTTTTTCATGTTATATTGTCGGTTGTCCACGATTAATGGGATAAATGTATTGTATGCCTTCTCATTTATTGTTATTTATGTATGTATTACTTTGTGTATTCTATTAAATAATACTCATGAATTATGATGAGATGCAGGTCAGCAGACATTGCACCGTGGCCCTTTTAAACAGACTTCTTGGTGTCCGGTAATGCCAGATGCAACGGTAGTGCAGATGGGTCAATAAATTTGACATAACGATGAAATAGTTGACCCAAAAGTGTGTACTAAGCTCTTGGCAGAATGCGACGATCCCGGAATGCTGCTGCACTAGAATGCTTCCTTCCGGGAGCCAAACACGCATCCAAAACTCCCATGCCTTTGTGACAATGAACATTCTTGTCATAAAGGCAATGATCTGTCCATAGCCACATGCTCACAGCTAAAGGGATTATATCATCATCATATTCATCACTAACTCTTCATTCATGTGCCTCGCGGTCTTCCCATTTTCTTTCCTGCTGGTTCCACGACAATGCCCATCTTTACATGATTTTCTGCTAGTCTTCTTATATCTTATTGTAAGCATTTTCTATCCATTACCAACGTCGCATCATTAGCTCTCTCTTTATTTATATCTGTTATTTCCAAGAGCACCTCATAAATATTACTATCACAAGATCTCAATCCTTCCATTCTAAATTGGTATTTATAGATGAACGCTTGCACAGGTGAATCCCGTTATAACAATTTGGTCCAGACCAACAAAATATGTAATAACAGAAATTCATTATACACAGTACAAATATAGAATAAATATAATTAAGGCTTTTGAAAATTGTTGTTATATAGGAAAATGTGGTGTTATAAAAGAATGTGCTATAGATGGATCCACTGTAGCTGTATGTGTGCCCATGTTATTGTTGTATATCAGTGGTAGGCTACCTTTTTGGGGTCGGTGAGTCGGATTGAGTTTTGTGATATGGGGGGGGGGGGGGGGGGGGCTAAACTACCTTTTTTTAATCTTTTGGAGCGCCCAGTAATATTTTCTAAGCTTGGGTCAGCGCATATAGAACTTTTATATCAGCATGTCGGATCACATAGAAGATGGTTTGACGGGCCGTATTGTGCGAACTATTTCTGTACACGTTTCTAAATCATACAATACAACACTATCGATTCAATTTATGAATTATATTTTTCTTGATTTTGTATTTTATTTACTTTTTTGTTTGTTTCACATAACTGGTATGTCATAAGAACATCGACACAGAGAAAAAGGGAGCTCGAAAGGAAAATGATATACGGGTAAGGAGACACAAATAGAGAGATAGAGAGGTAAAGTTCACAAAGGTACGTGACAGTATGGTGGGAGACATTTGGTAGAGCGGATGCACGTGTTACAGAGGTATGTGGGGCAGTATGGTAGGAGATACTGAGAGATAGAGCGGTGGCAAGTGTTACAGAGGTATGTGGGGCAGTATGGTAGGAGATACTGAGAGATAGAGCGGTGGCAAGTGTTACAGAGGTATGTAGCAGTATTACAGAAATGTGTTTTTTTTTGTGAAGTGAAAATGTTAAAAAAAAATATGGATGAAAATATTGAACATCTTCCAGTTTGCTATCCCCGGGAATTGCGAGCAACTTGCTCTTGCTTCCTGTGTGCTGTGGGGTGGTTTCTCATAGCTTTCTTTTATACCCAGGAGACTTTCAGCTTTCTGCTTAGTCCAATGCATATCGAAGAAGCATTCTACTAGGAGGAGGTATAAATGACGGCACGAGCTGATAGTTTCCCTGGGTCCCTCAACTATGTATATTTCCTACAACGAAGCACTTTGCAGCCAGCGAACTGTTCCTCGTGCAGGAAGACCACCCTTCGTACACGACAGTCGAGTTAGACTCGTGGTTGATACACCGTCCTATGCGAGGTGCTGCTTCGCCAAACAGGTCGGTGGTTTGGGATTTGACATGTACATTTCTCACGCACTCGCCCAGTCTGTTTGTGATGTCCTTTCAATCCATCGCCAGGCACAGCCTGTATTTTGACTCTTCGTCATTGCGTTTATCACCAAAGAAGTAGGTAGATTATGCATACCTCGGACGTGGAGCTTCGCAGTTGTTGAACAAATGTCGTGTGAGAAGGACATCATTCCCTTCTGTTCCCTTTGGTACTGGACACAAGTTTCTCTGTATTAACCATGTTGGGCAACGGGGACAGTCAAATAAACATAGACTATGTTTGCAATGTCCTCAACTACAAGGACTTGCTACACATCCACATTGCCCACAGCGTCCAGAGTCGGAGTTTCAATACTGCTTCGGTCAGAAATTTGAGCAATGTGCTTCCCGACATTCAATACTTTTTCTTTGTTCAATAGGGAGAATTGTTTAAAGCTTTTTCCCCCAATAACCAAGAGTACAAGTTCAGGTTTGCGTTTTCAATACATGATATGACTTCTACTTTGAATGGGGTCAATTATGGTGGGAAAAGTGGGCATCTGTGTGTTCTCGAGCATAAACTACACTTACCTCCGCCGGTCGGTCTCTTGCTGAACGATTGTAACTTTGTTACCACTATATCGTTTTGAATACATATATATGAGAAATGACATTGGCCGCCCCTCCAATGTTTCCGAATTTTGACTGACCGAAACGAAATGCACATATGCATTACATTACTGTGCACTATAATGTCCGACAGTGTTGCCGGATGTATTAACGTAGAGGTCTCAGAGATAGTACTTGTCTCTTTGCAGGCAATTTTCATTCCGGCTACAGCCTCCACACCCACGAGCCTAAAAGTGTTGGCCAAGAACACTGCAAGTGCAGTTATATTTCCGTTTCCAGAGTGCACCACGGGAAGTTACATTTAGGATCGTGGTTATCTGCCCCCCCCCCCCCGGGTGCGCACGAGATCAATGCGATATCATTTGCACCCCTTTTACAGAGGTAGGAGACCATGTTGTAGAAATATTGGGAGAGAAAATAGACATAAAACATGGACACACAGCAGAACTACTGGATACTACTGGATACCTGATACTCTCGGGACACGCGATAAGCTTCCTTCTCGCTAGATATGGTATTACCGACTGACAACTGCATACATCACACAGTGGATAGGGATTAAGGTCAGCACCGACGGCTGGTCCAGGACTTAATATTTCATATTAAGTTCTGCTCTAACTTTGTTCAGGTTACGTGTAGAACTTATTTATGCAGTTAAATCTTGCAACACATATGTCACATTTACGCGTAGCGAAGATCGTATGATACACATATCTTAACACACTACGAGTTCTGCATACTAAATGCACAACATATATGACATATAACAAAATATATGCCACTAACTATACACACAAATGGTTGAAGTGTTTCCTATATAGGACATCGATTTTCATTGTTCAATATTTGTGTACACGTTCTACTACAACTTTAAAAATTGCCAAGCGAAGAACACCCCATATCTTGAAGTCACGCTCGATCGGCAGCTCACCGTCAAGAACCATGTAAACAATAAAACACAATACGGCTACATATACTGTAAAGGCGCACTGGCACATCTTAGGGATTAGAAAAGAATATCCTCAGGGACCTGTATCTTGGTTAACAACACGCCCCAAAACAAATATAGAATTCCTAGCCATAGTGCAATACAATGCCCTACTAATGAGTACTTGTTCATTAGACAGCAGCAAGAGCATACAACGTGAAAATGGAAACAGCGATATACAGAGAAAGACAAAGACGGTGAATTGAAGGAGTTACCAAAATTCGGACACGACACAATATTAATGCATATCAAGCGACCAGATATGCACTAGACATAACGGCTATAAAGCCAGAGGCAGACCATGTAAAAGATGGATCACAGAAATCAAAGAAGCCACAGGAACAAGCTTACAAACAGCACACAAGAAATCCATCACCAGAGAAGTCTTCTACCCCTGACGCCGCAAGGCAAACATGGGCCACAACGTATAGATACACAGAAGCGACGAGTCATGCAATAGCCCGAAAACCGATCGTCATTCAATCCTGCGACGCCTCACCACATTAGTAGAAAATAGACAATAGACAATATATATAGAGATAAACATTGTAAGTCTGAACTAGCTCAGATATATCACTATGCCAATCAGTTGTTCATATCTCATGAAGTCAGAATTTTTATGCAGTGGGTTCCTGGCCACTTAAGCACAATGACAAGGTAGACAGAAAAGCAAGGACTGGAGCAAAACAAGAGCGGCCATATACACACCAACGACTGTGATGTTATAATCATTGTGAAATCTGTGAACAAAGAGGCTTGATTGAACATATGGGCCATGGGAAACACCGGGAGGGAAATCTACAAATATATGACCATTCCAAATCTCAAAGACAACATCACCCTGCAAGGAAGGAAAGACCTGAGTATCATCTTTCGATTTCGCATACAATATGTACAGCTTAACAATCATCTAAACAGAATACAACAACATACACAATGTTTTTAGGATGTGCATTGATTCCTGCGAAACGGTCGGAAATTAGTTTCCTTTCGAGGCCAGATAAATGCAACACCGTATATTGAACAAAACAACAGCTCACAAACAGATGCATAATGGCATTGGGTCAAAGTTCACAAGCACATGGATCCCTTAACCAACCAATCATAACTTCACCAGTGCTACGTATACGGATTAATTTAGACCGTGCGCGAACGATGACCATGAGTAGAGCCTGTGAGTGTTGTTCACTATTTGCTAGGCAACAGACGCCATATATACCGCATATCAAAATACGGGCGTATTGAAGCTATGAAATTAAATTTGAGCTGTCTATTCGCTAAACCTTTTGTTGCCTTTCAGCGTCAGGCGTAATTTGAGATGTGTGCTTAAAAAGACGCCAAAATAATATATCGTCATTAATACTTGTGCCGTTAAGCGTAGTGGGTAGAAGTTGTAGTTGTCTGTCATTGGCCATGGTCAGCCAGTGTCTCGTAGTTTCTTAGATTTTCTCCATCCATCTAGTTATTGATCTTCCTCGTACCCTGTAGTCCGATCTTCTGCTTATCTGCACGAAGGGTTAGTTGTGATGGTGCAATGCTTACGATGTCGCCAAACCACACTTTCTCTCGATGTAGTCTTGACTTGCGATGGTCTTTATTTCCTTCCTGTATATCTTCATTTTTCCGTCGGTCTCTTCATGTGACATTTATAGCGTTCCTCGAACATTTCATTTCACACACTTATTTTTTTCGCTAAAGTCTTTATCAAGAGATATATTTGATATTGGTAACACAGTGTTGGTATAAACATACTGTTCACTGCATTACGTCATGGTAGAAAGCACTGAGCAGTCGATGTCTCTGAAGCCTGTCTGTGAGCTCTCAGTCTATATGACCAAGATAAAGGTATTCGCAACAACAGAACATGCAGTTCTCACTATAGTTCTCACAACAAAGGATCTCTGGATATCAATTTTCACAACTGTACACTTGTTAAAGAAACGAGCATACTGAAAATGAACGCCAAGCAGAGATATCTTATTCTCGGAAAGCAGGAATATATACCTCCTAATAATTACCTTTTCCGAATACAAGACTTCTTTTTAAAGCAATGCAAATCGCTGAGAATTGTGAATCTTCTTTGTATTACATTTTTTTAAGGAGAAACCATACCATTGCATATAGGAAGTAAGAGCGGATCGCTCGTAATTCCTGAAGATTTAAATAACAAAACAAAAAAAAACAACCTCAAAATAAAGAAATTAAACAGATGCAAAACTTAAAAATCAAATCCCTGACATTTTCCAACAGCAACTGCAATGAGGAAAATACAGGATAGCTTATTTCACACGCTAAGCACTTCTTAAATAAAACAAATTGCACATCGAGTCATTACAACATTTCCCCTCGTCATCATAGATCTTATATTCACAGAGCGTTATCTGTTACCTTGTCTAGCATTTCATTGAATATTAATATATAATAAGGTTCAATAGTATTGCAATTTTTACTGAATTCTTATCATGACATGTTAGATTGTTGCCATTTTGCACATCACCGCCCAAAACATAAATATTACACAAGATGTAACACATCACACAAGATTTACAACCGTGCATGTCACACAAGATGAACTACAGTACATATCACGAAACATACAACAGTACACATGCCAGAATTCAAATAAAGAATTATTTTTGCCCACTCAGAGTAGATCTCTCAAAACACTATGTAGTGTTACACTAGCCTACCACTGGGAGCTTAAATCGTATAGGTAGGTTTCAATATTTATATGAAATAAATATGTGGGGAAACATACTAATTAATAATACATAAACAAATATGTGGGGAAACATACTAATTAATAATACATAAACAAATATGTGGGGAAACATACTAATTAATAATACATAAACAAATATGTGGGGAAACATACTAATTAATAATACATAAACAAATATGTGGGGAAACATACTAATTAATAATACATAAACAAATATGTGGGGAAACATACTAATTAATAATACATAAACAAATATGTGGGGAAACATACTAATTAATAATACATAAACAAATATGTGGGGAAACATACTAATTGCACAAAATGATAAAAGAGCACTATTGTTGGGGATATAATTCATATAATAATAACATAATCGCTGGACATCAAAATAAACAGCAGCAAATACACGACGTTACATGTCACATCCATCTCCGACAATGTTCTAAATCGTGTCTTCTATCACTGTATACCGTTGCCTGTTTAGTTCCCTCACCAATTTCTATTTAAGATCATAATCATATCATTATGTCCAGGTTACCAACAGATAGTGTGCCACAAATAGCCATGACTCATATACACTGTGGCTATAAAGCCAGAGGAAAACCGTGTAAATGATGGACAACAGAAATCAAAGACGCTATGGGAACAAGCCTACAAACAGCATACAGAGAGGCCAACTCCAGCGAACTCTTCTGCCCCTTATGCTGCGAGGCACAAACGGATCACAGCGCATAGATAGATAGATAGATAGATAGATAGATAGATAGATAGATAGATAGATAGATAATACCATTTCATACATCTCTATAGGAGACATGTTTCCTGAAATTCTTTAATAGTATTAGCCTAATTCGTTTCACATGTTTATGAACCATACACCAACACACATTGAACATTTGCCTGTTTGCAATTTAATTTCCTGATTACCACACATTTTTCAATGTACTCATGCTTATTCTTGCATTTTGCGTTTTTATTTGTTTCCAAACTCCTGCTAGATATTGTCCTGCGATGGGATGTGTTGTATCATGGTTTAAAGCTTGACTACGATATCTGTCGACCTGAAACGTACTTCAGCAGGGATTTGTATCCCTTAGACGTTCAGTCCGATAAAACAGCCAAATCTAGCCCAAAAGTTCGTTACTCGCCTACATGGTCTTAGTCCGCATGTATATATATATATATATAGTGCACAGTAAGCAATGAAAATCACGAGAAAAATCAAATAGCGTTACATTTGGCGTATGAGTCCACAGACTATAATTGTCGAGGTACCCGACAGATCACAGTGATGTTCTTTGACATCCTTTCAGACACCGGCAACACACAGGCTGTATTCTTCTCTTCATATCTGTCGTTTGATATTAGTACCTCGGCATTCTTCTGTTAACATCCGTCGTTTGATATTAGTATCTCAGCAATCTCATTAACTGATGACTTCCTAGGATAATAGTATTTCTCTTGATGGAAGATCATTCAACAAAACATCTTCACAAACACGCAACCAGCAATAATAGGATATCAAGATTACAACAACCAAGACCTAATCATTGAATGTCAAGATCAGTACTCTGACAACTTTCTCTCATGTTTACAGAGGTTTGTTAAACATTGAAAATAAACAGCAGCATTTGTCTGTGGCTAAAAACTCTAACCATTCACTGTAGTTTAGACTAGCCTTGTGATGAAAGAGAGGAGTGTGGGAGCAGAAACAGAGATATACTTTTGTTTACACTCGGTCCTTGACAACCGACGGCATTGCACAAGGGCTTAGGAAAAATTTGCGATCACTATCATAATTCTCACGAAACTTAAGACTGAATCTATAAACTTGCCATACACAACATATTTAATTGTAGAGACTTCAGGAAAAAAAAGCTGAATTTACAAACTTGTCATACACAACATATTTCATTGTAGAGACTTCAGGAAAAAAAAGCTGAATTTACAAACTTGTCATACACAATAGATGCAATTGTAGAGAGAGACGTAGGACAACGATTGAATTTATAAACTTGCGATACACAATAGATGCAATTGTAGAGACTTGACACAAAAAACTTGAGTCTATAAACTTGTCATACACAATAGATTGGTAAAGAGACTTATGAAAAAATTAATACTACCAACTACCATACAGGATCAAAGAGACGACTAAACATTGCTGAAATAGGATTTACCAGGCCGAAAAGCCCAGATATAACATAAAGCTGTAAAAATAAAACGCAATGCATTCTCTGGATTACATCCTGCTTATCTGCAGGAGTTTGAGAATGAGTAAATCATGTATTCCTGAATCATATATTCTATTTTTATACGGTGGGGGTAGGAGCCCCTAAAATCTACCCCTTATAAATGAGGCCTTGGGGAAACCATATATGTACACTTCAAGTCTCTTCTTCTTCATCGTTCATTCTCAAACTCCCACTGCATCTCTCTTATAGCAGGACAATGGCCCAACTAGATTTCCAGTAGGTTGTAATCTAGAAAAAGGAAATGCGATGTCGTCATTTTATTTGCGCCAATGGCCCGACACATCCGTCTTCGGTGGACACTTCAAGTATAGAAACAAAGAAAATGCTGAAATAAACATAGAAAATGGATGTGCACTACAAATATAATATTCAAAATACTAGCATAAGATGTCAACTCAGAGCCGTAGATACACATGGAGGATATTGCCTTTTAAAAAAGTCAATAGATTTGTGTTATTTTGTGGGAGAGGGGGAGAGTTCTATTTATTTTAAAGAAAGTGGTTCCACTTTTTGTGCGTGCTTTCTAGTAACAAATACAATGTTCTAATTTCCTTTGTTTGGGGGAGGGGAGTTCATGTTGGGTGAACATCAATCGCTAGCAATTGTTATTGACCGTTTTACAAGTACTATATGCAAGGGATCTTGAACTCAGACAATGCAGCTTCAAAGACTACAGAAAGCTGTTTAGCCCTATACTCCACGAGAACAGCTAGTACCGGCACGCCAGTTTAACAAGATTGACCACCTCTAACCTATTCTCACATTTATCCAAAGATATAACACAATGATTGCTACTAGAGTCAATGTAGTAGAAGTAGCAGTCACATTTTTTAGGATATCTATGTCAATTTAATCGTAGTTATCTCTACTTGCTTTTTGTTGCAGTTTATTTTTTTCAACTATAATTTCTGTTATGCCGCCTGTCATAAAAATGGGAAGATATTTTGAGTGACAGTCAAAAGTGATATGATACACCTCGAATGTCATGTTTATATTAGATTGCTTCTATATCGAAATTTAATATAATGCTCATTCTTGGGGGATAGACTTGAGGGTACGGAAAATGCATTTAATTATCATGTTATGTAGTGTAGTATTTCCTCTGCGGGTGGAATATTTGTATCCATATATTATGTGATATGTCATACGGTTCTGTAGTTTTCTCACTGCTCAGTTTTCATCAGATCAGGCTTGATCTGTTTCTTAAGATGTATGTTTCTACATCTCATGTTCAACGGAAGGTCCTTGCAAGCAGAGGGTTGCGGAAAGCAACCGGGTATTTATTACTATTTTCGGTTATTACCGTGCATTTCGTTGATCACTATGTATACACTTTGTGTCGCCTGTCAACGAAATGAACGGCAATAATTGAAAACATGACTTAAAAGCATGTTTTGATTCTACTGTTATGTCTTAATTTGGAGACTGGTCACGAATCAGGAAGCACCTAAGTATTTAATACTTGGAGACTGGTCACGAATCAGGACTCACATAAGTGTTTAATACTTGGAGACTGGTCACGAATCAGGACGAACATAAGTGTTTAATACTTGGAGACTGGTCACGAATCAGGACTCACATAAGTGTTTAATATTTGGTGTTTTATATTTCTGGTCATGACTCAGGAGGACGCACCTAATTGTTATATTGCACATCTGTATGCTGAAGGTCTCACTATTGGTCTATCGGACCAACCAATAAGAAACACTTAACCCAGTAGATGACATATGCGTATAGCGAGACTGTTCTCATGGGAACCCCACATCATTTTAACTCTACAAGTATATTTCCCTTTGTGTCGCAATATTGAGCGAACCATTACGCTGCTGCAGTTAAATGAGATAAAATGGTCCTTCCTACCAATGTTTACATAGTACCCCACAGCTATGAACAGGCGGCATATGGGACTGTGATAAAAAGCAACTCTGCAGAGCAGGATAATTTTCTGGGATTGTATTCTCCATATAGATACATGTATTTTTGATCAAGTCTCGTCAAAGTGGTACCTGACAGTATTCTCCATATAGACATGTATTTTTTTAATGAAGTCTCGGCAAAGTGGTAACTGATAGTAGAGTCTACTGTTGCCGATTCTATCCTGTTATCTTCTTGGTAGCGAGTAGTATGCAACTGATGGATCATTTTCTGGATGTTCTCTTAGTAATTTTTCCCTGTAATTGTGAAGTATTATGGAGTCTTCTGTGCATGAAAAAAGCTCTGTAGAAACTCCCATCTTCTAAAATAATTGTGTATAAGTAATGTGATTCTTCTTCTTCGGCGTTAATTCTCAAACTCCCACTGAACCTCCCATGTATCAGGACCATGGTCCTGCAGGATGTAGTCCAGAAAATGGAAATGCGTTGCGTCGTCGTTTAATTTGCGCCATCGGCCCGGCACATCCGACTTCGGTGGGATAATGTGATTCATAGCTCATCATTGCTGAAGATGTAAACTACGAAATCTACTGTTTGATTTAGCATACACAATATATACACTAAGTGAAACTCATGCTGGTGATGTCAGTAGATGAAGTTAGACTCAATAAAACGCTAGTGTGTGTGTGTGTTAAGACTCATTAAAACGCTAGTGTGTGTGTGTGTGATTATCTGCCACTTATTTCATCAAAGGGTTAAATACACATCAAAAGTAATGATTGGAGAAACCATCAGTCACGAGAGGGTAAGAACATTAGCAAACCTGTGATCCTGAATATGATGATTCACGACTTAGCAACTAAGAATGTTGAATAGAATGTTCACGAAAGCCCAGCAGCACTGACGGTGAAAAATGAAGAACGCACACAGTGGTTAAACAGTGAATGTCAAAGGTCAATGACATCATTACATCTTCAATGATAAGGTTAGAATAGTGGTAGAACTTGGCAAAACAAATTTTGAAAATCTAAATAATAGTCAGGTTTGAAAGAGCACGGGCAAAGTTTAGTTTAATTATATGACAGGAATGGTCGTACGAGCATTTGGTTGGTTGAAATACAAACACACAGAACGCTTTCTTATCACGAAGATAACAATTGACAACATATTTTTGGTGAAGATAGGTGTCAACAACGATGAAGACACTTATTGTTTTATTTGCTCGACGGTGGCAGACATTTCTACTAAAGTCAGAAGTGGTTGATCTGTTTGTGAGGTTGAAAATCCCGGCTCTAGTGTTGTGTGCGGCAAAAGAATCGCATGCGGTGTTTACTCACTTCCGGACTAGTAACTGTTACAACCAATCTTAGTTACTCACTTTTAGCTAAGGTTGTGCATGCTTTCTACGTGCAGGAGGGAAGAGAGAATGAGGAACGACGATTTTATAGTGCGTTTCAAAAAAGTTGCTCTAACATTCTCTTTAATATCTCAATAACCAGTGAGCGAGATTTAGTGAGATTTTGCATAGCAGTTTAAATAGTGAACGACATCAGAAATTTATAAATTTTATTTCACCAGACTTTGCCATTAGCACATGGTGGCATATTCCGTTGATGTTTTTGAATGTGTGACTACTATATTAGAGAAGAAATTAATTTTACAGTAATTTCTTAAAATAGATTATGAGGCAGATCGTCCAATGACCTAGATCGATGCATTTGACTTAAATTTACATTAAAATCGCGCGCATCGTTCAAATTGAGACACACAGAGATTTTGTTGCATTACAAATTTCACACCAAATGGTCATGTATGGTAGCTTCATTATTTTTAACATAAACATCTTCAGTGTTTGTGCACATACATTATATAGACAAATTGCACATTTTTGGTTCACTTGTGATGCAAATATTTCTACATTATGTCGTTACGTTTGTAAAACATTTCTGAAAATGACATGCATATCTGTAAAATAGTTGCAGAGTTACACATTTTTAAACAGGAGCATGTATTTTGAAGCGCACTTTGAAGCGCAAACAATATCAATATTGTGCATCGTCCGTGCAAGTTGTAAGAATCACCAAGGCGGCTTTGTGGTGGATTCAGTTGTCTCACCCCATATAGGGGCAAAGTGATCCTGAGGTCGCGCTGAAGTCGGATTTGTCAGACGGAAAGGTACAAATATCGCACCGAGCGAGCTGTAAACATTGACACAAACTCAGACTAACATCATGATAAATAGACATAAGCTTGAAGTGGTAAATGCCGGGAATAGGTTTTGGACATACTAAATACGAAAAACCATTTTAAATAAGATTACATAATGTGAAATGAAATATTTAAACACTTTAATTACAGCTTGAGTATGAATGCAGCTATTTTCTGTTATATAATAACATTGTTTCCAATGGTATATATATATATATATATAATTATAGCTTCTTCAAATGCCACCAACCCCAACTTTGAAAGTTGTCTCAATGATGTTACAGTCACTGTGACAAATGTTCACCACTATAGCTAAAATAAACTTATATAAAAACCATAGTAATATCAAGTAACTATTGGTACGGTAACTTGTTTGTAACGGTAATCGCGACGTACATATTCTGTATACTGATCTAGATATCCATAAAAAACAAGGTAAGCTGAGTTACTTATCAACGCCACATAGGACATAGTTTTTCCTTAAGTGGTAGGCTGCCTACATAGAACATAGTTTTTCCTTAAGTGGTAGGCTGCCTACATAGAACATAGTTTTTCCTTAAGTGGTAGGCTGCCTACATAGAACATAGTTTTTCCTTAAGTGGTCGGCTGCCTACATAGAACATAGTTTTTCCTTAAGTGGTCGACTGCCTACATAGAACATAGTTTTTCCTTAAGTGGTCGACTGCCTACATAGAACATAGTTTTTCCTTAAGTGGTTTGCTGCCTAGGCAGTGTTTAGCCAGAAATCACTGACTAGTGTCGACTTCGCATTTTCTCAGTAGCAATATTCTAGAGGTTTACTCGACCATCCTAAAGCATAAACCCTAGTACCCGTCTTAATCGTGGAATTCCAAATAATACTGCCTGAGCTCTGTTGCCCAGTAATACAGTAGTTTTATATCATCTTAGCAAGTAACAAAAAAATAGTTTAGGGACTGGATTTAGCCGTCGAACCATATATTCATCACTCTTGGTCTCATGCATCTTCACTTTCAAATATCTCTAATTGTATTCTTTTCTATGTAAGAAAATATTCTTTCATAAAGCATCATTATCCTAGTATTTATACTAAACCTATAGGATAACAGAGAAAGAAATCGCTGCTTACAAAACGTCGAGCTGTCCTCAAATATTCACTTTCTTGTCCGCCAAGCACTTCAGTTTTTGTTGTGTGCACGGAGTTTTCTAAAATGAGAAACATGACTAGCTTTTGTCACCGCTCTCAGGTATGAATGAAGATTCTACCGCTTGGGTGACTGCTGGAAAGCCAAATCAGCTGCTAACAAGGACCCCATGAAAAGGTAGATGAATAGCCAAATCCTTCAGACCGACGCTCTTTGCTAAAAATAAAGTGAGCAGCGGAAGGCTTACGTGGACTGACATGATTTGAGTGAACTGGGACTGATGGGCCGTGGAATGTTTCCGCCGGGTGTCTCCGTAATGGTGATCAGATTGAATGACCAACTAACGTGTCAACTAGACATTTTCTTAATCTTTCTTTCTCTCCCCCCCCCAACCCCTATTCACAACAGTCACATCTAAGAACACATATGATTCGACTCCTATGATAATATTGAAACATCTCCAATATCTAAGATTCCTATGATAATATTGAAACATCTCCACTATCTAAGATTCCTATGATAATATTGAATCATCTCCACTATCTATAATTCATGTGATAACATTAAAACAACACATTTTATTATTCCAATGATACCATTGAAACATATACACATTATATTATTCATATGATAATATTGAATCATATCCACTTTCTATGATTCCTATGATAACATTGAAACATCTTCAAATTCTATAATTCCTATGATAACATTGAAATATCACATTCTATCTATTTATTTTTCACTTCCTGTGGAATATAGGTCTTCACATATATCTCTCATTTGTCCTATCAAAACAGAAAATATATAAAATATTACGTTGAACACAGGCCCAGATCTGTGACGGCCAAGGTACCGGATTCAAATCCCACCGCAGACAAGTGTGTTGCCGTTCAGAAAACCACTAAACTATTTATTCTGGCTAGAAAAATACTACGGCATAAAAATATTGGTTTTAATGAATTTGATAAACTAACATTTAAAAACATTCTATTTATATACACAGAATCGATATTACAATGGGAAAGTGGAAAATACAACAATTGGTATCTTATAACACAACAGAAGATGATATTATATACACTGATGGTTCTGTGATTCCCTGTAGACAGTCAGGGTAGAGCTTTACTGCCAGAACTGGGGATTGAGCTGTAGTGGAGTAGAATGGAGGAAATTGAGACCGTTATGGAGGCACTAAAATTGTTCTCAAGCACAAAAACATTGGAAGCTGCAGTAATGACAGATTCTCAGTCCATGTTTTAAAAGATAAAGCATGGTTGACTCAGACACGAGTGGGTTCAGCACATTTTGTATTCTAATCTGCTAAGAACTTTGCAGATTAACTGTGCTGAAAATGCGGGCGTACGCGTCGATGAAAGAGGCGACACATTGGCTTGAAAGCACAACTACTAGGGGAATTATTTATGGACAAGATGACATGAAAATCTCTACATAAACATTATGGACAAGATGACATGAAAATCTCTACATAAACATTATGGACAAGATGACATGAAAATCTCTACATAAACATTTACAAAATCAGTGTGCTAGACTAGAAGGAGATATGATATTGAGACTTAAGGAATTTGGAAATACCCCCCGTGGCGAGCAAAACGTGGCGATTTAAGGTAGATATGTAAACAGCGAGATACGGGAACCAGCAGCATGCACTCTTATCTGGATTTCCCAGAGTGTGCCAACGTCGATTCAGAAATATAAAATGAGAATCGACGTTTCGATCACATAGTTATTTATTAAGATATGGACAGACAAACTCAGAAGGGAACATTAGAATAGTCTGATGACTTCACAGAAATTGGTTATTATTATTAGTTATGAACCAACCTAATTTCACCCTGGGCAGACCGATTACTATTCAGCATCACATGCATATTTATGGTTCCTATAGCTCGCAAATTAATCAAACTTCTCATTCAGCTACACAGGACATACATTGCTACTCGTGTCACATTGAATACCGAATCCCCCAAGTCTCAACCTAGATGTTTCATCAATCTGGGTGTCAGTATCCAGCAGGCGCTCTTATAGCTTCAGCACATCCCTCTTACCCACTGTCCCTGTCTATTGGTGCATTGGATGCACGTTCGTCTACTATTTCATTACTGCGCACCCATAATGTCTTGGGTAGTAGATGTTAGCGATACCCTGAATGTTGGATGAAGCTATAGACATAGGAATATGTAGGTCTAAGTGAGACGGACAGAAATGGAAATAAGACAGTAGACAAAAATAGAATGGAAGTATGCGAAGTTAGATATTAAGAAAATGCAATATACTCGAAAAATGTGAATTTAAGAAATAAATATTATGATATTCGTATAGAAATCTTAGCACGATGTTTCAACTGTGGCTGAAGTAACATTAGTTATCCACAAAAGAGCGCCAGAACGCCTCAGTAATGTCAGAAATCCATGAGGTAATTTGAGATATCCAAAAGGTAAAGTCAGAAATCCACGAGGTAACTTCAGGTGTTCCTCAGGTAAGGTCAGAAGTCCTCGAGGTAATGCCAACCATATCATATATGCTCTTTGTATATGTATTTAACTATTTCCTAAAGGTAAGTCTTACTATTCATTTTTTGCTCTTTCCTTTTTGTTTCCAGAACAATACCTGTCTCACAATGCTTTCTATTAGTCTTCATAGTGTATGTGCTGTTGACATTGAATTATATCTCTATTTATGACAATAGTTCTTTAATCTCCACATTTGTAAATATAATATATAAATGTGTCTGTCTGACGGGATCAGTGCTTTTTTTAAGAAAGGAAAATTGATAAAATCACATGTACGTTAAAAAAAAAAATAACACTACAAAAATCGATAGGCCCTACAGTATCGATAAAAAACTTTTATAATTACCGAAGTCTGAGATGCCAGACAATTGGAACACATTAAAGGTGTCACGACGGATCTTCATTTTCAGGGCCACATTCGAAATCTATTAGAGCCATTGTCCTGCTACATGAGAAATACAAAGAGAGTGTGAGAATAACCGATAAAACAATTTCAGAGATGGCGCACGGTCGATTTTTTAGTTCAACTGGAATGTCTTTTCAAATCGTCATTACCTTTTAAGTCGACAAATCCTAAGAAAATGGGTATCGGCTCTGCTGGAAAAGTAAAAACGGCGTGCATGATACTGACCACATCATCCCTAGTAATGTAATTGGTCAACAGAAAATGAGTCTAACATTCACGCCCAAATAGACCTCAATGGAGTGTAAATGAAACACTTTTCTTCTTGAATTTACCCCATTGGGGGTTAACAAACAAGATAACCAATGTAAACATCTTCGTACTTACCTTAGACCTAACTACCACGCTATCTCTCCAATGTGCTGTAAGCTATTAGCCCACGTAAGCTCTTCCGAACCTGCATTAGCTCTAACTGTCGAGACGCCATTACAACAAGCTGTTTTATAATAACCAAGGTAAAATTCTCAGTACGCGTTTACGCAGGGCTAGACACAACAACTCCACAGAGGCAAACAAGTGGAAAATAAACCTTTCATCACACGGACCAGAATATTATATTATGATTTGTAGATGCATAGCGTGTACTTTCGTGTAGGGCGTTGCAAAGATGAAGTTTAATAAGGGAACCATTTCAATTTTTGAATAATTGAAACTTCATCTTCGGTGATCATCAGTCAGTCAGGTTGTGACTCCGGATTCTATGAAATAGATCATCAGTCAGTCAGGTTGTGACTCCGGATTCTATGATATAGATCATCACTCAGTCAGGTTGTGACTCCGGATTCTATGATATAGATCATCACTCAGTCAGGTTGAGACTCCGGATTCTATGATATAGATCATCACTCAGTCAGGTTGGGACAAGATTCTATGATATAGATCATCACTCAGTCAGGTTGTGACTCCGGATTCTATGATATAGATCATCACTCAGTCAGGTTGAGACTCCGGATTCTATGATATAGATCATCACTCAGTCAGGTTGAGACTCCGGATTCTATGATATAGATCATCACTCAGTCAGGTTGGGACAAGATTCTATGATATAGATCATCACTCAGTCAGGTTGTGACTCCGGATTCTATGATATAGATCATCACTCAGTCAGGTTGAGACTCCGGATTCTATGATATAGATCATCACTCAGTCAGGTTGAGACTCCGGATTCTATGATATAGATCATCACTCAGTCAGGTTGGGACAAGATTCTATGATATAGATCATCACTCAGTCAGGTTGTGACTCCGGATTCTATGATATAGATCATCACTCAGTCAGGTTGAGACTCCGGATTCTATGATATAGATCATCACTCAGTCAGGTTGAGACTCCGGATTCTATGATATAGATCATCACTCAGTCAGGTTGGGACAAGATTCTATGATATAGATCATCACTCAGTCAGGTTGTGACTCCGGATTCTATGATATAGATCATCACTCAGTCAGGTTGAGACTCCGGATTCTATGATATAGATCATCACTCAGTCAGGTTGACTCCAGATTCTATGATATAGATCATCACTCAGTCAGGTTGGGACAAGATTCTATGATATAGATAATCACTCAGTCAGGTTGGGAGTTGGGACTCCGGATTCTATGATATAGATCATCACTCAGTCAGGTTGAGACTCCGGATTCTATGATATAGATAATCACTCAGTCAGGTTGGGAGTTGGGACTCCGGATTCTATGATATAGATCATCACTCAGTCAGGTTGGGACTCCGGATTCTATGATATAGGCTGTTGTCTGTTTTACAGTTTCTGCTGTGCCATACAGTTTCTGTTTACCGTGCTCCACTTCAGAAGGTAAATTGAGTTTAATGATAGTTTAATTTAGTTGGATGACATCCAGAAAGAAATCAAAGCCAAAAACGTGTAAAAGCAGATTCTCAATGACGAAAATAGCAAATATAACAGTTTTGTCGTAATCTAGCCGCAAATGTGTTTAACAAAAGGGTTAAGTCTGACAAAGAAATATCTAAGTCAGGGGTGGGCAAACTACGGCCCGTAGTGTAGCTTGTACTGTTTCTGCCAGGGATGGCGTTATTTTTATACATTAATTTGTATATTCCCCGTCTTTTGTTTTCTGCTCTACTTGTGAGGTCGTCTAGCTAGAAAGTCCCACTTGCCTGTATAAATTTCAGACTCATTTTTTTTTTATTTAACATGTGGTAATCAGTTTTATTTTGGTAATCAGTTTTATTTTAAATGTCTTGTTCTGTCATGTGATTGAGTTTCAGCTCAAATCGGAATGAACTGTCCTCTCCTTTCATAAGGATAATTGTAGGGATTTGTTTTACATACTCATCCATCTATCTGTCTGTCTATTTATATATCAGCCTATTTATATATCTATCTATCTATCTGTTTGTCTGTCTATCTATATGTACTATGTTGTCCTTGTGGCTTCAGGGTTAGAGGAGTTCCCTTGAGATGATATTATTGTGTGCTGTTTGTAAGCTTGTTCCTGTGGCTTCTTTAATTTCAGTCGTCCATCTTTTACATGGTCTGTCTCTGACTTTATAACCATGATGTCTATGTGTCATGATCATCTGTGGCATGCTGTATGTTGGTAGTTTGGAAGTGTGTGAGTTCTGGAAGTTTGGGATTCCACATAGCGTAAGTTTTAAGTTTTCAGTTGTGATCGCCGGTTTTATTTTCCTGTGTTCCAGTGTTGGTTCTCAAGCTCCCACTAAATTCCTCATTTTGTAGTAGTCAAGAGAACGGAAATGCGCTTTGTCGCTGCTGTATTTGTGAAAATTAATCGACACATCCGATATCTGCATGGTAACTAATAAGTTCAGTGTTTTTATAACTTCTACTGACCAGTAGAAGTCTGTAGCCACATCGCTAGTGGGCCAGCTGAGTGGGGATCGCGGGTTCGACGTAGGTTCATATTGACAGAAATTGTTTATTGTGCGTGGTACTGTAGGCAAGCGGTGCCAAGCTGTTAAAAGGGGAGGGGGTATAAATCGCAAAATTCGAGTACAATAAAGACCATCCTCTCTATGCTGTTTTAGCCCTTTATAAGAAATAAAGAGTCGTGTATGTTGTGGAATACTTGGATACTATACTAGAAGATAATCATTGCATAAACAATAAGACAGGCGTATAGATTACTATAGGCAACATTTAGAATTGTAAAGCACTATGGTTAAAAGATAGTGAATGCATATGTGAATCAATCAATCAATCAATCAAGTTCCATGCCGAGTGGCGTAGACGATCATGTTTCTCCTCAACTCTGTCTCTTGTGTTGTCAATAAGCTCGGCTGGTGAGGTTCTACCACAATACTAGTCCATCTAGTAACTTTTCTCTTTGTCGTCCCCTATCTCTTCTCCCCATGATCTTTCCAGTGGTTATTAAAGTGTTCAAGCTGTGTTCTTCTTAGCATATGTGAATCGTTGAATGATATAACGATAATGGGATGGTAATCGTTGGATGATAGAGGACAACAGTGGGATGATAATGATTAGATGGACGTAGTTGTTTGTTATTTGTGTGATTAAAGCTTATTTAACCCGAGTCATGTACCTACCAACGGAGTTCATTGTAAATGTATTATTTTATCAAAATGTGAACTATATATGGGATAAGTACTAATCATTATTGAGCGTGTAAATATTACATACAGGGAGACAAAATGTGATAAGATTCCTGAAATGGGGTGGGGGGGGGTAATTAATCTGGCGTGTCAAGATTACATCGGCAGACAACAAACCAGGTCGTTTGACAACCTCATGAAAATGGAACCAACGCAACCAGCCCTTCCCGCATACAAAAGCAAATGATCAGGTTACACAGCGCAAGGAAGACCAAGAGCTAGACGGGTGGAGACAATCAAAGAAATCTTAAAGAGACACGAGTTGACCAAGGACAATGCAGAGCAAATGATCAAAGACAACACTCCAACCTCTTCCCTCCCCCAGGGCGCTTAACGGCACAAGTGGAAATGGCGATACATTGTTCTATATAAATGTTATGTAGATTGCTCTGTATAAATGTGGTGTAGAACCTACAAAACGACCGTGTGTTGCCGTGGCCTGAGAGGGAAGAAAATAATAGCGACGCTGTTACCTGTCAGGCATGTCGTAAGAGGTGACTATGGAGGTTTCGGGGGGGGGGGGGTGGAATTGGTTATTTCATCACATTACGGTACAACGTGACCCAGGGGTCAAGCTGAAATCGGATATGTCACTTCGTTAGGCGCAGATATAGTAATATAGTAACAACGGTATGGGCCATGATACAGCTCCATCAATTTTCTGAACTACATTCTTTCAGCCTGCAGGAGTTTGAGAATAAATGCAGAAGAATAACTTATAAATAATTACTGGTGTGTATTGTGGAAAAGTAAGAAACAAAAAAAACATTACACACTTGCGCAAACACACACGCATATAGTCATAGTAATGTTATTTTCGTTGTTGTTCGAAATCATATACTGGCACTTGTGTACATATCCTTTCAGAAAGCAATGGACAACCTACTACACGCAAAATATTGCCAATAAAATTGGGACGGACAAAAATTATGCTTTGATTGTCACAACCGACAACAATACTGCGTGTTTCCTTTCAGGGAGTTTCATGGAGATGTTGTGTCTCTATGTCAATACACCGGTACATGTTGTGCAAATGTGACCACGTGATAACAGTCCACCTTTTTAATAGGTTTGATTTCCTTGAGCTTCCGTGACGCGGATATAGAAATCACGAAGAGCTAACTCGATCTTCGCGTAAGACACTGAGAGCCCAATGGTATTTCAGTGTTTTGCGCGCAGATCGATGGATGCTGAACTGTATGCGAATTTAACGTAAGTTTGTTTCGTTAAATAATGTATGAGATTAGTTGCGTAAAAATTAGGCCACATCTGCGTAACATGAACCATAAACATTTTAGTAGTTTCATGGCGGTGTTGATTCTCTATATCAGTACACCGTCTAGGGAGTTTCATTGAGGTATTGCTTCTCTATATGAATACACTCTTTGGCTCCCTGGATTTTCAACAAACCTCCTCCATCTTGTCATATCTTTAACTATTGTGCTCAGCTCTTTCCATGTTGTAGCAAGTATATGTGTCTCTGTATTTATGTTTTCCCTCCAGGTATTTTTTGGTCTTCCTCTCTCTGTGAGAACAATGCATGTCTTACAATGTTTTCTGTTGGTCTTAATGGGTGTCTATCTCCTGTGCCATGTGCTTAGCTCTTCCCCCGCTGGAGTTTAATTTTGTGCATTGTCTTATTTTGTGCATTGTCTTATCATACCATTTCAAACCGACTCTACAGAGATATCTACTGACGAATGTTTTTAGCTTTCTGGATCTCTCATTGTACTCCATGTTTCTGGGTCATACAACAGCCCTAATTTAAAATTTCAGTTAAATTTTATTTTGTATTTGATGTAATTTCTTGTGATTTCCATATGTTTCCTAATGCTTCAGCTTACACACAGCACACATGAAGGCCATCTCCAGAGAACTCTTTTACCCCTGACACCGCACGGCACACAGCGTATAGATAGATATATGTTTCCTAATGCAATAAAGTTTTGTATTCCTTTCTGTATTCGTATCCTGGAATCTTTGTTCCTCCCTGTCAATTTTGCTGCCAGGGTGTGTGTATGAATCTACCTTCTGTATGGATGTTTCACCTAGTTGTAATCTGGTTTCCATTAGCTGCATTTATTCTCATAACCGTGTTTTTTCATTCTCTGTGTATCCTCAAGCATATTAGACGCGCCTTGTCATTTCAAATATTCATCTTCTTTTCCATCTTAGTGTAGATGTGAGACAGCAGTGCAAAATCATCTGGAAAATCCAAGTTTTCTAATTGTTTCATTAGAATCCATTGGATTTCAAGTATGTTATCCGATATTGTATTGTTGATTGGGGATGCTGTAACTATGTGTTAAAGGCTGCATGTCTATGCTTTAGCAACTCATGTACAGGGTGACTGTATAAATCACCCATCAACATAAAATCACCAGGTCTTACCAGGAATAGAACCCTGGACCTCACGATTTGCGGCTAACGACGTAACCTATCGGTCATACTCAAGGCCGGACAGTCAAGCAATTAGCATCTACCTGTCATTAGATTTATTGAACGTTTGGGATTATCTTGGAAGTGTAATAATAATAATAATAATGAAAAGAAACAACAATATAATTACATGATCAATCCAGTTCTTCGAGCATCAATCTTATTATACAGAGTAGGTAAGTATAAATGATATCTAATAATCCCGAGGTACTGATGGCTCGTGGTTGCTAGGATTACCAGAACCGTGACTTCTACTTTTTATGGTTAAAAGCTGATATAACTAGATTGGACTAGCATCATCGGTTGAAAAGCGCACATCTTAGCTCTAGAGGTTAGACGTTAGGCAAACAAACAAAAATCTGTTTCAGTAATGTAATATAGTAAAATATGACGAACACGAAACTTAGGATAAGGTATTGATCAATTGTACTATCACAAACTTAGGATAAGGTATTCATCAATTGTACTATCACAAACTTTGGATAAGGTATTCATCAATTGTACTATCACAAATACGCACACTGCAGAGACATGATGACAGCGCCGATGGTGAGGACATGTGACAATCAATCAAAGATAACTTACCTTCAATAACAGCTAAACAATATCCCAACAAAAATAACAGTAGAAACGGTGATGACTCCATGAATGTACTCCCTAGCATGGTTAGAAACCTAACTGCCACAGAGACATCAATAGTAGTTCTCAGTCCCTGGGCAATCCAAGGGACACTTTCTACAATATTAAATGAATCACGTACTCGAGTGCACGCGCATTTTGAAGAAACATCCTCGACACGCGCTCGGCGTTTTTCTTCCCACACGAGATGTTCTCACTCGTCCACTGAAATCAAATTGTAAACACTCCAGAGTTTGGGCCGCTTTGTTATTACTTCTAGCTAACACGGCCTAGACACACGGACAAACCTACCCGCCACAGCGCGTAGCAACATAAAGACAACCGGTATGCACTGTCCGCGCATATCCAGCTTGTAGTAGCGACTTCCAATGACTACTTGGCTAACACGTTGAGGTAAGACAGGTAAATCCACTTCTCAGTTGCACCCCTCCTCCCATACATTTGATAATTGGAACTGGTAGTCCAGAAGACATACAAGTTACTTCACATCAAGTTATTTCTGTTGACATCAGCTCCTTCATTATTCATCTTATAAACACATCCAGGTAACTTTTGAAACCTGCTACTTTTTGTATCTTATTAATGATTATATATGTATTTGTTGTATCCATTACTTCCAAGGGCAACGTTGACTTTTTCACGTTTTAAAACATTGATAGGTGTTTAAATAAGAAAATTTTAATGGGCGGTCCGTAAGGCGGAGCAAAAGTCAGTTTTTTTCCCCTCTACTTTCGTTCGAGACTTATTCAGTGTTTCTAGGCGAGGCGCCGCTTCGCCGGCTCTGTGTATGTCTGGGGGGAAAGGGCTGTCAAGCTAAAAGCCCTGTTGATTTTCTTCTGGTTTTGATACGCTGATCTTTAGGCGATTAGTGGGGGTTTCTGCTTGCTAGAAGTTGAATGTCGAGAACGAGATTGATAAACGCATTTAGACGTCCCGTTTCTTCTCGGTCATTTCCGTAAAATAGACTTCCTGTTCGTTTGTCTGCCTCCAGGCTCCAGGAGCAGACGAAATTAAAAACTAGGACTGTCGGAAGACGCGTTCAATGTTGACAGGTAGGTAGGTATCTTATGTATATATAGAGTGTGTGTGTGTGTGTCCTGGTCCACCTCGAGAGATTTATATAGATGACACATTTGATTGATAGATGACACGAAGGAAAACGGAAAGGAAATTTGGGGGAAAATATTGTAAAGGTAGGTTAAAAAAGGAAAGTTTTCGAAGACAAAAGAGAAGGCTTAGAACCAACCAATACCAATAAACCCATAACCCTTCAGGGTCGTAGGGGTACTGCATTGGATGCTTCAGCACAGAGTCCTCCAGCGAATTATATCCTCAGCGATACGGATGAGTGTGGAAATATCTAGCCCTGTCCATTCCTTGATGTTGTCTGTCCATGTCTTTATTTGTCCTCCTCTGCTTCTTCCACCCTGGACAGTTCCCTGCAGTATTGTTTTTGACAGGGAATCGTGCCTGCATACATGTCCGAACCATGCTAGTTTTCGTCGTTTCACTATTGAAAGAAATGGCTCCTGGACACCTGCACACATTTCTACTTTATTTCTTACGTACACATTGGTCTTATGTTCCCTATAGGAAATTCGTAGAATTCTTCTGTAGCATTTATACTCGAAAGCCTGTAATCTTCTCTCCATGTCCGTAGTGAGTGTCCAACTCTCACAACCATACAACACAACAGAAAGCACCAGCGACCTATACAGTTTGATTTTCACTCCAACACTGATGTTGCTTTTCCAAATCATAGTTAGCCTTGACAAGGACGCTAAAGCCATCTCCAGCCTTATTTTTAGTTTTGCTTTGCATTTACCATCGCTGCATATACTGGATCGAGGTATTTGAAGGTATTCACCTCTTCAAGCTTGTGTCAATTCATCATGATATTAGTCTGGTTTTCTGTGTCTCTGCTGTTTACCAAGATTTTGCTTTTATCTGAATTGATTTCTATTCCGTACTTGCTGGTAACTTTTTCTAACTTTGACGTTAATTCTTGCAATGATTGTTCTGACCCAGCTATAAGATCAATATCATCAGCGAAACGCAAGTTGCAAATAGGGCGACCTCCGATCGATATAGACGTGTTGTAGCCATGTAGTGTCTCTTGTATGATGTGCTCTAAGTATATGTTAAAAAGTACTGGGGACATTATGCATCCCTGTCAAACTCCCGCAGATGTTTTGAAGAACTCTCCAATTGTATTGTGTGACAAGACAGCACTATTTGCATTTTCGTACAGAGCTTCAATAATGTTTAATAATTGTGGTGTCAAAATTAAATTTCCTCAGTATGTGCCACAGACCATCATGCCAAACACGATCAAAGGCCTTTGTAAAGTCAATGAAGTTGTGGTATAGATCACGTTGGTGCTGAATATGTTTTTCGATTAGTGTTCGGATGTTAAATATTTGTTCAACAGTGCTTCTGTTTGCTCTGAAGCCAGCTTGTTCTTCTGCAATTATTTCTTCCGACTTGTGTTTTATTCTGTTAAGTAGTATTTTGAGCATCACTTTACTGGTGTGTGTTATAAGGCTAATTGTTCTGTAATTTGTACACACTTTAAACAATGTGTGACTTAGAACATAGGTTCCCAAAGAGGACTATATGGACCCGCCAAGGATCGATTTCGACTTGAAAGGGGCGATCAATGTCAGCTAGAGAAAGAAATTGGGGAGCACGCGAGATGTAAATGGTGGTCCAAATGAGCGGACCCTATTTAGGCCATGCCCCAATTGAACATTCGCAATCAGTGGATCAGGTTTATCCTTTTCCTTAACATTATTAGTGTATTAAATTTAAGTAAGAATTTTTGCTAGGCTTGTTGCGTTCAACATCCAAGTACTTACCTGCATTTTGTGTCTTTTCTAATAAGGTATCAACAGAAATTGTACATGTTCATTTTTACAATTGTCCACTCTACAATTAAAAAAACCAATCAAAGTCAGCAGTTGTATCCTCCTTTACATAATACACGTGCAGCCTCTTCCATCCTTTACGTAATACACGTGCAGCCTCTTCCATCCTTTACATAATACGCGGACAGACTGTGTCATTCTTTACATAATACACTTGCAGGCTGCACCCTCCTTTACATAATACACGAGCAGGCTGTGTCCTCATTTCCATAATACACGTGCAGGCTGTGCCATCTTTACATTATACCAGTAACGCCAAAAAAAACCATCTATATTAAATAGCGCGACAAATTTAGTTATTTACTTATTACTTAGTTATTCCAAATCGTAGGTCCATTATTGTTTTGAAAATTATTTGTCCTTGACGCCAAAATGATATGGCGCAATATTTCGTTTACATCAGCAGCGTTTATTAGATGCTGAGGATCTGACTTAAGATGTTTTAATAACGGTTCACGTATTCTTTTAGACGCGGACTTCAGACCAAAAATACGTTTATTAATAATTTACAATAATTCGTTCTCAGGACTGGAAAGTCCCCTTCTGTTATAATGTGAGTCATCATGATACCATGTCGCTGTGTGTTTTCTGTGGTGTAGGGAACTTTGTTATTTAGTGACCAATAGTGGATAGTCAATAAGACATTGTGTTCTGAATAATATCTTGAAGGTTTTATGTGATCGGATTCAGCGATATTACAAGATTATATAATGTATGTTTTTTTAAAGTAGTTAATATTTTATATAGGGCCGTAATATGTGCTTCTGATGGGAAGAAAGGGTGGGGGGGGGATGAGCTACCTTTCTATTTAAAGGGTCTCTTTGCCACTTTAAAAATTCACTCTATGCGACTGCATAACACACGGGTAGGCTGTGTCAGGCTATTACTTTATATAATACACTGACAGGCTGCACCCTCCTTTACTTAATACGCATGCAGACTGCACCGTCCTTTACATAAACTAAATTAATTTCTATTGTCACTCTGGATTCCAGGCCGGATTATACTTCTACACATAAAAAAAACCACTTGCTTAGCGCACCAAGGAGATAGGAGCACCACATCATATGTGAGTTCTGCCAGGAAATAAACTTTTCAGTTTACAAATTCTGGGAAAACTTTTCAGTTTACACATTCTGGGAAAACTTTTCAGTTTACAAATTCTGGGAAAACTTTTCAGTTTACAAATTCTGAGACAGATTAAGTCTTTATTAATAAAAGCACGACATAATAAGATTCAAGTGTAAGCTTGGTACACTGATAAACAGATGATGATGATGATGGTGAAATAGTTACTTTAACTGTGAGCAAAACAATACAAGTATTGGAACACATCAAAAGACAACAAATCAAGTGGTTTTCACCTGCTTCCAGATTACCAACAGATAGCATGCCACAAATGGCCATGACACATAGACTTAACAGCTATAAAGCCAGAGGCAGACCATGTAAAAGATGGATCACAGAAACCAAAGAAGCCACAAGAACAAGCTTACAAACAGCACACAAGAAGGCCATCTCCAGAGAACTCTTCTACCCCTAACACCGCTTGGCAAACAATGGCCACAGCGTATAGATAGATAGATAGATAGAGGGATTGAATTGTGAGCAGTAACTTTCAACATCCCCTCGTCTTTATGACAAAAGCGTGCCCTCCTGAATTGAGTAACGTAGGTGACATGAAGCACTGTCTCAAATGCATGGTTGTATTACAGAGTTTATGAATACATATATAATCCCCAAAGAGAAGCTTGAAATACGCCAGTACTTCAAGATCATTATGCCCTGCCTGGAGTGCAGCATATACGTCTACGCCAACTAGTTCATCATATACGTCTACGCCAACTAGTTCATCATATACGTCTACGCCAACTAGTTCATCATTCTTCTTTTAGATCTGTTGACCCATTTGCAGTGATGAGACACACAGCATTTCCCACAAATTAGGAGTCTTCCACAGAAGACATGGTTTTTACGTTATGCACGAAAATTAATACAATTAAAATTATACCAACAAATACCTAGTGTATCCAATATTTTAAAATATATTTTTACTTTTGCCATCACGAGGAATTCTGGGAAGAACTGTGGTGTTAGAAAAGGTTTGCCGAGCACTGTCGTACAGAATAAGTTTCAATCATTTTCTGTTATTTTTATTATTGTACCAACCACTTGCACACACACACACACACACAGACATACACAGAGAGAGAGAGAGAGAAAGTCCGCAGATAAGGGTTGAGAGGGGGTGCCTGGTGGTGAATCTTAAATCCCACCCCCCTAATCATAATATGACCTTTGTCACTAGGAATTTGCCGAAGAGTGGGTACCTCCTCACCCCCACCTCAACCCCAATTAAAAGAGTTTACATTGAAAGGTTGTCATATTTCCCACGAAAACTAAGTGCTCAGTAAAATGTGCGAAGGCTCCCTTTTTTCTTTAATTTGGCAACACTCCCTGCCTCCTTTCTAACTGAGCCGTATCTGCGGCTATGGAAAGAGTGACAATGTGAGTGCGAGAGATTATACCTTACTCAATTCTTCTATTACTTTCTCCTAGTACTCGCTTGCATACCTACTTCCCTTATCCCTTCACATTGAAGAAGGAACAAGAACCCGAAAAACTGCTTCCGCGTAACATAAACTCAGTACTCCATTATCCATTCCATTTGTAATCTGTAAGGAAGTTTGCATTGCACCAGCGTCGTACTTAATTAAGTTAGAGCTATTCACAGACAAAGCTAAACGATGGTTATTCCCTTGATTTCCACGCATTACCCTGACTCTAGAACTCAGCAAGAGATTGGGAAAAGCATGTTTTCATCACACCGAAGACAGATAAACATTTGGATAATAATCCCCACTGTCTGATATTCTATCTGTATCCGGCGACCATTAGCCAAATAGTGTAGAATAGTGATCCCTAAAATATTTGCTGCCGTTGATCCTTTTCAATATTTTTTTCTTATCGGACTCCCAAGATATCAGTTTAATTATGTTTTTATTGTAGATGTAAAAATTTCAATATTTTTTCATTAATTTGTGAACCCCCAGAGAGGACATCCTGAGTAACCACGTGTCCGCTAACCTACTTTTACGAACAGCTGGTGTACGTAAAAGACGGTTAAATGTATGTGAGCTACGAGAATTGAAGATAAGACCATTAATGAGCTTTCATCTTTTATAATTGTATAGTGCCTTCATCGGAGTATCTTACTATAAAATAGCATGAGTCAGTATCGAGAATCCGCGATTTAGGACTGAGAATAGGCGTCGCTTGTAAATAAGACAACAACAATTTTAAAGAGGACTCTGAACCAACAAAGAACCGGAACTATCAGTTGCCATACATTGAAAGATTTACGAAAGTGGAGATGTGAACACTTATGATCAACGTTCACACTAAGACATGACTGCATGTGACAAAACTTTATCTCCGTTGACCGATAAATATCGAATGACACTTTTTCTGGGGTATTTCTACATTTTCTACCTTTTTTCAGTAGGGTCTATTTACATCTGTTATATTTGTGCACTACATGTACTATTTATATGGACTTACACACATTTATATACGTAAGTCTTGTGTGCCAAGTCCAAAACTCTGTGCGCCAGTGGTGAAAAATATGTGCGCAAACGTACGGTAGCGCAGCTTAGCGTGAACAGTGCTTATGACATTTCTAGGGTACGAAGAGAATAATCAACATAAGTACTATCTGATATTATTAAAATACTTGTCTCCGTGATGTCTTCAGAAACAATCCAAATATAATATTAATATTCTTTCCTTCTTTCCATATTGAAGAATAAACTCTTCTTGTGTCCTGGGGGGGGGGGGGACTGAGAGTGTAAAGAATAACAAAACTGAAAAACTTTAATTCAGTGTGTTGTGTATGAGGCGACTAAGGAAGCTTGTAGGATGGGGTTAGGTCAAAATAAAGAACTTATCAGCCGGAGAATACCTATCTCTACATAAAGACATCAAGGAGAGAAAACCCACTAGAGCTATTTATAAGACAACTAGCCTTGTAATACTAAGCCACTTATCTTCAGTGTACGTTATAGAGCTCAAAGGTAAACAAGGACAGGGCTTTCCTGGATTCCTTCTGAGTTTAAGTATACTCGCAAAATCTCATTGCAATCAGCGTCACTCCAAGGGGGCCATGTGGTTTCCAGTCCAAATTTCAGAATGTGAAATGTTCCATGATATTCTGGCGTCTACATAATGTACATAAATTATTTCAACAATTATGGAAGAGGGAAGCAGACCTGAACAATTTTGACACCGCCGAAGACGGATGTGTTGGGCCATTGGTACAAATAAAATGGCAACACAACGCATTTCCATTCTCTAGACTAAATTCAACTGGAAATCTTGTAGGACCATTGTCATGTAACAAGAGAAATCTAGCGGGAGTTTGAGAATGAACGATGAAGAAGAAGAACAATTTTGACAATTATTGACGCGGACGATGGATTTGACACAACAATACTGGTTTTTTTTTTTTTTTTTTTTACTACACCAATTAAATTGTTTGAATTTGTAAATCCCGTGTGTTACCACCGTGCCGGTCGGCGGTTTCAGAAGACCTAACTGCTAAACGTAAACAGGCATTGATTCAGTACTTTTTTGATTATATTCTGGCTATTCATTGGATACTATTTATATAATTATAGTCGCCCGAAATATAATCAAGGTGCTCAATTAAAATCAGGGTAGTAATCACAACCGGCCTTCTAGGTTATTAGTCCACAGGCCATGACTTGAGCCCGGTCGGTTGTCACAGTCCGAAAGATAAGAAAAGGATAGCAGTACTGTTGCCTGACAGGTATGTTATAAGAAGCAACTAAGGAGGTGGTGGTAGTGGAGTTGACTGTTTTATTCTATAGAGGGATTGGAAGTCGAAACAATGACAGCGTAATCCTTTCTCTAAACTACATCCAGATAAATCGCACAAGTTTCAGAATGAACGAGACAACTAAAGAGAAATTGGAAATATATTTTCTAAAAACATGAAACGAATCATGTTTGTGTGTGTGTGTGTGTGTGTGTGTGTGTGTGTGTGTGTGTGTGTGTGTGTTCTACTTTGTCCGCTAACACTTATTTGGAGTGAAGGCGCTAACATAATTAAGCAGGGAATTATTTACCAGGGGGGGGGGGAGAATATACAATGACATAATTTATGGACGGCCTTTAGATGAGTGTCAGATGGGCACCTTTGTCTTATCGATACATTCGTTCCCTGGCGTAATGAATTCTTCGACAGATTTTCACCTTCTCATTTGGATACCAATGGGACATCATTATCTACGTGGTAACATGTAGGGAAGTTAATTCACTAACATTTAGCTATATGTATACGCGTATATCTAGATGTATCCAAATACATCACTATATTATATAAAAACGTAATATCAGTGTCATCTTTCATATCTTTGTCTTCTTTATTCGATCTACGACTTCTGTAGACAAGCAGGATATAGTCCGGTGAACGGAATGCTTCGTGTTATGATTTATTTCCTAAACACGTTTAGATGACTATTTAACTCGCTTGAATATTCTGAACTTTTAGAGCTAGAAATGGAATGAAAAACTAAACAATCAACTTATTATATTATTATGGGAGGGAAAGAATGGGACTTGAATAATAATAACATTTGAGACGGTACAAGTATTCGACATTGAATGTAACACGCAGGTACATCGACTTTTCACCATGTTTCGACGCCGCACTGCTCTCGCTCTTGGGAGTATGCAACATGGCATGCTAGAACTTTCACACTCCCACTGTGACTGGGAATACATGCTGAAGGTTGAACAGCACCACTCTTGAATGTAGATCTTCAATCGGAAAATAAGTTCCCGGCAGTTCTGTGGCAATCTCATGGGATTCGATTATCCCAGAACTCACATACTTAGAGTCTCTAGTGGGTGTCACGCAACATTGCAACCAGAGCAGATATGCGATTAGAGGAAATGGCGAGCTTGTCAAACCAGGGTATTACCAATATTTTACATGAAATAAACGTAATATTGCTGTACACACAACATGGTTATTTCTTTGTATACCAGCGGTTCTCAAAGTACTCGTTGCTGTGATCACATTTGTTATTTGACATCACTCCCTGGAGGAATAAATTTAGCGGAACTAGTTAACATAGTCGTTCAGCTCTTTACTTGTTCTCAAATAGGCCGAGAATATTATTCTAGGGCGTGGTGTCTCTTTTATTGGTGTGGTTCGCCTGAGACCTTTAGGGATTATTGCTTAAGTTTATGGAGTTATGATCTATATCTTATTATCAGACCGCTAGCCACTTCCTTGAGAAGGATGGAGCACATATAGGGAAACTCGAGTACAATGAAGTAAATCTTCAAATTCATTTGATCTTTCACTTTGTTTATGAGTTCCATGATGAATAATATGGTGGAAGGTGGGTGGGTAGAAATGGTACTGACTGGTTGTTTAGGCCTTGGTCTTGCTTGTCCTAGAGTTGGAGCATTCTGTATTATATTCTTTGCGTTTGCTGATAAGTTACTCCTCTCCAGTCTGCTTCTACCATAACCATTAATTCTTTGATACATAGGATGGTTCATTAGTCTCTTGTATTTTTCTGCCTGTTAAACTACTTTCATATCTCGTCTATCTTCCATTGGCTGAAGACCAGTTATTGTTTCTAACGTAATTATGGGTTTATATTTCATAGATGCTGTGATGATAATGCGTGTAGCTTGATTCTGTGTTTTGTTTATTGTGTTGAATTGTGTTTTAGGTGTTGACTGTGATGCTATACTTTAGTAGTGACCTAACTCTAACTGTGTATAACCTTTTCAAGATTGATTTTGTAGTCCACCCTTCAGTTTGTGCTTGCTAACTTTTTCATTATTCCTATTCTATTTCTGGCTATTTTATCTGCCTTTTCTATCAGTTTTGCGCATGCCATTCTAGTTCAAGGTAATTCCGTGGTATGTTAGGTTCTGCTTTAATGCGATCAAATGATTGTTTATTTTTAATGTTGTTGTCTGTACCTTGATGGATAGACTAAAGTTTGTGTTGTTTTATTCTCGTTAATAGTTAGCAACTATTTCTTTAACCAGTTTTCAAATTTGCTCAGTGACCCTTTACTCCTGAATGTAACGGCAAACTACAGGTATATTGCCAAGAAATTTTCTATCTTTTTTGCAGATCCATAGGAAAGACGACTACGTTCTTGGAATAATATGTCACCTGATGATGTTAACCCTTGCATTCTAGTGTTTGCAACTTCTATTGACCCCTCTCTTGTCCACAAAGTCAGGTCATCTGCATACATTGCAGAGTGTACCCCAGTTGGTATGCCCTCCATACTATCATTTATAGAAATTAAGAGGCGTGTGGGGGAAAGTACACCTCCTTGCGAAACACCTTGTTCTAGTATTCTCTTCCTGATACGTTTTTCCTGTACTTGCACTCTAGCTGTTCTTTTTTCCATGTAGTTGCATAACTAGTTACACAAGTCTCCTCTAATTCCTAGTCTAAGGAGCTTGTTCTTGAAACACTGTGTCCAAACATTTTCAAAAGCCTTCTCCGTGTGAATCCATACTGCAAGTGTGTTTTGTTTTCTTGGTATGCGTCTTCAATCCTTTCGGCTATGTAGGCGATCTGGTTTTCTGTTGATGTGTGTTGTCGTAAGCTACTCTATTGTGGTGCTATTAGTTAATTTTCCTTCAATGTGCCCACGTGAGTCATCTTTTGACCAGATTCTCCATTAATTTGCCCATCATACAACTAAGCAAACTGACTGGTTTATAGCTATTTCTTCTTCTTCTTCTGCGTTCGTTCTCAAACTCCTGCAGGTTAGCAGGATGTAGTCCGGAGAACGGAATGCGTTGTGCCATGCTTTACAGCATTGCTGCGATATCTGCGCCTTACGGCCTGACACACCCGACTTCAGCATGGCTTTGGGTCACTGGCCCTATATGGGATGGGACAGCCAACTCATCCCATAACCTCTTTAGTCGCCTTTTACGACATGAGTGGAAGATAGACAGTGTTGCTATTCTTTGCTCCCTTTTCGGACCCGGCAACACACGGGCGACTAAAGCTATTTGGGTCGAGTTTGTCCTCTCCTTGCTGTAGGATGAGTACCATGATATCTTCTTTCCACGAGCACATGTCATGTGCGCTAACTAGTGTTTACTACCTTTAGAAGCTTTCGCTTTGCTTTAAACCATAGTTTTATAAGCATCTCATTGGTAACTCCGTCTTTGCCTAGTGACTTCTTACGTTTGAGGCTCTGAAATGCTTCTTTTAGCCCAGTTTCTGTAAAAGTAGACAACATTTGTTCTTCTATCACAACGGGCATATCATTTAGTCCTTGGATTTCATTCCTAACTTATTTTTCTTTAATTTTGGTATATTTATCTGTTTTACGGGTGCATACTATTTTATGAGAAAATGTTCTGCTGCTAACCAAGCTTAGTGTGTGCCCCTTAGAGGGATCGGATCCAACATTCTACTTATCTGGCGGTACTCCTCTGGCAGAGCACCATATCTAGAATCCGTTGTCCCACTCCTCATGGGCATATAGATGAAATATGTTGTACTTTGTTATCTTCATATGGCCAAGTGCTTCCGATTTCCGCCAGCAATTTGTAAATGTTTGCTTTCCTTAAAAGATCCGCCCTTCTAGGCTCATGAGCACTATCAGCCCAGACTTTGTGTACAGTTTTTCCTCTCCTAGTTGACCTGTCTTTCTGGACTCTTGAGCACCACCTGCTCAGAGTAGTTGGTTGGAGGAGTTGTCATCTCTGTTTGTCTACTGTCTGCCTTTCCACTTAAGGGATGAGGTTGGCTGGAGTATAGAGGATTTTAGTCATTATTTCCTATATCCCCTATCTAAAGGCCCCCCTCTCACCCTGGGGACGCGCACAGGCAAGAGCTTATAGCGGCCGATACTCACTTGATGATGCCCGTCACCGGCCATATGGGGTATTTCAGTGGAGATATCAGCGCCGCCTGATATCCCGGCTCGTCCTGGTGGACAGCAACACCGGTTTGGTCAGATACTATTATTCGCAGCTAGCACTCCATATCTGGAGGCCGTTCCACTATTCGCCACTTGTGGACGCGCCTGGTATGGGTCGTTTAGCTCCCCCAGGTTCATTTCATATCATTTTTTAAAATGTTTTCTTTTCCATTGTGAATATCATTCCAGCGTCTCTAAAGAATAAGGAGCTACTGGTAAAAATAATGGCTTCTTAGTCATGCCGAAAACAAATGTGCTGTACAGGAAGTGGCAAAATAACGCAGCCACACTCTGAAACCAGCAGCACAACGCATTTTACTCTCTTTTGCGAAAATCGTGTTGGTTATCAGAGAGTGAACTCTGAAAAAGAAGAAGAGCTTCTTAATAGTTGTATCTTTGTTTTTCCCTGTTTATCTCTCTTGCCATATATTATCATTTGTGATGTTTGTGTTGTGTCATTGCTAATCTCTTTCTGATCTCTGCTGAACAATCTCCAGCGGTGATGATCGCTGACCCGAGATATTCAAAGCCATTACCATTTTCTAGTTATTCTTTCTGTCAATAACAATTGTAGGTAATCCATTTTCTGTAGATATGCTTTATTTTTATTTTCTTTGCATTAAAGACACAATTGTATGCCTCGTCATGTTTTTAAACTAGCATAATCATGTATTTTAGACTTGTTGGTTTTTTCTTAATATGGAGGTGTCGTTTGTAACTCGTATATAAAGAGGGGGTGTCTAGAGTCTCACCCCCCCCCTGCCCATCCCCCCAATTATATACAAATTGGAAACATCAGCCCAATATCTGCACAATATTCCTTTTTTTGGTTAAACGGACAAGTATGCAAAATATCGTACTCTGTCCATTCCTTGACGTTATCAAGCCTGAATATTCTTTTATCATTTATTTTCCTTCCACCCTCAACGTATCCATGCAGAATAATCTTTTCAAGAGAATGACGTATCGTTACATTAGAAACCACATATGCTTACATCATTTCACTCCTGTCAGCGGTGGCACCTGTCTACCCACGGTCAATGGTGGCACCTGTCTACCCACGGTCAATGGTGGCACCTGTCTACCCACGGTCAATGGTGGCACCTGTCTACCCACGGTCAATGGTGGCACCTGTCTACCCAAGGTCAATGGTGGCACCTGTCTACCCACGGTCAATGGTGGCACCTGTCTACCCAAGGTCAATGGTGGCACCTGTCTACCCACGGTCAATGGTGGCACCTGTCTACCCAAGGTCAATGGTGGCACCTGTCTACCCACGGTCAATGGTGGCACCTGTCTACCCACGGTCAATGGTGGCACCTGTCTACCCAAGGTCAATGGTGGCACCTGTCTACCCACGGTCAATAGTGGCACCTGTCTACCCACGGTCAATGGTGGCACCTGTCTACCCAAGGTCAATGGTGGCACCTGTCTACCCACGGTCAATGGTGGCACCTGTCTACCCAAGGTCAAGGGTGGCACCTGTCTACCCACGGTCAATGGTGGCACCTGTCTACCCAAGGTCAATGGTGGCACCTGTCTACCCACGGTCAATGGTGGCACCTGTCTACCCACGGTCAATGGTGGCACCTGTCTACCCAAGGTCAATGGTGGCACCTGTCTACCCACGGTCAATGGTGGCACCTGTCTACCCAAGGTCAATGGTGGCACCTGTCTACCCACGGTCAATGGTGGCACCTGTCTACCCAAGGTCAATGGTGGCACCTGTCTACCCACGGTCAATGGTGGCACCTGTCTACCCACGGTCAATGGTGGCACCTGTCTACCCAAGGTCAATGGTGGCACCTGTCTACCCAAGGTCAATGGTGGCACCTGTCTACCCAAGGTCAATGGTGGCACCTGTCTACCCACGGTCAATGGTGGCACCTGTCTACCCACGGTCAATGGTGGCACCTGTCTACCCAAGGTCAATGGTGGCACCTGTCTACCCAAGGTCAATGGTGACACCTGTCTACCCAAGGTCAATGGTGGCACCTGTCTACCCACGGTCAATGGTGGCACCTGTCTACCCAAGGTCAATGGTGGCACCTGTCTACCCAAGGTCAATGGTGGCACCTGTCTACCCACGGTCAATGGTGGCACCTGTCTACCCACGGTCAATGGTGGCACCTGTCTACCCAAGGTCAATGGTGGCACCTGTCTACCCACGGTCAATGGTTGCACCTGTCTACCCAAGGTCAATGGTGGCACCTGTGTACCTATAATTCCAATTATGTCGTCTTGGACAAATACATTTGTTTTATCTTCTCTGTAGCAAATGTGTAATGCACATCTGTAGCACTTGTATTCGAAAGCCCAATTTTTTTTTTTTGGTATCTGCAGTGAGTGTCCAGTTTTCACATGAGTAAAAAATACATAGTACCAGTGATTTGTATAGATAGATTTTGATTAAGTTACATATTTTGCTTTTCCATACTACATTCAACATTGCCATGGCAGCCATAGCCATTTCGTGTCTTTTCTCGACAATGTCCGCTATCGACGTTATCTGTGATCCAAGGTTTGTAAAGGTATAAACCTCTAATATTTAACTATTAATCTGGATGGATGTTAGTTGGATCATGAACAATAAACCTGTTCACCAGTAATTTGCTCTTTTTGAGATTGATCTCCATGCCATATTTTCTACTCGTTACATCAAATCTTTCTCTCAGTTCCTTAAACCTACGTTGATCTCCATGCCATATTTTCTACTCGTTACATCAAATCTTTCTCTCAGTTCCTTAAACCTACGTTGATCTCCATGCCATATTTTCTACTAGTTACATCAAATCCTGAAGTAAGTTCCTTAATTTCAATCTCCAGTCTTAAGTTTAAAAACATCGCCAATGTTTTTCCGGGGCAAGAAAGGGGAACAAAGAACGGGAACCCTGTCACCTACCACTGGTGTCGTAAGAGACTAAGGAAATTTATAACGGATTTGGCTGTCCCATCCCATAGAAGAAGTGATAAAAGTGATCAAAAAGCCATACTAAAGTCGGATGTGTCAGGCACAAAAGAAACCTAACTGTAAACCATGGTACAATGAGTTCCGTTCTCTGGAGTACTGCTAATCCGAACCAGTTTGAGAATGAACGCGGAAGAATAATCAAGAACATGTCAATAGGTATATACAATTGCTCATACATATACAAATGTTAATATAAATACACACTCACATGTTCATAGATATAAACCACAGTGCCAATAGACATAAACAACACACGTCAAGAGACATACACAAACATGCATAGCAAAAGATACACACATTATGTACGTCTGTTAATGGCAAATAGAGATGTCTCCCTCCCCCAAATAGAAACTGTTTCAGCGTGTCAAAGTGGGCACATTTCAAAATTCACAAATGTTATTTTTTATGGTAAGCACACCCCCCACCCAAAAAAACACACCTCAAATGAAATGCATGTCAATCTACAATGTACATGTGTATATTTTGTGGGTTTAGAGTAGAGGGGGTTGATAAAAATTGAGTCTAAATATTCCTAAAAGTCTTACGCCAACGTCCAAACAACCATCAAAAGCAGCCACTTTTCCCAAGCACACCCTACTGTCTGGAACCAGTGGCGCCAAACCTCAGATTACGCCCTGCTATTCTTGTGGTTCCTAGGGTTTGCTAGATCATATCTCTCTCTACCTGGGGGATTGTTGCAATGGATATTCTTTTCCAATATAGTTACACGGAGGTAGAGGTCGTAGTTGTTGTTATTACTGTTGAATAAATTATACTGACCACATTTGCTTATAAATAATTACCATGATTACACTATAAATAGGTACCATGATTTTACGATATGAATAATTACCACGATAACGCTATAAATAAATATAATGATTACACTATAAATAATTACCATGATTACACTATAAATAATTACCATGACTATAGTATAAATAATTACCATGATTACACTATAAATAATTACCATGATTACAATATGAATAATTACCACGATAACGCTATAAATAAATATGATTACACTATAAACAATTACCATGATTACGCTATAAATAATTATCATGATTGCCATTCTCCAAATAAATAGGGCCATAGTCAATATGTAACAATCGTGTACTCGTACTTTTGTTTTTGAAATCTTGAAAGTTGAGAAGATAATCTGTTGGAGGTCTCTGTGACATGTCAAGCTGAACTTCAACCTACTATATTTTAATGGTAATCTGTGACGCAACCAAATATATCCCGTGGTGAAGGGGCGTGCTTCAACCCAAAGAATCATTGATTTCTATATACAAAGGATATACTTCGGTCGGAATTTTGGGATAGGAACCCACAGAAAAGAGGTTCTTAAAGGGGGCGATTGTCCCCACTAGCGATACGAAAACTTGAAAGGGGGTTTACGGAGAAATAAAATGTGAAATTACAATAGAGGTACATACACGTCCACGTGGGAGAAAGAGAGAAAGAGATTGCGAGAACACAGGATAGCAACCATTCAAATGTTATACAAGATTGATGTTGAGAACACAGAACAAGCCCGGCTAACTTGCGAACCACGGAAGAACATGTGTCCCACAAGGGGGGTCACGTGCCAAAAACTATGAAAAACAATACCCAATACGTGACCCAGAAGTTATGCTAAAGTCGGATATGTCCGGTCGAAAGGCGCAGAAGTCGCATCCAAGCTAAACACTCTGATACAATGAATTCAGGTCTCTGAACTACATCCTGAGAACCTGCAGAAGTTGAAGACTAGACGCAGAAAAAGAAGAAATGAACTTCTACAATGTGTGTTTTTGCAATGAATCCAGTTTGGGCGTGAAACAACGAAGAATTACTACATGAATACTTGTTTATACTTTCATACAATACATTATCTACAGATTACGCTGAGGCAGACATATTGGCCAGAGGAAACAACACTGGAATCAAAACTCTATGGGACACTGTATGAACTACAAAAGACAGTGAGTTTTATTAAGGAGACAGAATTACAGATATAGACATGTTTCAAGTGAACGAAAGAAGAAGAAGAATCTACAGATTATCATAATTATTAATATTATACTCCATGCCGTGTGCCATTGTTTATCATGTCTTTCCATAGCCGTATATTTCGTATGATGTCAATCATTTCTGATACCGATGTTCTCCCATGCCATAAATCTTGGTTATCAAGAATTTACTACCTTGTTCTTCCCCTACCTCTCTTGCTCTCTAACTTGTCTGTTTGTTACAATGTGTTCCATCTTTCCTAATCTCATGATGTCTCCAAAGAATGTGGACTGTCTCTTTCTGATGCTGGTAAACAGCTTTCTTTTTGAATTAGTGTCTTTCATGATATCTTCATTATGCTTTTTATCTGTTCATGGAGTTCTCAATATACTTCTATAAAACCACATCTCTGCTGTCTCAATATAATTTTTCACTGTCTGCTGAGCGTCCAAGATTCACTTCCGTACATCAGAGTTGGTTATATATAACTTCTAATAACTCTCTTTCTCAACTCAATTGACACATATATATTATATAGGATGGTTTTCATCTTGTAGAATATTGCCTTTTCCTGGGCAATTCTATATTTGACTTCTTCAATACATCTTCCATCTTCTTCTTCTGCGTTCGTTCTCAAACTCCTGCAAATTAGCAGGATGTAGTCTGGAGAGCGGAATGCGTTGTGTCATGGTTTACAGGATTACTGCGATATCAGCGCCTTTCGGTCTGACACATCCGACCTCAGCATGGCTTTGGGTCACTACCCTATATGGAATGGGCCAGCCAACTCCATCCCATAACCTCATTAGTCGCCTTTTACGACATACGTGGAAGGTAAACAGTGTTGCTATTCGTTACTCCCCTTTCGGGCCTCGGCAACACACGGGCGATCTTCCATCTGATGTTATTATTACACCCAAATATTTCAATATGTTGATTTGCTTCAAACAGATCCCATCTACTAGATGTTGCATTCTGGAGGACATTTGTTATTTGATATTTCCATTACTTCAGTTTTTCTGCTATTCAGACTAAGTTCTTTGTTTGACTTTCTTGTGCAATGATATTCAACATTTCTTGTAACTGTCTTTCATTTTCGACTATCACTCCTGTATCACCAGCGTATCGTATGTTTTTTATAATATATTCTTCAACTAATATTCCTGACTTATCTTGTATGGATCTCATTATTATTTCACTGTATAAAATTAGTTGGTGATTGCACACAACCTTGTCTAATCTATTATGTAATGTGTTGAGATGCTCCTGTTTGGTTACCGATTCCAATCATCGAATAAATGAAGTATATTCTTCATGCTTTCATGGTTTTGTATGGGGGTTTTATGGATGCATTTCTTGTCCCCGAAGAGAGTCGTTCCAGTGTATCAGTGATCCAGGATAGTCACATCCTGCCAGGGGCAAACCATTTACGTCTGGGCCCACCATCTAATCACTCGTACGTCAGGTTTGTGGGTCCATCAGCAGTGGTGGTACCTCCGGCATTCCCCGACACCAGGAGGATGGCTACATGAGGGCAAAGGTGCAATGTCCGCTGGCTCACATCTCTTCATCATCCATGGGGGCCGTTTTATATGAGACAAAAGCAAGGCACTGAGGCAAGTCAAACGTATAACCCATGAGTGGGGAACAAGGACATACACACATAATATTTAGGTAGGCAAGGCCTGGATCCCCTTCAAATAGGATAGATTCACCACAGTTTCAGTGTCCTTGGTGAGGTCATCGGAATTTGACAAGAACAGTAGTGTGTAAGAAGAGAAGAAAAAGAAGGAGGGAACCAGGTATCCCGCCAGGTACTCGGTCCCCCCCCCCCATAGCAAACTTTGTGAAAACAGGGCTACCAGCATTTTTCTTCTTCTTCTTCTTTCGTTCACTTGAAACATGTCTATATCTGTAATTCTGTCTCCTTAATAAAACTCACTGTCTTTTGTAGTTCATACAGTGTCCCATAGAGCTTTGATGCCAGTGTTTTTTCCTCTGGCCAATATGTCTGCCTCAGCGTTTCATGCTCAGAACACTCTTGAAGTATATGTTTGGCACTCTGTGCTGCCTGTCCACATGTACACATGGCCGTGTTGCCAATCTTGAACTTTGTATACATGTGACTGCGGAGTCGGTTATGTCCTGTTCTGAGACGTAGAATTATAACTTGTTCTGATCTGTTCATAATGTGATAGTCATCTTGTGTTGGTGTTTGTGGCTTTTTTATTGACTTGATCATCTGTTTTTTCTGATGGTAGGTGATTGGTATATCTGGTTGGTTTTCGGCAGCACTTTCCTTAACCAATTGGTCTGCTTTTTCATTTCCTGGTATTCCACAGTGAGAGGGTATCCACTGCATGGTTACCCTATACTGGTAAGACAATTCGCTAAGTAGTTTTTTCAAGTCTGTTAGTTTTCCAGACTGGAGAGCTTGAAGCACTGAACTTGCATCTGTCAGGAATACCACAGGCTGTAGGTCAGAGTTGGAGTTCAGCAGTTTTTTAGCTGCCACACTAATTGCCTGGATTTCTGCATCATAATTATTGCAGAATTTTCCTGTCTGTGTTCTGATTGTATCTCTAGGCTTGTGTGGATATTCTATATATACACCTGCACCTCCATTCCTCACAGCATTCTGTGCTGACCCATCTGTGTATACTCTGACCCATATATCTTGTGGATATTCCTCATCCAGGTAGCTGAGGGTGACTGTCCTCCGCCGCACACTGTTCAGTTCGTCCTCGCTTAGTATTCCTTTCACATGGGTCTGAATGTATATTGGCATTCCATGCCTTTCACTCCACGGGGTTTGTTCTGGTACATACATTAAGGGGCTGTCAACTTCAGGTAGGTCTGTAAGTTGTCTACGGAGTCGTTTAGCTTGATGGATAAAGCTGCTTCTTTTCAGTCGCCCCATTGCTAGATTTTGGAATCTTTCCTTCATTGGATGACTTTCCTTCATGCTACCAGCATGAAAGTGTTTCTATGGAGATAGTTGTGCAGAAGTTACACCTGGATATGAGAGGTAATGAATGCGCATCAACATCTATTGACTGTAGGCGGGACGTCCGGCCCAGACCCGACATGTAGTCCACCCCAATCTACACACTCTACACAACTGCACCACAACTGAGAAAAACCAGTGCATTCGCCAGAAGGGCTATGGCTGTCAAGAGCTTCCTGCTCACAGCGAAAGACTTCCTGCTCACAGTGATTTCACAGCGAAATCATCATCATCTTAATGCTTTTATCCTTTAGAATTGTGTGAAACTCTTTCATACAAGTATCAGCACATGAGCGTAAGACTACAATGATGAATGCTTTCCTAAAAATTATGATTTCATGCATGTATCAGCACATGAGCGTAAGACTACAATGATGAATGCTTGCTTGATATTATGATTTCATACATGCATTAGCATATGAGTGTTTGATGTTTGTTTTCAAACATCAAGAATTACGAGCGATTAGCTCTTGCTTCTTATGTGCAATGGGGAGGTTTCTCGGAGCTTTCTTTCATACCCAGGATACTTCAGCTTTCGACGTGGTTCAATGCCTATTGGAGGAGCCTCTACCCAGAGGGTACTTGGTTCTACTACAATGATATAATGCTTGCTTGATATTATGATTTCGGAGCACACAATTAATTTTAGCTACATTACCGTATATATTGCTTTCAATGAATAATGTCAGAATTGAATGAACCAATGAAAGTACGTTGTCGCACCTGAAAGTAGAACAAATAATATCAACACTGTTTACCTTCCATGCATGTTGTAAGCGGCGACTAAGACGTTTCTGAGGTGAAGGTTTGTTTGTTAAATGGGGGATTAAAGCCTCTTAGCTGAGGCATGACCCTTTCAACCTAAGATAGAAGTCTATTTTGGTTATATCAGGCCGTATTAGCTTTTATCTAAATGTGATCTAATGGTCTTGGTGTTTGGAAAGCCGTGCGTGCTATTGCTATGAATTATCTATATTGCTAAAAGAGGTCAAGGTAGCTGTCACACTTCATATATATTCTCAAAATTACCCAGACTGCATGCTGAAACAGATGTGTCAGGCCGAAATGCGTAGATATCATAACTAAGTTGTAAACCAGGACACAATGCATTCCGTTCTCCTGACTACATTCTGCTAATCTTCAGGTAATCTGAAAACGAGCCAGGAAGAAGGAGAATGAACCATATCATGGGTTAGTATAATTGTATTAACTTTGCATAGCGAATGTTACAATCAGCGCTAGTAGTTGGGACAATGAAATCTCTCATCTACTCCAGTGTAAAGATAGACTTCATGCATGACATGTGTGTGTGATACAAGTAATGTGAATGTAGAATTCATGCATGGCATATGTGTGATACAAGTAGTGTGAATATAGAATTCATGCATGACATATGTGTGATACAAGAAGTGTGAATATAGAATTCATGCATGACATATGTGTGATACAAGAAGTGTGAATATAGAATTCATCCATGGCATATTTGTGATAGTAGTTTGAAAATATAATATTTAAATGTGCGGTTATAAATTTTTAAACAGTTTATTGGTGTAAAAACAATATTTTTGACGTCAACTTTTGTGAAACCCTCACATTTATCAAACACCCACCCCCACCTTCCATAATTGCAGAAATAATGTATGGACATGTCCATTGATTTTACAGCTCACCCTTATCGTGGCGTTGCAAATCTTGTAACATACCCTTCTATCTAGAGATTCGTGTTGTAATGCCCTACTCAACCACTACCAAACACCAGATTCGAGATAACATACTGCACCAAGCTGATATATTTCAGGTAAATGGAAGAATGCTGTACTAGACCCAACAAGGGATACTGACAACCACAGATATTTGTGAGAATGATAAAACCATACACATAAAGATTAGCCAATGACAACATAGACATTGGTTTATATTCTAGAACGTTCTTCTTCTAGGTTTAGGTTAAAGGTTAGGCTTATACAACCAGACGTGTCCTCATGATGAAATAGACTGTCTTCTCTAGGTTCAGGCAACAGATCGTAAATTGTGGCTGATATGAGTAAAGTCCTGATGACATATCTGGCTGTCACATGTCCGCACCGTGTATTTCCGCACACTCCCTGATTTATCTTCCTTTATGTGAAGTACATGACACATTCTGTCTTCCACAGATCGTGGTATGGTTTATGAACTAAGCTATTTTATAGCTTTCTGTCTCATGAACAATGTTGTCAGATGAAAAATGTTGACATATTGTTGGAACTGTTATGGTTAAATTTTGAGATACAAATAAGTGGTTAATCACGTAAAATGTGTACAGGACGGGGGCTACTAAGAACATAATACAACAAACTTTTATTCAGTGAAATGCAACGAAAAACTCGACATCCTATATTTAGGATGTTCAGATGCGTCCCTTTTTTTAGTTTTCGCTTAATAATAGTTATAGAAAATAATTCTTTCAACAGATACAATGGAATTCCATTCTAACAACTTGGTCCTGATCGACAACATATTTATGCAATAACAGAAATTCGCTGTGTGCAGTACAAACAATATACAATAAATATACTTGAGAATTTGTATGTGTTCTATAGGAGAATTTGTTATAAGAGGATGCGATGTAGAAGGTTTCCGGTGTAGAGGGTATATGTCAACATACTCTGACATATGCCAGCATACTCTGACATATGCCAGCATACTCTGATAAATGCCAACATACTCTGACATATGCCAACATACTGTGATGTATGCCAACATACTCTGACATATGCCAACAAACTCTGACATATGCCAACATACTCTGACATATGCCAACATACTCTGACATATGCCAACATATTCTGACTTATGCCAACATACTCTGACATATGCCAACATACTCTGACATATGCCAGCATACTCTGACATATGCCAGCACATCTGATAAATGCCAACATACTCTGACATATGCCAACATACTGTGATGTATGCCAACATACTCTGACATATGCCAACATACTCTGACATATGCCAACATACTCTGACATATGCCAACATACTCTGACATATGCCAACATACTCTGACTTATGCCAACATACTCTGACTTATGCCAACATACTCTGATATATGCCAATATACTCTGACATATAGAGATTTATGTTTGTTTGATCTCACTCTTAATTAACTGCCATGATATTTACGTGTAATGTTTTTGGCGTTCGTTCTTAAACTCCCACCAGATCTCTCTTATAGAAGGACAATGGTCCTACAAGATATCCAGCAGGATATAATCTAGAGGCAGGACATGCAGTGTGTCATCGTTTTATTTGCGACAATGGCCCAACTTGGACATACGTGTGTTTTTAGAGCGTGAATGTGATACAGTTTCATGATAGTCTTGTACAAAGTTCTCGACTTATATTTGACAAGTAACGCTATGTACAAAGTTCTCGACTTATATTTGATAAGTAACGCTATGTACAAAGTTCTCGACTTATATTTGATAAGTAACGCTATGTACAAAGTTCTCGACTTATATTTGACAAGTAACGATATGTACAAAGTTCTCGACTTATATTTGACAAGTAACGCTATGTACAAAGTTCTCGACTTATATTTGACAAGCAAAGCTATGTACAAAGTTCTCGACTTATATTTGACAAGTAACGCTATGTACAAAGTTCTCGACTTATATTTGACAAGTAACGCTATGTACAAAGTTCTCGACTTATATTTGACAAGTAACGCTATGTACAAAGTTCTCGACTTATATTTGACAAGTAATGCTATTTGCTGTTTATCGTGATATTACATTGGCTAGCGACACAATCTGATATATAAACAGTAGGGCCAGTCCAGTTGAATGATGCAGTACGTATGACAATTTACAGAGAAACTTGCTTGCGACATATAGATCTAGCACAGCAGTTATCTATGCATTTAATTGAGATGGGGACGTGGGTGGGGGGCGCTTCACTAGCTTTTGAAATCCTTTGTCGATAGAAGTAGAGTGTATCACCGTTATACCATAACGGTTTATTCCACCACACACACCCCCCCCCCCGCCCTCTCGTCCAATTGCTGTGTTCTCATTTCTTCTTCTTTTTCTTTTTCTGTGTTCGTTCTCAAACTCCTGCAAAATAGCAGAATATAATCCGGAGAGCGGAATGAGTCGTGTCATGGTTTACAGCTTAGTTGCGATATATACGCCTTTCGGCATGGCACATCAGACTCCAGCATGTCCTCTGGGTCGCTTTGTACCTATAGGGGATGGGACAACCAACTCAACCCTGAAAGCCTTCTTAGTCGACACTTGCGACGTGGATGGCGGATAATAGTACCGCTATTTTACACTCCTCTTTTGCGCCACAGCAACACTCGGGCGACTGGATGTTGATTTACCTCTTCAGACACGTACATATAAATGTATATAAGCACAAAAAGCTACCAGAAATGCTGGAACTGGAGCTGTGATAAAATACCCGAACACAGACCCAGAAGACTATCTAAAAATAATCAAAAGCTACCTTCTTACAGCTGAATTATTTATTTCATTATAAATTATTGTTTGCCTCCTGATTAAGATTTATTAGTCAAAACGTTGATTTATTAGCATGTTTGTTTTTGGTTTGTCTTGTCTGGTTTGTTGGTTCCCGTTGTATTTTGTAACATATTAAATTAATCTCCTTATGTGTGCCAGAGGGATGTCTTTTCTTGACCTATCCATGTGCGCCGCTTGGCGTCATGGGGAGCCGAAGTCTTCTTTCTTTAGCTAACTGTGATGCCGCTGCCATAGTGCAGCCAATGTATTCTAATATTTCTCTGATGTCATCTATCCATCTTCGTCTGGGTCTTTCCCTGTTTTTATTTTCCGATTATCTTTTATTGAGGGCTATCGATGGAATACAATCTGACTTCATTCTGATAATGTGGCCGAACCATTTGATATTTTGGTGGATGCTTTTTGGGGGATATTTTGATTCAGAGGGATATAAGCAGTGAAAATTGTACTAGGCAAAATAAAGTGTTTCTTCCCTTTTATAAAATACTTGTAAGCATTTATGTGTGATTGTTCTTAAACTTCAACCGGTCAGCAACGGGAAAGCTATTTATCCAATAAGACAGTCCATCTATTGTTTACAGCTTAGCAGCGATATCTTCACCTTTCGTTAGGATGCATCCGTCTTAAGCATGGATTTCGGATCATTTTGAGCCTTAATGGAGTAGGACAGCGAACCACAAACCTGAAAACTCCGTACTCGCATCCTACGACATACATCTTCTTCTTTTCTGCGTTCTCTCTCTGACAACCGCCGCTAAAGTTCGTGTGATTTCCGCCGGGAGCGTGAAGTACGTTGTGCGGCTAGTTCAACAACAGAGTTGTGCTATGTGCACCTTGTTGGTCCAGCATATCTGTGGCCCAGACATCCAAGACCAAGCAAATCTGTTTTCATCATGCCTTTAATTTGGGTAATGGGCTTCCCTAGTCTGTGGTAGTCTTCCTATCTATCGTCAGACAGCGAATGTGTATCGACTCTACGCCGTGATGTTACCACCCACTGTGTCATTGGACTTTTCAGACTGAAGCATGCCTCTTGGTGGCAGTTTAGGTGGAGTCTGTAGTCAGGGATTTCGGCTTGGGTTGACCACGCCTATCTCGTACATAGTGTTCCGTTGCAAGTTAACTCGTCTCGCGTAATTAGACGTATTGTGCCTGTACCCATCAGGCACGGAACCTTTTCTCACCGCGATCATGATTCCGGTATAGGAAAGGATCGATGGTAGAGTTGGGCCAGGACTCATTTGCCCTCTTAGTTAAGGTGTCATTCACCGACATCGTGAACTCTTCGTCCAAGTCTGAGTCTCTACACATTTCTTTTTACACATGCTTTAAGTGATCTGAAATTGTGAGATTGATCATGCTTCATGGGAAACACATTATCTTTATATTTAACCCCGAGCATTGTTCTATGAAGGAGTATATGGCAGACTGTGACAGTGATTGATCTTGTGAGTCACATCCATCAGAGCAATGAATTCATCCATCAGCGCCATGAATTCATCCATCATCGCCATGAATTTATCCATCAGCGCCACGAATTCATCCATCAGCGCCACGAATTCATCCATCAACGCCACGAATTCATCCATCAGCGCCATGAATTCATCCATCAGCGCCATGAATAGTAGATCATATCTTTTTAATAGTGCAACAATAAAACTACCACAAGGAAAGACGAAAAGGTGCCTACATTAATCATCACCATAATAATATAATCATTGTTACATTAACAACCAGTATAGTCGAAAGTGTTAGCCTATGGTTTAGTCAAATGTAACTCTTACAGTGAGATGCGCTTTTTTTCAACCGCGGTCATATTTGGTTTCATCATATTTGTTTGTTATAAAAGAGTTTTACAACCATAAACAAATATCGCGGTTATTTGTAATAGAGTCACCACAACGATTCTATATTATAATATCCGTGTTAGCCTACTAGCTAGGGGTCCAATTTAAGGTGTGCGAACATTACACAAGGGCAGCTAAACGCTACGCCATACTTAAATTATCATTATTATGTCCCTTTGACAAGTCTGGCTCTAGCTGCATGATACAGAGCGCGGTGGTGACGGCCAAGTTACCAGATTCACAATCCGCCTCATCCATTGGCAACTATTGAATATATTTATATTGCCTATAAAATTACTACAGCAGAGAAATTCTGGCTTAATTGCTACATCTTGAATATGATATGATATCATTTTAATTTTTTTTTATTGAAGTATTCATGCATTATCTTGGAGAGTTTCAGTCGTGTGTGTGTGTGTGTGTGTGTGCGTGTGTGCGTGCGTGCGTGCGTGCGTGCGTGCGTGTGTATGAAAGACATCTATAGAAAAGACACATGAAACAAATCAGGGCGATAATTTTTTTTCCAGAAAGTAATCTCCTTTATTGATTCTCTGAACTCATCATCATCAGGTGCCATGCCGGGTGGCGTAGGCGGTCATGGCTCTCCACGGCTCTCTGTCTACAGTATTATGTATCAAAGTCGTTGTTGTTTCTTTTCCGTGCCAGGTTGTCAAACTGTCTAATATTTTCTCACGTTGTCGCCCTCTGTCTCTGGTGCCTTCAATCTTGCCTGTTGTGATTATGTTCTCTAAACCTGCCTGTCTCATGAAGTGACCAAAAAAAGAAGATTGCCTTTTTCTTATATTGTTGATTAAGGTCCGTTTCGCATTTAACTCTTTTAACACCTCTACATTAGTTTTTCTGGCAGTCCATGGTATTCTCAGCATTCTTCTGTAGAACCACATCTCTGTTGCCTCCAATCTCCCACTTTCCAATTTGTTTATTGTCCAAGACTCCCACCCATATGTTAGTATAGGGGTTATATAGCACTGCAGAACTCTCTTTCTCACCTCTAATGACAATGTCATATTACACAGTATATTTTTCATTTTTCCGAATGTTGTTTTTGCCTGTCCTATTCTGCATCTTATTTCTGTTGAACCTCTTCCATCTGTTGTAATAATTGTACCTAGATATTTGAATTGGTGGACCTGTTTTAAAACTATATCATTCACTATGATCTTGCAAGGTGTTATTTTCTTTCTTTGAAATAACGATTACTTCTGTTTTCTTGATATTTAGGAAGAGGCATTTCTCTTTGCTTTCTGTGACTACTACTTTAATTCAGTTTTGAAGGTCTTCCTCACTTTTTGCAATCAGAACAGTGCCATCCGCATATCTCAAATTATTTATGTTATGTCCTCCCACTGATATTCCTGGGATATCTACTATTGCACGCAATATGTTTTCACTGTATAGAGAGAACAGGTCTGGTGAAAGCACGCATCCCTGTCTGACTCCTTGTTTTATTTGTTGAAAAGGGCCAAATTGATTTCCTACTCTTATTGCTGCTGTTTGTTGCCAGTACATGTTCTTGATTATTCTTAAATCCTTGCTGTCAATGTTCAGATTCTCTAGCATGTGTACTGAACTACTTAGGAGATTTGACTTGCTACAGCCAAGGACATGTATAATTACATTGCTCTGACAGGACAAAACTCTTGATTCTTGATTAGTAACTGGCTTCACAGCACGCGGGACATTCCCATACGTGCTCCGCCCTCCGCTCCAGCAGCCATCCCAGTGTATGTAGACTCATAGTTCCGGTCAGGTGTTGATTGTGTGACCTTCGAGACTTTCCAAAAAATTTACTTTTCCTCCCCTCACCTCTGAATACTCCCATTTCTAACATTCTCTGTATGTGTACGTTCTCAACCTCATTGACATCATCTGCATCTCGAAATGAATTTATTACTGCCTTTATTAAATTTGCTTTATCTCTTCTCAGCAATGTGCCGTCTATCGCCGCATTGCCTGCCAATAAGTCGGCTCTCTCATTTCTTCTGACCCCAGCATGACCAGGGCAGTATATCCATGTAATGCTCTGGACAACTGAGTTGTTCAATAAGTCCCACCATTCTTTTCTTAGCATGAACTTTTCTATCTTGCGCAACATACTTTGAGAGTCTGTGAGTATTACCGAGTGTGTTGATGTATCAGTTATCAACCAATTAAGAGCTGCTGTAACTCCCTCTATCTCCATCCTCATGCTCGATGTGACAGTAGAATATGCTGAAGATTTCTCAACCAACTCACGCCGTTTCTGTAGGCAACAAAACCCCAACCGCTTTTATTTGTGTTTATGCTAACGGAGCCATCTGTGTATATAATTATGTCTTGTGGTTTCGAGTGTAGTTGGGCAAGTTCGTGCACTGTATCCTGAGCCCTGACTGCCGTCCATTTTCGACACGCTTTATCTAGTTGTATTATTACATTAGTCAGTGATTTCTTCTCAGTGTCTACCTCCACCCATTCACTGCCCGTTCCTATTTCTTCCAATTCACATACTCTTCGCATTGTGTCGTCAGCCTCTGCCATCCATGATCTGCCACGCTTGATTCGTTTTCCCTTTGACTCATCTAGACATTGTTGTAATGGGTGGTGGTTGTATTCTGTCACTTTAAGGTACGACTTAACTTGTGCTTCATGATGTCGCACTCCAATTTCAAGCAGAAATCTCATAGCAGAGATGGGTGTATCTCTATTACAAAACTCTGTAATTCCTCTTGTTCATCCGTGGCCCATTTTTCTTCGTCTATCACAAGTGGTGATGACCATTTGTTACATCCACTTTATGTAATTCAGAAAAGAAATATCCTTGGCTATGATTTCGCAGATCGGTTATAAGCAATATGCTAGTCACAAAGCTACTTGGACAAGCCGTGCTTGAGAAAATCACTGTGTATGGTTTTTGTTCTACCTAAACCTCTCTAGTTACTCTCCGCTATTGAACTGTTGTTTCTCTTTTCACATGATGCTACAATTTTTTTTAACTGTAGAACGCCATGTAGCTCCTTTTCGTACAACATGTTTCCATGTATCATGCTTTATGTCGAAGACTTGTTGATCACGTATGCCCTTCTGCAACTGACCTTAGATAAATATCTTTAGTATATGCTGATTTGTCAGATCTACCAAATGACCTGCCCAACGCATCTGTAACTGCATCAGAATAGTGTCAAATGCCAGGGATCAATAAATGTTCTGAGACAAATTGTGCGAAAGTGATTGATCTTCCTCACGTGTCCTTCATGTCTCACCATAGTATAACAGAACTGGAAGTACCACTGCTCTGCAAGTTTTAAGCATAATCTGTAGGCTAATGTTTGGAACGACCATGACATCTGTACTGCTCTATAACCTGAAACTATGCCTTCCATTAATTTTTCCATGCTGTTATATCTCTTTATATGGCCATATGTATATGATCAAATATCTCTTAATAACTTGTTATTTCTATGGATCTGAACAAATACACATAACACGTGTTACCTTGATCGAGTATTGCCGACACCCGAAAAGGTTTTTTTTTTTTTAAAAGGGACACTGTTACCTGTAAGCATGCAAGAAGCGGATGACGAGGATTGGGGAATGAAGTTGGCTGCCCCATTCCATAAAGAATCGAATTGACTCCATGCTGAAGTCCCATGTGTCATGCTGAAAAGCACAGCTACTGCAGATGCAATGCAAACTCATTCCATTCATGGCACAACTCATTCTGATCTCTCGACTATATTCTACTAGTCTGCAGTAATTTCAGAATGAACACAGAAAATCTTAGCATTGCAACCTGTGAAGGCTCATTACTACAAACATAATTCTACTCCACCTATTTCTGACCTTTGTCTGTCCCCGCCCCCCCCCCCCCCAAAATCTTCTTCTTTGTTTATGTGGAATGTTCTTATACCTGAAGTTTTGTTTCCTCTATAAACCTGACTATTTAGTAACTCGTACAGGGGTCCGTAGAGTTTGTCTTTCACTGATGTTGCTCCGAGTCAGTAAGTCTATTTGTCTCAGTATTTCATATTCTGGGCATTCTTATAGAATATGATCTGTTGTCAAAAGTGCATGTCCACATGTACAGATGGTTGTTTATCAATCTTAAACTTTGTATGCATGTGACTGTGGAGTCGGCCTGTTATGTTCTGGAACGTAGAATAACTACGTATTCTGGTATATTCATAATTGGATAGCCATCTTGTGTTGGTGTTGGCTTCCTAATTGCTGTGATCATTTGTTTCTTTTGATGGTACGCTATTGGCACATCTCGTTGATTAGCAGCTGTACCCCCCCCCCCTTACACCAGACGATCTGCATTCTTGTTTCCATGTAATCCACAACGTGATGGTACCCACTGCATAGCTACTTTATGCGGACTGCTTATTTCGGTCAGTAATATTTGCAGGTTTATTGGTTGTATGGAGTGGAACGCTTAGACTGCCGATCCTGCATCTGTCATGAATATTGCAAGGTCTGGACCAACTGCAATTTCTAATCTATAGTTATCACAGCTCTCCCTCTATGTTTTCCTTAATGTTTCTTTTTAGTTTCATCATCAAATGAAGTCTCAGAAAAAATGGGTGGCTGCAACAGAACTCCAACGTCATGTCTCTAGCTTTGGAGGTAGGTGCATTTCTACAGACTGTAACCTGTTCATCTCGTTATGTTTCCTTCACAATTGTATCTCTGCCTATCTCAACTATACCGTTTGGTCTAATTCTTGGTATTCTTTCTTTTACTTCATGTGCATAGATCTATTTTACAATTTTCATGTTCTTTCTTATTTCTACATGGTCTATATTTTCTCATTTAATATGGCCCCTGATTAATGATCATTCATGTCTTCTTCTTCTTCTTGTTAGTTCGTTATCAAACTCCTGCAGATTAGCAGGATGTTGTCCGGGGAACGGAATGCGTTGTTTTATGATTTACAGATTGTTGCGGTATCTGCGCCGTTCAGTTTGACATATCCTATTTCATAATGGCTTCTTGGTCACTTCAACATCTATGGGATGGAATAGTCAATTCCATTCCAAAACCTCATTAGTCGCCTCTTAGACATGCTTGGCAGATAACAGTGTCGCTATTCTTGCGCCTGAGACATTATAGAACGAGGTATTTCCTTGCTTGTATATGTAATAATACTTTTATGATTTAAGAAAATAACTTACTTCCCAGCAATATAATGCCATTTAATGGCATTGGGTCAAAGGGCATGAGCTCATGGACCGCTGGATCAGCAACCAACCAACCAAGAAAATAACTTTAACTTGAGATATTATAGAACGAGGTATTTCCTTGCTTGTAGATATCTCTTCTTCGTCGTTTATTTTCAAACCCCCGCTAGATTTTCTCTTGTAGCAGATAATAGCTTTAACTTGAAATATTATAATGTGTAGTAGATCATGTTCTCTCTTCGAGTTCAAGCACCACATTTGATCTTTGTGAGTTTCTAAACGTCGCTCCAAGATATTTGAATTCTCCTGATCTCTTCAACTCGCATGTGAGCTGGATACTGATCTCTGTCATTGCATGAAATTACAATATACCGTCAGGGTTGGCATATTGGTCATTTTATGGCCAAATGTGTCATATTTTGTCATTTTTAAAGGCTATAGGCCATAAAATGTTTTTTTTTTTGGGGGGGGGTCATTTTTTGCCATTTTTAACCAACAATTTGGCTAAAAAACAGTTCTAACCGTCTGGTAATCATGTACCAAGCCATCCTTAGGATAATCATGTTCGTTGATATCAACAGAGTCCATGTGGTCATTTTATTGGCTAAATTTCTCAAATTTTGCAATTTTTAAAGGCTACTGGCCATGAAATTTATTGTGGCCATTTTTGACCACTTTGCGATGTTTGGCCCCTATAGAAAATGCTTTCTCATATTTTCTTGTTTATGTTTTTGCCACAAATTGTGTGACAGCTTATATGGATGTTAGTAATAAACACTGTTTATTCTGCTCTATAAGTATATGTTTGTATGAGAACCCCAGGAATTGCGAGCGATTTGTTCTTACTTCTTATGTTCAGTAGCGTGGATTTCTGAGCTTTCATTCATAGACAGGAGACTTCAGCTTTCGGCTTAGTGCGATGCCTATTGAAGGAGCCATCTACTCAGAGGGGGTCTATAATTGTATAGATTATATGCTATAAAGTTTCTATAAATGAGCCTCAATATAACAACATGTCATGTCATCTATTAAGGATTTCTGTTGCATGGGGCGGGTGTCTAGTGGGCCATTGGTATGTCCCCCCCCCAGACGCAACCGCATGCGTGCTCTATATCCATGCCCTGCTGATTTGGTCCCAACTCCGCTGGACTGGCCACATCGTTCGTATGCCAGACAAGCGTCTTCCAAAGAGATTATTCTATTGGGAACTATGAGATGGTAAACGTTCATGCAGCTGGCAGAAAAAGCGCTTCAAGTATCACCTAAACAATCTCTCTCAAGCACTGTAGCATCGATCCTAGCTGCTGGGAGACTACAGCCCTTGATTTTTCAGCTCACCCAGATCACTGCTGGTATCACTAAATTTGAAAAAGAAAGAACACTGTGGGCAATTTACAAGCGACGAAAGCGGAAGGAAAAATCCAAATATTCTCCTACTCTAAACCCTCTACACTCCTGCATGCACTGCAATATAACTTTCCTGGCACGAATCGGACTCATCGGACATCTACGAATTCACAAACCAAATTAGACCATCACAAATGTTTTGTTGTTTTTCTACTTGTTCATCACATTTATTGTTTTTCTACTTGTTCATCACATTTATTGTTTTTCTACTTGTTCATCACATTTATTGTTTTTCTACTTGTTCATCACATTTATTGTTTTTCTACTTGTTCATCACATTTATTGTTTTTCTACTTGTTCATCACATTTATTGTTTTTCTACTTGTTCAGCACATTTATTGTTTTTCATGCCATGCTCATCTTCGCTTGCATCATCATCATCAAGTGTAGAGTGATGAATGCATGTTACAAATAGATTCTCTGGTGAGCGTGGTACACTGAGCTCGCCTGTAACGGCCAAGGTACCGGACTCGAATCCAACCACATGGCAATTGGTTCTGAAAGCAATGACAAACTACTGGGCGTTTTGTATTGCCTAGACAATCACCACAGCCAAAAAATGCTGAGCCTACGCTCTGAATAGGATGCATACCAGTTTAATACTTGTTTAGTTTGATCAATCACTTTTCTCAGGATGCCAAAGTTGAGTCTTTGTTACTCTCTAGCGAAATCTGATACAGCACAGAATAAGAACATACAATTCTGTGTAGAAAAAAGCATTACATAATAGTTGGGATAATAACTTAAACCGAAAACCTACTTACTACATAGTGAAAAGTAAGAAATTAATTTTACTATGCACATAACATATAAATCACCTTTATAATTCATATAACGCATATATAACTCATAAATATAATTTCTTTCACGTCTAGAAAAACCTCAGACTCTCAAAATAACATTAAAAGTAATAAAGCTAGCAATAAAATACGTGTCGTTGTGAAATGAATTAATGTTCATAATTGAAAAGATGTAATACATACAAGATTGTAGGCAGGTAGAGTTCTTGAAAATTCAACAAGTTTTAGCAGTTTATACAACATTTTGAAATTTGGCCATTTATTCACCAACAATTTGACCATAAACAATTCCAACCAACTGGCAACGCTGTAGAAGCGCCATCATGACAACTTTTGAACGAGTGCAGGCTACTGTTTGTGAGTGTTGTCTGATATTTAGAAGTAGAACATACATAGAAAGAAATCGAACTTTAAAATAGAAAATGAAATTGCCATTCCATTCATTGAACATATTGAAATGAACATTTTTGCTATTCACACATTTGCACGAATGTGACTAGAGCGTCCTCGATGATGGTAGTAGTCTGCTGCAAGGAACATCGACATCAGACATGGAGATGGGCTAAGCATGAATAATTCCTAGAAAAGCAGGGTCAGAATGTCGTGTGGACAAGAATATTCAATATCTATGCTAATGAGCTGAATACTGATGCATCCGACCTAGTTTGAAACGGAAAAATCAGATCGGCTGACGCAGCGGTTCTCAACCTGAAACATTCTTTCTTGATTATTGACTAGAAACTAGCACCATAGCACCCATAAGTGTTCTGCTCTCCGTTTAAGCAACCATTCGAGTGTATGTAGACTCATCCAGTCAGGCGTTGATTACGTGATCTTCGGTTATTTCCAAAAAAGAGCACAGTTTCTTCCCTCTCCTCTAATCGTTTCCACTTCTGTCATTGATACATATAATCGGCAAGTGGACCACATCTTGTCACTCAATTTGAGACCACAGTCTTGTCTAAGTGGGCCACATAAATTTTAATTCCTGAAATTATTTGGAAATAATGGTTACAAAAAATAAATGGTTAAACTACGATTATCTCGCCTTGGTGTTCCTGGGTACAAATTGGGAGTAAAGACTAATAAAACTGCCGTCTGCCATCCACGTGGTAGTAGGCAGCTATGAAGGTTGGGAATGGAGAAGATCAGTGCATGAATTTATGGGAGGAAATTAATATTCTTTTCTGAAGTGGGCCCTGAGATTCTAAGATAATCGAAGAACAATTCCCTCGGAAGTAGATGAGTTTCCAGTTTGTGGCATTGCTCCATACAGTGGCATTGCGTCCTACAGTCATATTGCACCATACAGTCATATTGCACCCTACAATCACATTGTGCCCTACAATCACCTTGCACCATACAGTATTACTTCACACTGCAGTCATATTTAACCCTATCGTCATATTGCACCACACAGTCATATTACACAGTACAGTAACATTAACTCTACAATCACATTTTACCCTACAATCACATTGCACACTACAATCATATTGCTGCTTATCGCCATATTGCACCCTACAATCACATTGCACCCTACAATCATATTGCAGCCTATCGCCATATTGCACCCTACAATCACATTGCATCCTATAATCACATTGCACCCTACAATCACATTGCATCATACAATCACAGTGCACCCTACAATAATATTGCAGCCGACAATCACATTGCACCATACAATCATATTGCGCCCTACAATCATATTGCAGCATATCACCATTTTGCACCCTAGTCACATTGCACCCTGCAGTCACATTACACCCTATCGCCATATTTCACCCTTCAATCAATTGTACCTTACAGTCATATTGCACTATATCGCCACATTGCACTTTACAGTCACATTGTACCCTATCGCTATATTACATCCTACAGTAACATTGCACCCTACAGGCACATTTGACCCTACATTCACATTGCACCATACTGTAACATTGCACCATACAACCACATTGCAAACTATAGTCATATTGCACCGCAGTCACATTTCACCTACAGTCATATTGCACCCTGCATTTACATAGCATCCTACAGTCATAGTGCACCCTACAATAACATTGCACTCTATAGTCACAGTGCACTCTACAGTCACAGTGCACTCTATAGTCACAGTGCACTCTACAGTCACAGTGCACTCTACAGTCACAGTGCACTCTACAGTCACAGTGCACTCTACAGTCACATTGCACCATACGGTCACATTTTACTCTGCCGTCATATTGTGTAGAACTGTCACCCGGAGTTTACAAAACCTCTGGAAACCCTCTTCATAAAATTCATAACTTAAGTCTGATATATTGAACCATTGGTGCAAATAAAGCGGCGAGACAACGCATATCTGTTCTCTGGACCATGTCCTGCTGGAAATATAGTAGGAAATTTGCACTATGTATATACAAGAGTTACAGCGGGAGTTTGAGAATGAATGCTAACAAATTGACAGGGAAACACTAATATGAAGCTTTAAGGAAAACTTCACTTATAGGAAAAGGTAACACAAGCGTGAGAAAATTTACTTCCATAGAGTTCCATCCTCATTGTGATGATTTAACTTGAGTAGATAAAATATAGAGATAGTACATTACATCAACAATAAGAATGTCAGTAAGATTACACCAGGCATCAAATTAAAAATTGCATTATCTGTAACATGGTAGCATGTATAAATGTTGCGTAAAAAGGCGCCACAGAGAAAACAAGTTGAGAACCAACGGTCTAGGGGATTTTGCGGTTTGCGTACTGAATCACTAAGAGGAATTCACATCTCATAATCTACACATCTCATAGACGAGATGAATGTGTGCATTCTCAAATTTGAGATGAATGTGTGCATTTTCAGACTTGAGATGAATGCATGCATTCTCAAATTTGAGATGATTGTGTGCATTCTCAGACTTGAGATGAATGTGTGCAATCTCAAACTTGAGATGAATGTGTGCATTCTCAGACTTGAGATGAATGTGTGCATTCTCAGACTTGAGATGAATGTGTGCATTCTCAGACTTGAGATGAATGTGTGCATTCTCAGACTTGAGATGAATGTGTGCATTCTCAGACTTGAGATGAATGTGTGCATTCTCAGACTTGAGATGAATGTGTGCATTCTCAGACTTAAGATGAATGTGTGCATTCTCAGACTTGAGATGAATGTGTGCATTCTCAGACTTGAGATGAATGTGTGCATTCTCAGACTTGAGATGAATGTGTACATTCTCAATCTTGAGATGAATGTGTGCATTCTCATACTTGAGATGAATGTGTGCATTCTCAGACTTGAGATGAATGTGTGAATTTCACGTATAGCTGAATATTAATGATATTCATAATAAGAATGCAGCAGATAAATATATTTATTAATTAAATTACGCCTATTCTTTGGACTACAATTTATGCACGGTAGTAAATTGTAAACTATATTTTGTGCGCGGTAGCAAATTATCGAATACATTTGTTCGGTTTCACACTCGCTGTTTTTACTACCTCCACTGAACCTTGAATGTCTGTAACATAAGCCGGGTTGCTGATCTAGTGGTCCATACATATTGATAGTATAGTCGTTAAGCCGTAAAAGAGAACCGATTCATGTGCCTATCCCCACGCCACAATGCTAACCACATAGATAACCACAGTCACGAATGCTTGACAATATACCAATTAAAATGTTCAAATTTGAAAAATAATATATGTAAAACAGAAGATATATTTTGTCAGCAAAGGAAGACAAAATATATCTTCTGTTTTACATATATTATTTTTTTATATATTAAGGTTCTTTTACAGAACAGGGGTTGGAATTTTTTGACATAAAATGAAATGGGGATCCTCTGAATTCCTGACGACTGTTTGACGAAGGGGGTAAAATTTGGCATAAAATTGTTCTATCTATTCGCTAAACCCTTTGTTGCTTTCAGCGTCAGGGGTAAAAGAGTTTTCTGGAGATGGCCCTCGTGTGTGCTGAGTATATTGTGGAGTTTGTCGCCTCTTTTATTTCAGTGGTCCATCGTTTTCGTGGTCGGTCTCTTAGTCTGCCTTCGCTGTATCTATGTGGCATAGCTTGCTTTGGTATGCTGTCTGATGGTAGTCTGCTGATGTGTCCTATCTATTTGATCTGTTCTCTTAATATATTCCAAGATTGGAGTGGTACCGGTTCTTTGTCTGTCTTCATTTCTCACTCTGTCTCTTAGCGATATTCCTAGGATTCTGCACAAGCATGCAATCTCAGCTGTCACAAGTTTTTTTTTATCTTGTGCTGTCGTTGTCTATGTTTGGTATTGGTAACACAGCGATGGTATAATACTTGTTTTGAATAGTGTTATTTTGGTGTTTAAATCTACATTTTTGTTTCTGAAGATTGGTGTCATTTGTCCTAGTGCTTGGTATGCTTTACATCTATTGTGTTTTTCTATGCTGCTTCTGCCGTCTGTTGTTATATTGCTTCCTAGGTATGTGAATTCTGTCACTTGTTTAAGTCTGTCGTTTCCAATATATATATTGGTATTTCTTTCTGTTCTTCTTATCTTCATTACTTCGGTCTTCTCTATATTTATCTCTTTGTTAAAGGTTTGACATGTTTGGTGTAATATGTCTATTTGTCTTTGTAGTTGCTCTTCTGATGATTCTACTAGTAAATGGTCGTCTGTAAACAGCAATTCGTGTTAAGCTATCCTTCAAATTGTTTTCTTCCGTTGACTTTGCTACTTTGCAAATGTGATCTATGTATGTTATTAACAATAGGGGGGAATAGTACACATCCCTGTCTCACTCCCGAGTGAATTTTGAAATAATCCGATGTAACTGTGCTCGTTCTTACTGCGCATTGACTATTGGCGTATATGCTCTGACATAGGCTTATCAGATGTTGGGGGACTCCATATGTCTGTAGTGTTAATTTTGACGAATTGTTGACGTAATTTATGGACATCTCCTAGTCTATAGTATAAGAGCCGTGTTCTTTCAGTCCCTCCGAAACGCTCTATAAATAGTGCATTTTCGTCACGGAATTCCGTGCGACATCCAATCAAAACTATTGGTGTCGTGACGTTACTCAAAGCAGATGCCATTTTTGTATACAAATGTTATTGATGCGCTAACAGGTATATTCCTGTATCGGCTTGTGGCTAAAGTTATCTAAAATACATTATATTTAAAATATACATATAATTTGCTATAAATGGTGGATGAAGATGATACAATCGCAAAATAAAACCACAAGAGCGAAAAGAGTAGATGGATGAGTCGTCAGTCAAGAGTCACCCCTTAGATTCGTGCCGCTAATTCTGCAGAATATAGACATATAATTGAAAGGGAGATGCAAAGAATTGACCAAGAAACTCTTCAACAAAGACAAACACGACTTGCTAAGGATGCCGATTTGCAATGGCGTCAAGTTAAACAAGAATCACCAGCGTAAAGAGAAAATGGATAAGCTGTGAATAGAGAATACCAACGTCGTCACAGACAGCATGAAGCTGTTGAGCAAACGCAGAGACGTCGAGCTGTAGATGCCGAGGCTCACTCATTGTCACAAAAGAGCCGAAGTCAAGCAATTACATACGAAGCAGAACATTTTGCCAAGGATTGTGTTGCAGCACATAAATGGAATTTTCAATATTATATGTCAATTTTGTGGTGCTAAACATTTTTTTACGAACATGGCAAGTTTACAAGTTGTTGCCCAAAGGGAAAGATCATGCCCCCAAAGTCACAAGATATTCATGTTAATAAGCTGGAGTATCCTGAGTTTCTGCACTTGATGATATATGATAATACACACCCTAAAGCATACACAGTAAATGCTACACGCGAAAGAGAAATTCTTGATAAAATTAATCGATTTTTTTTCGTAATAACAATATCGAAACAGTCATATCAGTTAATGCGTGATATGGAAAAACGAGAGATTCAGAATGCTGCTAAAACTGGAAGAGGAATCCCAATAGTAAATATGGTCGTCAAACGATCGTCAATCTGATCAGCGTCGTTATAATGAGCCAACATCTAACCAGGTTGCAATGGTTTTCGTCAACGAAGCTGGAGAACCACCTTTTCACCGTGACATTTGCACTTATTCAATCATAAAATATTGGTTATAGATATTATTCGATGAATTGGTTATGGACTGTATGATATCATACTCGCTTTTGTTCCGATACAGTAAGCCGGGATGACAAGCTCGTTGGCAATGTGAGGCATATCAGGGTAAGCAACCCAATAAATTTCGTCCCGACGGGATTCGAACAAATCTAGTTGCTGTATAATTGTTGGAATATGTTGTGACATAATGAATTCGTTTTGTAGATCGTCCCATCAGATAAGATATTCAGAATAAAAACATGGCTGATTTCTTGATTAGAAACCAACTTCATGACACTGGGGACCTTCCTCGGGTTGGCTGCACTTGAGAATTTTTTAACATCTAAACATCCGGGTTGACAGCTGTGATTCCTCTGGTAATCGCTACGCTACAGCTTTGATCTCAGATGTCCAGAAGATGTGTTTCAAAGCAAACCTTCTGGACATGAGTGCCGTTGCTGTTCAAATTAATTCGGAATTTGATTAGCTCCATTCTGTTACCGGGGCCTGAGAGGGGAGTAAAGAAGATAAACACTGTTACCAGCCACGTATGTCGTCAGAGACGGCAAAAGGCTATTCTGAGGTAGGATTCTATGTCCCATCTCATCCAGAAACCATGCTGAAGTCGAATGTATCAGACTGAAAGGCGCAAATATTGCAGCTAAGCTGTAAACCATGGCACAACGTATTTCGATCTTCGGACTACATCCTGCTAATCCGCAGGAGTTTGAGAATGAAAACATATCAAATGTCCATAATTCGAGTATATTACTGTTTGAAAGGTTCGTACTTCACCATAAGTGGTACATTTGACTTAACCATTGTGTTCTTGTCATGTTGGAGAGGCTCAAATATTACTTGTCTTTGAAGGAATTTCTCCCAGGTATTTCGGCGGTCCAGTACATTCCTGGTTGTCCCCAAGACAAGACGTCATTATTGGTTAAAAATTGTGTTGAACCTGCATGCGTGAAAACGGTATAAATAATGTGTGCCAGAATAAGCAGAATTATCTTAACCGCGGCCTCAATTTTTAATCATCAAAAGTTCTGATATAACCAAACTGGACTAACGTTCGAGGTTAAATGAGCGTACTTCACTTTAAGAGGAACTTATTTATTTAAAAAATAGCCACGTCATTGGATTCAGCGTCTCTATTTGCAATAGTAATCATATTGTTTTATGTAATAAATGCAATATTATCTATGATCAATGGGAAGTTTTACCTGTTCCAGGTTGAAGGTATTCAGTGGGTTTACGTTTAAGTGGAGTAACCCTTGTATAGTATACTTCTTTGGTAATACATAGGTAAGGTAACGCAAACTCATTGGCGGGCAATACTGTGGTTGATGGCATAGTATTGAAAAGAGATAAAGATAGGTCTCATGGCAGCAATCTGACGTCGGGGATGAAGATAACTCTTCATGTACTAAGCCGCAGCAACTACTAGATGGGCTGGCCAGTTCCCTTCCTTGAAGTCGGCCCCTCAGGTACTCATTTACAGCAGAGTCGACTGGAGTAGTGGTCGTGACAAGCGAGAAATAACAACCCGGATTTTTGTGTGTCTAGATGTGGTTTCGAACCTGGCACGTTGTAACGCGGTGATCTTCTTCTTCTTCTGCATTCGTTCTAAAACTCCTGCAGATTAGCAGGATGTAGTCCGGAGAACGGAATGCGTTGTGTCATGGTTTGCAGCATTGCTGCGATATATGCGCATTTCGGCTTGGCACATCCGACTTCAGCATGTCTTTGGGACACTGACCCTATATGGGATGGGACATCCAACTCCATCCCGTAGCCTCCTTAGTCGCCTTTTACGACTTACATGGAAGGTAAACAGTGTTGCTATTTTTTGCTCACCTTTCAGGCTCCGGCAACACACGGGCGGTAACCCGGTGATAACAAGCATGCTTACTATCTAGTGCGCTCCTCGAAAAGAGGTACGGCCGAACGAATAAAGTAATTAATTTACTACGATACACACGATTCTGTGTGTGATAACGTGTGTACATACAAAGAATGGCAGAAATGGGATTCTCAGATTTGTGTTGTTTCATCTCTCTGGTGCGTCTGTGTGTGGAGATAATGACAACAGTTTCAGATTTGTGTTATTGCATCTCTCTTGTGTGTGCGAAGAAGACTCAAAGAGAAAATTCTAGCATAAAATCCCTTGTCACATTTGGTGCATGTATGGTTATAACTGAACATAAAATCCATTGTCACATTTGGTGCATTTATGGTTATAACTAAACATAAAATCCCTTGTCACATTTGGTGCATGTATGGTTATAATTGAACATAAAATCCCTTGTCACATTTGGTGCATGTATGGTTATAATTGAACATAAAATGCCTTCTCACATTTGGTGCATGTATGGTTATAACTGAACATAAAATCCCTTGTCACATTTGATGCATGTATGGTTATAATTGAACATAAAATCCCTTGTCACATTTGGTGCATGTATGGTTATAATTGAACACCTGTGTGTTTGTTGTTTTGTCATTTCGGGCAGCATTCTCTAAGAATCGGCGAATGGATGTTTCTCAGAGATAAGAGCAATTTTTCGGATGTTACATCACCATATTTAGTGATTCTGAGTGACAGATTCCAAGGATGTAACGTCAAAGTTAAAACTCGGTGTCTCTTCTGCCCACGAATAAAACACTTGTTTTTCCATTAAGGCACTCATTATACAACAATTGTTTTATAATTGTCCGCCTCTGTTGGACCTTCTTCAGCATTGTTTGAATACGTAGGATAATGGCTCTATTGAAGACTTCAGTATTATATACATTATTTTACCAATTTATTCTGAGAAGTTGGTGGATACAACAGGTGTGGAAATTATTTAATACTCTGGTGTAACATGTCTGCTGTACACTGTCCGTGTCTCACATCTGTACTTCAAGACAGTTTGCACTGTTATAATGATGTGTTGAATACTAAAACATAGACACTAAACAAACAAACAAAACAATTAGAAGATAGAATTGATGACTTCGAGTTGTGGCTATATAGAAGAGTAGAGAGAACATCATGGAAAGAGAAGAAAACAAAGAGGTTCTAAAAACATTTAATATGAAGAAAAAATTACTAAGAAAAATAAAGATCAGGCACATACAATATTTTTGACACATTAAAACACATGACACCTTATTGAAGACCTTACTTGAGGGTAAAGTCAAAGGGAAGCGAAATAGAGGTAGGCGGAGATACAAGTGGGAGAGTACCATCACAATATGGACAGGTTACAGTCTAGCAGAGTGCACCAGCAGAACAAAAGACAGAGGCTGGAGGTATGTTGCAGTCAATCTTCTTTGTGAAGACGGCACTTGATGATGATATATACTAAAAATATTGTTTTATCGTATACTTTATTAAATCATTCAAATTCAGAGTAGCAATTAGATCAATTAAAAACATAATCATCGCATCTATAACAACAACAATAACAGTGATACGGTTACGGAATATAACAAATGTTGATGTGTGAGATTGAGGTAAGAATCGTGTCTGGAGCTTACGACAAGCAAATGGAGTATTAAATGAGCATCTAAAGAGCTAAATACAATGAGGACTCAATAGTTTATTAAAGAAGATCGCTATACAAAACATACGCATGCGGTTGCGTCTGTGAGTCTCACCAATGTCTCACTAGACACACCAACCATGCAACAGAAAACGTTAGTAGATGACATGCCGTTAGATTGAGGCTATCTTCTTATAGAAGCTTCATGGCGCGTCATTTATACAATCCCGTAGTCGTAACCTTCGATAACAGTTACCATGTTGTTCCGACAGGTGGACGTTGTGCTTCAACTAGTTGCAGGCACGGCGTGGGTGGGCGGAACAACAAAGAAACCTGTCGAAAGTGCCCAGATGTCGACGTCTGTTTCGGCGGCATTAGACTCGAAACACAATTGAGTCGAATGGCTGCTAGAACAGAGGACGGAGCACTTATGTGCTGTGAGGCCAGTTTCTAATCAAGAATCAAGCTATACAAAACAGCAGAAGTGAAATAACATGACATAAAAACGCACGCCACTACCTAAATCGGCATGAACAGAGCGCCATACTTCGCCCGAGAGACACAACAGACTTGAATATACACATGCACATGATATGACTGCCACACTACTGTGCACTTGTGGAACAGATTTCTGAACATATCCTGCAGAACTTTCTCCAGCATGAACAAAAATCACGCAGCACATTTATTTATCAATTATTTTTAGCATACCTCAATAATTGGTTGTTTTTTAAATGGGGAATTAAAGCCTCTTGCCTATGCACGCCATTTTCAACCGCGGGCCGGAGTCTATGTTAGTTATATCGTTAGTGTTTACTTTTATCTTGTGTGACTTTACGGTCTGAGACTGATCGTGCATGTAATTATCGTTAAAAGAAATTCATTGTGCAAGCGTTTTCTTTTGTGACAATTTCTCTGTTCAAGTAGCTGCAAAATTACAGAAATCATGAGGACCAAAACTCCTAAAAAGTACAATATGTCATGAAAAGTACCACAAGTCCTGGAAAGTACCAAAAGCCATAGAAATGACTAAATTCATGAAAAGGACTGAATGTAATGAAAAGAATTGGTGGGAGTCATGGGGTTGACTAGGGCAGAACCGAAGGAAGTATCGTCTAGGCGACATGAAGCTCTCATACAGTGTGGTGGAAGCGTTGAGAGAGAGTGAGACCTGGAAAGGAAACTCAGAATGGCTTAGAGAGGTGATTAATAATAGCACAAACGGTACTAAAACATGAATTGGACAGCTAACACAAACAGAACACTGTAACAACCCACTTATTTGTATCTGTTGTATCCATCAGTTTATTAAACTTGAGATTAGAACTTTTATTGTTTCTAACAGTTTGCTAAACTTGAGAATAGAACAATCAAATCAATGACATAAGGAAAATATTAACGCCTAATTAAAAATAAACAAGCTAAAAATGAGAATTATAACATGCTACATCTATTCTATATTAATGTATGGCTCCGAAACATGGACAATAAACAAACGATTAGAATACAGAATTGATGCCTTTAAGATGTGGATATATAGACAAATATATAGACGAACTTATAATCAAGGACCTAATTCTAATTGTATTTTCAAAAGTGGATGCAACAAATGGTTATCATCACTTGTGATGGACGAACAACAGAAGAAAAACAGACATATAGACGAATAAGGAGAACATCCTGGACAGAGAAGAAAACAAACAAAAAGGTTCTAACAGCACTTAATATGAAGAAAACATTGGTAAAGGAAATAAAGATCAAGCAAATAAAATATTTTCGACACATTAAAATACATGACACCTTGTTGAAAACCTTACTTGAGGGTAAAGTCGAAGGGAGGCGAGCAAGAGCTAGGCAGAGATACAAGTGGGAGAGTAACAACATAAGATGGACAGGTTACAGTGTAGCAGAGTGCACCACCAAAATAAGATACAGGGAATGTTAGAGACCTGCTGCGGCCAACCTTCGTTGCGGAGACGGCACTTGATTATCAGATTATAACTCTTGGTTTAGTGATGAAATGTCTTATTAATTTTAGTCTATCTTTTGGCACATCATGGGCAAGCATTTTATCTAAGCTATACCGAATTTTATTATTTAAATTGTCATTTTAAAGTCTACTCAATGTTGGTAGAATCTAAGACAATGTAGTAAGGAATGTTCAATTGTATTTTCATCTTCACGACCTTCACATATTGGTTCCAGTATTTTATGTAATGAGGTTCCCAGTATTAATCGTAATAGTTTCTTGTACACGGGGATTTTCAAATCTACCTTGAATTTGACATGCCTAAGAAGACCTTTGTAACATTAGCAATCCAAGTAATATGATTGGAAGAAAATTGTGGACATTGATTTTCAATTACTGTTGAGTTTTTCAACACCACGCATGTGTTTCAGTAAGATTGCTATAATGTATTTTCTGTCCTTTAGCAGCTCATGTCCTTTTATCGAGTTTAAGACTCTTTTAGCAAACGACTTGTATAAGACGCCTCATTTTGCCTTTTCGAATTATATTGTTGTTATCTTATACTCTTGCTCTGTGGAGGAGTGGTACAGCGCGCGTCTGTGACGGCCAATGAGGTACTGAGTTAGATCCCTGCCTCAGGCATTTGTGCATCCGGACATTCAGGAAGCAATATCAAACTTCTTAACGTATTTATAGTGCCTAGAAAATCTTTGCAACCAAAAAATGCTGGGCTGATGGCTACGTTCTGAATAGGATAAGCTACAATTTTTTTTTATCTTATGCTCTCGTGAGGAGGACTTTGGTCTGAGATTTTATTCTGAGCAATCTTTGTAGACAGTTTACATAGAAGTATCTTGTTTTCTTCATTTTTTCTAAACAGTGTCAAAGGCTCACTGTGGTATGACAATGTAGTGAGCACAATGTACTACTTTTGGTTGTATAGACAGACTTATCCTCTTCTTATCACGTTCAATTTCACAAGAATGAAGTAAGAAATTAAGCTCTTTTTCGGAACCCATACTCCCGCTTTCTCCTCCTTTAGCAAATTTGTATATACGGCCCTGCTGACAATAATAACAATAGGGATAACAATGATAATGATAGTTATATTGATAAAAAAATAGTAATAAAAATGATAAAAATAGTGATACTTATAAAAACAGTAAAAATAGTGATAATGATACAAACAGTGATAATAATGATAACAATAATCATGATTATGGTAGATAAGATTTGTATTCTTCTGCTTTTATAATATAAATGTTTTTCATACCACAAATCTATTCATTATCTTTCTCATTCAATGCTGGAACGACAAAGGACTATAAAAAATAACACAAAGAATATTACAGACAATAAGAATATGACGAATAAGTGATACAGAAGTATTATATGGTATTAATACAAAGAAAGTCTCTATATCGCATCCTTTTATAACATATTTCCTTATTTAAAACTCTCCAATTATATCTGTATTTTATTGTTTGTACTGTATATAGTGAATTTCTGTTGTTACATAAGTATTTCGTTGGTCCGAAGCACGGGGTTATAATGGGATGGAATAGTAATAATATTCTGAGTCCATGATTCTGTTTGTCTTGCTAGATCTTCAGGTCAGTGGCCAGAATTAAGCCACTGCCCAAGGTGTTTGTCTTTGCTCACTCCATTGTCGCAAAGTCTTGGCTAGCAGTTAACTAAAATCTGAACAGTATTTGAGCATATGTTCGGGAGTGTGTATTACTGTTCAACATGGACATTCAATAATGTGGGTCACCCTCATCAGGTAGAGATATATGTTGCTCCGTAGTTTGCTATAGAAAGTTTTAAGTTGACATGACTGTCTGCTGTACCTGATATACGGGATCTACTTTCTGATCAATATCCATATCTTTCTTCCACCGTGATGTTAAATCTTTGAGAATTAGTTGTTTGATCTTACTCTACAGCAGAGAATAGCTAATTTGTTATATTATTCTCCCACATTTGTCAGCTCCATCATTTCCCGTGATCCCATAGTTAGATTAGTACACATAATAACAAGATCACATTATAACATCACTCATAACATGGTTGTATTATTCCTAGCAAAGTGAACTATTCAACAAATAAGAAACAACACATGAACAAAAATACGCGAAGGACTGATAATATTTTTAAGCATCAATGACGAATTCTTGAATATTAACACCAGAATGGCAGATGTATTCAATAGTTTGAAACGAATAAAAGGGCGAGACGACCAAAACAAAAAACAATTTTCAATACAAGAATCAGTGGACACATCACGTGACAATATACCAACTTTTTAATTTCATATGCTATTGCACTATCTCGGAAACTTAAAAAGTTGTAACATAAAATACCGATCTAGCGATTTGCACGCAATGAACTGGCCATCCACCTCCCACTCAGTGTTCCACGTGCATGTCGAGTGGTCAGGGGCTCTAATCGCGCAACATATTGGATGCGTCGGAATATGCTTCTTTATCAGAATTTCGTTCCGTTTAATTATGTTAGCTATTTGTTCCGTAGAAACCTGTCCACTGATTCTTGTATTGTACACAAAAAAACAACAACCCAATTAAAAAAAACAACGTATTCATTCTTAACTGAAGCATAAAAACAAAATATAATAGTTCATTCTTAACTATGACTTCGGAGATTATTTTTTCCCCAGATATTAACTAAATGATTCATAAAATACTCATTAGTTGTCTCAAAATGGCCTTCCTGTTTCGCATTATATATAGGTCAACCATTTCTATGAAGTACATTCTAGTTCTCTCAGAAGCATACTTATATACTTACGCAGTACTCCTTTCCATCTTAAGCATACACCTATCTCTCCATATATATATATACATACACACACACAGTGGAATCCCTTTATATCGCATTCTTTTATAACAAATTTCCCTCAATGAATACACTTTTCAAAATCCCCAATTATATTTAATCTGTATTGTTTGTACTGTATGCTGCGAATTTCTATTATTACAAACATAGATATTTTGTGGTCGGATCAAGTTTTTATAACGGGATTCCACTGTATATATATATATATATATATATATATATATATATATATATATATATATATATATATATATATATATATATATATATATATATATATATATATCCACTCAGCACGGACGAACACGTGTGACTCACCTTTATACATATACAAATATATTCATTAAATCTTTGGTTTTTAGCCATACTGGTTCTGTCTGTTCGCCTGTCTAGGCCATGCAGACGATGCTTTTATCGTGACAAAATATTTGCCGGAGCCATCTTTCAGTCTGTTGACCCAAACGGCTGAGACAACCATATCATGTGAACATTTATAAGATCATGTGAATCATCCGAGAAAAGCTGATCACAACGTTATTACTATTAAGCATATGGAACATATGTCCCTCTGAGTAGAAGGATCCTTCAAAGGCATTGCTCTAAGCCGAAAGCTGAAGTCTCCTGGGTATGAAGGAAAGATCAGAAAAACCACCCCACTGCACATGGGAAGTAAGAGCTAATCTTTCGCAATTTTTGGGGTTCACAAACAAACAAACATGTGGAACCGTAGTTAACATTGACAATTGAAATGTGGTATAAACATTGTTTTATATATCATTACCTCCGGTTAATGCTTCCTGTTTTTATATAATTTCCTCAGGTTGTTGCTTCCTATGTTTTTATATCATGTCCTCAGGTAACATGTTGCTTCTTATGTTTTTATATCATGTCCTCAGGTAACATGTTGCTTCTTATGTTTTTATATCATGTCCTCAGGTTGTTGCTTCTTATTTTTTTATATCATGTCCTCAGGTTGTTGCTTCCTATGTTTTTATATCATGTCCTCAGGTTGTTGCTTCCTATGTTTTTATATCATTTCCTCATGTTGTTGCTTCATGTTTTTATTTTGCACGAATCAAGTACTGTACATAATATAGAATTTTCAATTTGAGTTAATGTCCTCTTTTCTCTCTGTCATTCAAGTTACTTTAAAATGTCTTTTCATATATACAACCTCACATGCGCAACTGTATTCACATATCCATTTACACGAAAGTTCAAACATCCATATATACATGTACTCGCATACACACGCTCCCCCATATATCCATATACACACTCCCTCACTTCCCACACAGGGAACGCTCCAGAAGAAGATGTATAGATAACATCAGAGAAATACTAGAACACCAAGGTTGCACTGTGGCATCGGCATCACAGTTAGCTATAGAAAGAAGACTTCCGCTCGCCATGACGCAAGGCGGCTCACATGGATAGGACAAGACAAGATACTCCATCACTTATCCATTTACACAAGTCATCTCTTATCCATATGTACAGACCCCTAGGCATCCATTTAAATAAGTCATCACTTATCCATTTACACAAGCCATCACATATACATTTACACAAGCCATCACATATACATTTACACAAGCCATCACATATCCATTTACACAAGCCATCACTTATCCATTTACACAAGCCATAACTTATCCATATGTACAGATCCCTAGACATCCATTTACATAAGCTCTCAGACATCCAAAACATACACCCTAACATGTCTATATTTACACACCCTCAGACATCCATATACACACATCACAAATCCATAATAGAAACGGCCTTTCACTTCCAAATACACACATACTCATACAACCATACACATATGTCCTCATATATCCACATACACACACCCTCAGACATTCATATACAAACACCCTCACATATCCACACTCTCACACAATCAAATGCGCACGCCCTCACACATCCATATACGCACACACACACACACACCCTTAAAGATCCCATTAAACTCGCCCTCACAAATCCCATATGTATACCCTCAAACATTCCATTACAGACGCCATCCGATATCTCATTACACACGCCCTCAGACATCCCATATGCACTCCCACTAACATATCCAATTACACACACCCATATATATATATATATACACTCGCCCTCACATACTAAAATATGCATCGAATAGATAATGAATGGCATGAAAGTAATTCTTCTTCTTCTTCAGCGTTCATTCTCAAACTCCTGCTGGATCTCTATTGCAGTAGGACAATGGCCCTATTAGATTTCCAGCAGGATATAGTCCAGAGAATGGAAATGCGTTGTGTCGCCGTTTTATATGCCCCAATGGCCCGACACATCCGTTTTCGGCGGAAAGTAATTCAAAGTTATGCTAACACATGAGAAGCATATTAAATTACTATACCGTGGCTAAACAGATTTCAATTTACAGACTATGCTTGCAGAAATTGTATCTTAACACAATTAACTTACTGAAAGCAGTTAATGTCGATACATGTTTATACTTTATAATCATTTCTGAAAATTGAGATTTCATACTGTGAAACCAAGTTTTGTTCCATTTAGTAACAAGAGGGTTTATGCTAGTTCAAGACAATGATTAAACTGATGCAGTGTTGGTTTCAATTAAGCAACTAATGCTATTTTTTGCTTGTACAGTCTTCTTCTGTGTTCATTCTGAACGTTTGTTCGCAAGAGGATTTAATTCAGAGAATAAAATGTGATGTATCATGGTTTACAGCTTAGATGGGATATCTGTATTTTGGACCTGACATATTCGACTCTGGAAGGACGTATATATGCATGGTTTGAATGAGAACATCGTGGTTGACAATACTGTTGGAATGACAGTGAATGAATATGAAATATCTTAGAAAAATTACTAGAGGGGGCGATTATGGTGTAGGAGGATGGTGATATATAACCAACTCCACCCAAAAAGCCCCCTTAGTAGCTCCCCTCCCTTCCTGCTGTTTGTCCATCGAAGTCAACAATGACTATTCAGTTAAACTGGGATGATGACGAGGAACATGAGGACATGTGTCTGCGGTGTGCCTGACTGTGACTAATGAGACCTATGAGAGCTAGGAATTGTCTACCACACTCTGGGCATGTGTAGCAGGAGCTCTTGCCTTTCTTTAGGGATTTTGTTGTTGTTGCTGCGCATCGTTTGCTCCACAACCAGGAAGTACAATCATGGTGGTCGAGAAATACCATAATTTGCTGAACTGCACACGAGTCTCTGACTTAATGAATTGGGGAATGTACGCTAGAACTATTTCAAGGGCTATAAATGTGTTCTGTTTTATCTTCTCTTTCATCACATACCAACTGTCAATGGAAATCTATGATGAGTTTAATGAATGTCAATTATAAATAATTTGTAACAATACAATCATCCTGTACCCCCCCCCCCTTACTCAACATATCATGTCTTTTTATTTGCACAAACACAACAATCCTAGATCAAATTTTCTGTTTTTATCACTCTCACAAACAATCCGTGATCACATTTACTCTCTATCACTCTCACAAACAATCCGAGATCACATTTACTCTCTATCACTCTCACAAACAATCCGTGATCACATTTACTCTCTATCACTCTCACAAACAATCCGAGATCACATTTACTCTCTATCACTCTCACAAACAATCCGAGATCACATTTACTCTCTATCACTCTCACAAACAATCCGAGATCACATTTACTCTCTATCACTCTCACAAACAATCCGAGATCACATTTACTCTCTATCACTCTCACAAACAATCCGAGATCACATTTACTCTCTATCACTCTCACAAACAATCCGAGATCACATTTACTCTCTATCACTCTCACAAACAATCCGTGATCACATTTACTCTCTATCACTCTCACAAACAATCCGAGATCACATTTACTCTCTATCACTCTCTTTGTCTTTGACTTCAGTTTCATTCTTAAACTCACGAGAGCAACAAGATTTAGCCTGGAGAACGGATTGCTTTGTGTCATGGTTTACATCTTAGCTGTGATATTTGCGCCTTTCTACCTGACACATCCGGCTTCAGCATGGTTCCTAGCTCACTTTTACAATATATGGGATTGGACAGACTACGTTTTGCCGGGACCCAAAATAGGAGCAAAGAATATTAACTTTTACTTGCCAGACATATATAAAAACTGATTAAGGAGTCTTGTTGGATGATGTTGGCTGTCCCATTCCATAGAGGGTCAATATGAGCATTATGCCTTGCTGAAGTCGGATGTGTCAGGGCGAAGGGCGCATATATCGCAGCTAAGTTTTCCAATTTCGTTTTTGAACTACATCCTACTAATCTGAAAACGTTTGAGAATGCACGCATGGGCAGCCAATTCCACCTTGACACTTCCTTAGTTGCCTCTTACAACATGCTTGGCAGTTAACATCGCTATTCTTTGCTCTCCTTTAGAGCCCCAATGACAAGGTGCTAGTATCACTCTAATTATGTCAAATACTGCAGCCACAAAATCACTCTTGGAAGATGTTCATCAGGTGTCACTCGGAAGTCTGATTCATTTGAATTGGACCATGAATCCTTGCTATAACCTACTGTAAACACTACCACAGTAAATTTACGGCTTTTAAAACTCCCCAATACATCCTGTGCATGCAGCTCGTGTCTCCCAATACATCCCGTGCGTGCGGCTCGTGTCTCCCAATACATCCTGTGCGTGCAGCTCGTGTCTCCCAATACATCCCGTGCGTGCGGCTCGTGTCTCCCAATACATCCTGTGCGTGCAGCTCGTGTCTTTCGTCAATTATTCTGGCTCATCGGGATTCATCCTTCTACATTGTCCCAATTTGACGTTTCCCATGATTGTCATTGGTCACTTTGTGTCGACAACCAATTAAAATCACAAGAAAACTCAAATGCGTCACCTTAGAATGATAATTCCCCATTTAGGACACAGGTCTTACATGGCGATAGTCACAGACAGCTTTGCATTTTCTTGTATGTCTTCAGTTATGAAATAACGTTCTCTGTACGGAAATATAAACTAGTTTGGATAGCATCATGACCTATGTGTAATTATGTTTGGGTACTATTTCCGCGATCTTCGGTTCACACGGATTTTGACCACTTCCAGGGGTGATGGGTTTACCAAACACTAAAAGGGAGCTAACCCTTTAAACCATTTGATACTAAACGTTCTATCCTTTTATAGAGTAAACTCTCTTCCAGTATTTTTATAGATACCTGTCACCCCTAGACCTGTTTAAAAAAAAATAAAAAATTTCCAAATACGCACGTGACTTTGGTACTTGCCATGAATTATACATGAGTTTTTAACACAGGCTTAGATACACATCATGAATTATAAATCTAATATTAGCTTCGACCATGAATTATGAATACAGATTTAGCATCCACAATGAATTATATTAGAAATTTTATCATTTCTTCATTAACTCTAGCTCGAATGTAGCATTCATAATGTTCATATGTTCAAATCATGTTTAGAAATTATTTTATTCGTGTGCATAACTTGTTAATTTTATGCCAAAATGGCACCATCTTATCTCTCTTAAATTATGCACGTTTCAGTCATTGCGTGCAATAGTTGCCATGAATAATTAACCAACTTTCATCGTGTATAACTTTGACCAGATTCATAGTGAGCATGACATACTGACTGCTGATAAATAGCACATTATACCAGTGGTGGGCGAAATACAGCCCGCGGGACAAGTCTGGCCCGCCAACATTTTTTTCATGTCTTCCAGGCTGATATAAAAGTACTATATCCGTTGACCCCAGAGCACATTTTAAAAAAATATTTCGAGCTGTAAATGCCTATGATAAACAGCTTTTTGGCCCTATACCAAGCGAAAACAGCTTAATCCAGCCCGACGACACACAAAGATTGTCCACTTCTGAATTATACATAGTTGACATGTCATGACTGAAGGAACAACTTTGTTTCACTGCCAGATGAAGATCTCTCACTGTCTGTACATCTATTTCCTTTGCTGCATTGAGGTTCTGTCTGTTTCTTACACGTACACTGACAGTGGTGTGGCGCCACAGTCGGTTTCTGTGTCAGTACTGCACCGTTGTCATGATGGTAGTTGTGAAAACTGTCGTGGTGATGGAAATCAGTACGTCGTCTTAGCAAATACATGGCAAATATTATGAGGGCTAATAACACGCAGACGCCAGCTATTGGTACCGCTATGTATATCGGATTGATCACTTTTGTGTTCTGAGATTTTTGCTGAAGTTCATTATTTGAGCAATTGGAGCTGGCGGTCTTTGAATGGAGTTGCTGCTGAGCAAGGTTTTCCTCATCTTTATCTGCAAAAGATATTAAAATGGGTTTTGTCACTTAAAAGAAATATAAACTATAAGTTTGCAGTAAAATTAGCGAACATATTGTTCTTAGCATAAACAATTACAATTGTCATCTAGAAAATTCTGTACGTGTTCCTAAAATTTGGCTTGAGCAGTTTACAAAAGTTCGTCATAATTCATGATGATGGGATATGATTAGAATTAACAGATGTGTTTATAGTTTCCAGCAGAACTGGCACAGAAAATAGGGACTTATAGGGCCTACATATTATGAGCCCTCAACCGTTTTCTAAGCTCGGAATTACAACGTGTTCTTTGTAAACCGGTATAGGCGCAATTTCCAAGTCGGATTTTATTTTAGGAGCACGGACCGAAACATCTTTGCATTTGTTCTGAAACTCCTGTGGGTTATCAGGATGTAGCCAAAAGAACGCGATTTGAGCTGTGTCATGGTTTACAGCATGACTGTGATAACTGCGCTTTACATATACGACGTCATCATCGAAAAATAACACCTTTTAAAGTGAAATAGCTTTACGACCGAAGCTAGTAAGTTAACTAAGATAAAGTATTACACAACTCTAGTGACTAAAATATGTTCCTGACGATATACTTAACACAAGTTGCAGGTAAAAAAACAAATTAAGTGGCAGTGTATGCAGAAGTGAGGGCACACACTGACGATAACAGTCTTTATTCACGTACCGAAAATTTGTACTGAAATTGTATTTACACTGATAAGTCAATCATTTAGTCATCAATACTGATATGACTGATAGGCCAGTCATTATGTTATGGCTGTCTAGTAACTCAATAAATATACTCTGCACAGTTGAAGAGAGAGCAGATCGCTGTCGATAAATGAAGCTGTTGACGAAATCTGTGACCAGAAAGCTTACCTTTATATTCGTGCCGGGACATTCGGGCGTAGAGGGAAAAGAGCGAGCTGATACGCTGGCGAGAATGATCATAGTGTTAAATTGTACATCTGTGGATAATCTAACATAATAAATACAATGAGGGCCTCTCTGTTCAGAAAATTTTTCAGAAGTGTGAATCAGGAACGCTATCGTGATTGTGTGAACGTGACCAAAAGGTTGGTATGATCCGTAAATATAATAGATACATGAAAAGACTGATACATGAAGTCTAAACTGGAATTGTAAGCGCACTTTGATATAATTTTTGAGACGGGAGTCGGAGCACATATGGACTGATCAGGTGTTTGCTGATGGTAACTTACACTCATAGCTCATAAATGTGTGCATGAAATATAAATTGACTGCAGCAAATAGACTAGACTTGAATGGATGAGAAACACGTTGCTACATTAGAATGAAGTTCAGATAACGTAATGCGCTGTTTCCTTGATTTACAGTTTGGCTGCAATATCTGAATTTTTCGACCTGACACGCCCGACTTTAGCATTAGAATGAACAGAAATAATGTACTTATAACTTCAATTGAAATATTAACTCTTAACTTGATTAGAAATTTTAACTCACATCCTATTTGGACTAACTCTCATTTGGATCTGAAATAATAACTCTCACCTGAAATATTAATCCTTATCTCTATCAGAAATGTTTAGCTCACCTGAATTTGAAATATTACATTTTTTCTTGATCTGAAATAATAACTTTCTCCATGATACAAATATTAACTATCATTATGTGGATCTGAAATATGAACTCTGGGCTAAATCTGAAATATTCATTATTATATGACGTATTTTCTTACTTGGAGTCGTGACTGTAGGTAATGTATGTTTATTACACAGGTCTTTGTGGTGACAACAATATACTGCAGGCCATTCCACCTCTACACCGGTTGGTTTACGGTTCTCACATGCAAGTGGAGCGGGATCACACCCCCGGTTGAGTGTGTTCCGGAAGAGTTCAGTGTAGCAAGACTTGGCTCCTATACAGGTAGTTTTACCTGCCTCCTTACACTCCGGTGTGTTACAGTCGCATCGGATATGACCTGCAGAGAAAAATCGTATCAATAATAAGTAACAATATTGCGAACATTGTTATCAAATAGGTCATATGCTGATGGTGATACCAAAACCCCAGGGAACACAAGCCTTTTTTCACTTTTCACTGCATTATTCTAACCCAGATAGTGAAGATTTACTGCACTACTCTAACCCAGATAGTGAAGCTTTACTGATTTACTCTAACCCAGATAGTGAAGTTTTACTGATTTACTCTAACCCAGATAGTGAGGTTTTACTGCATTACTCTTCCCCGATAGTGAGGTTTTACTGTCAGCTCCAGACTCACCTGTGTGTTATTGAGGCCAGAAATTTGAACAAAGAATAGCAGTACTGTTATCTGCCACACATAGAGCCTACTAAGGAGGTTTTAGAGTGGAGCTTGCTGTCCCGTCAAATAGAGTTCAAGAGACAGAGAAGCCACACTTTAGTCGGATCTGTCTGGTCGCAAGGTACACATATCGTATCAAATCTGTAAACTGTGAAACAACACATTCCTTTCTCTGGTCTGCATCCTACTAATCTGCAGGAGTTCGAGATTCAACGCAGAAGATGTCTAGAAAAATAAAGGAGGTGGGAGTGTGAGGCGGATAACCTCATCAATAATAATGCTGGTATAAACAGAAAATGAGGGCATTACACAGCGTTCCCATATACAGATTAACAATAATAAAGGCATTACACAGTGTTCCCATATACAGATCAACGGTGATGAGGCCTTACACATCGTTCCCATATACAGGTCAAAGGTGATGAGGCCTTACACATCGTTCCCATATACAGGTCAACGGTGATGAGGACCTTACACGGCGTTCCCATATACAGATTAACGGTGATGAGGGCCTAACACATCGTTCCCATATGCAGATCAACGGTGATGTGGGCCTTGCACGGCGTTCCTATATATGTCAACGCTACGAACTGGAGTTTCTACTCCGGTGGGGACATTGACGTCTTTCGCAATCTCCAGGCATGCTGCAAATAAAATAATTTATTCCCTTAGCAGTTCAGGCATGTTGGTTCACCAGGCTTCATCATAGCTTAGACTAATCATATAATCAACCGATGAGTGATTAAACCATTTTTTCTTACTATCACATAACTAAACGAACAGTGATTAATTAAACCATTTCTTTTATGATCACGTAGTCAACCGACCAATGACTACGCCGTTTCTCTTAATATCATATAATCAACCGACCAATCACTAAACAGTGTCCCTTACAACAAAGAGTAAGCCTACACTGCCTCCACAAATATTATTCACTTGAAAACGTTTCCCACTAAAACGCATTGAAAACAGCTAAATATTTGGATCAACCATATCTTCACTAGAATAACAAAGTCTGGAAACAGGACGCCGCTAGCTGATATCCTGGTCCAATCTATGACTTAGAGTAGATATCTGCTCAGTTAATGGCTCGCATATATAAATATTATGAACAACATTTTCTACCTTGCTTATGGCCCTTACCGGAAACGCTGAAAATCTACGTCTTTTTCTGGATTCAACCAACATCAAACGTATATTTTGTTGAAGCAAACACTGGCATGTTTAGATTCACGTAATTCAAAAGATGGGGAAGTCTGGAGTCTGGGCGCTAGGATAATATCCCTCGGCGGCCATTGAAAGCGTTGCATCACCCTTAATCTGCCTGGCCCATTGATGGTAATATAATTGTTACGTAGGATGCCATTGCTGAGTAAGTCGCACTACCTGGTGTTTGTTAATCCCACTGGGAATTGGAATCTTCAATTAGGAAAACAAAATAACACGGCATAATTAAAATAATGTTGATATTGAAAACAAAAACTCCGCGAGTTCTACGGTAGACATCATGTTGTTATATGATTTGTCTGTTTGTTTTGTCATCTCTGACCTTCTAATATTTACTCTGAATGTGTGTATCTATATTTAGTTTTGTAATGTGACTGTGGACAGTGCTGATGTTCTTACTCGTCGCATTATGTTGTGGATGTGTTCTTGATAAAAGCCTTTTGAACAAAACCTCGATGTTCTTGTGTTATCATGTATGCTTTCGGTGATTCACAAAACTTCACTATCCTGTTTCCTAGTTTCGCTTGTTTCAAATTAAATAAAGAAAAAATAATGAAACCTCATGATTCAAATTAAAGAGAGTTAAAAGAATGTAACCTCATGTTTCACATGAAAGAGAGAAAAAAAAGAATCTCATGTTTCAATTGAAAGAGAGGAAAACAAATACAAATGCAATATGCCCACTCAAGAAAGAAGGAGAGGAAATATGTTTAAAGTTAAAGAGAAAAAGTGGTGGAAATTTCACTTTCAATTGAAAGAGAGAATATAACATCGCAATCCATATTTCAAATTAAAGAGAGAATATAACATAGCGATCCATATTTCAAATGAAAGAGATAATGCAACATAGCAATCCATATTTCAATTGAAAGAGAGAATATAACATAGCAATCCATATTTCAAATAAAAGCGAATGTAACATAAAAATTCACATTTCAAATGAAAGAAAAGAATAAAGTTAAAAATACGTATTTAAAATACACAAATGGAGAAAGCAACAACAAATTCAAATGAAAGTAAGAATAGAAAATAAACTTCTAATTCCTTGGTGACAATAATAGAATTGACTGTTTTGTGTTAATTTTCTTGAAATTCAAATATCAAACATTTCCCCTCACTCGACTAGTTGTTTCGCGATCTTAATGTATGACTCGAGAGCTAAACCAACCCATGACGGACGTCACAAGGGAAACCTGCTTGCTAGAAAGCGTCGTCAATACGTCTAAGCACTAACAGAACAAATCAGCTTAAGGGAGCATTAGTCAGACAGTAAACATTCGTGTATGAAATGGATCCTGCCTTCGGATGGTAACCATGATCTTGGAAATACTGGCACTCGAGGCTGTCTCGGGGAAAAAATGTTGGTTGCAGGAAAATGTTAGCACAGAAACCGTCCCCATTAACAAACACATGCTCTAATGGCTGAAACCGCTGATCTGAATATTGAGATTATGCAAATACTTGGTCAGATAAGAGAATGAAGTACAGGCATACTATCCCTCGGAGCTATTTTATGACATGTGAATTTGAATACATGAAAGCTGGAAGTACTTGAGACGTTCATATTCAGCAATGTTTGCTTCTATGCGTGTTTGTATGTGCGCGTATGTGTTCAAACATAAAATAATTTGCAACCATACACACCGCCAATGTGATGGTCATCGTATTACACTAGTATCGGACTTTAAATTAAGTATGAATTACTCTGGACTATATAGGATATGCTTAATGTTTTTTTTTTAAAAACCATTTGTATTGCCCGAGGGAGAGGGGAGTGATGCGGAAAAGAATGTTAATGACTAAAAATTGTAGATCTATGACCGAAAGATATACTACAGATAAATGACCAAAAGATATACTACAGATAAATGACCGAAAGATATACTACAGATAAATGACTGAAAGATTACATATCAGTGACAGAGATTTCAGATCAATGACAGAGATTACATGTCAATCACCCTTATGTTGCCGGAACCGGAAACGCTATCACCAAGCGTTTGTAGATTATCACCAAGCGCTATCACCGAAGAGCACCACTATGGAATGTCATGATTGTCGTAAGAGGCGAGTAAAGAGATTTCGGGATAGGAGTTATGTGCCACCCTATTTGTAACCATCATGAGGTGCCGTCTGCGCAACAAAAGATGACTGCAACGGACATCCAACGTCTTCTGTCTCTTGCCTTGGTGGTGCACTCTGCTAGGTTTATGTAACCTGTCCATATCATGAAGGTTTCCTTTCACTTGTTTCTCTGCTTACCCCATTGGTTAAAGTGACCCATAAAAGTGGGTTTCATGTTTCAGACAGAAAAGTGCAGATATCGAAGAAAAATTTTAAACCATGATACTACACATTCCGTTCTCCGGACGAAAATCTGCTAAAAACCAAGAACTTGAGAACATAAGCGGAAAGGAAAGAACAGAGCAATGTTTGGAATTATGTTAGTCAGACTGTAGTTGATTCTAACATCTTCCTACTATGATATTTATGTTAGTCAGACTGTAGTTGATTCTAACATCTTCCTACTATGATATTTATGTTAGTCAGACTGTAGTTGATTCTAACATCTTCCTACTATGATATTTATTTCAGGCTGTAGTTGATTCTAACATCTTCCTACTATGATATTTATGTTAGTCAGACTAGTTGATTCGAACATCTTCCTACTATGATATTTATGTCAGACTGTTGTTGATTCTAACATCTTCCTACTATGATATTTATGTTAGTCAGACTGTAGTTGATTCTAACATCTTCCTACTATGATATTTATTTCAGGCTGTAGTTGATTCTAACATCTTCCTACTATGATATTTATGTTAGTCAGACTGTAGTTGATTCTAACATCTTCCTACTATGATATTTATTTCAGGCTGTAGTTGATTCTAACATCTTCCTACTATGATATTTATGTCAGACTGTAGTTGATTCTAACATCTTCCTACTATGATATTTATGTTAGTCAGACTGTAGTTGATTCTAACATCTTCCTACTATGATATTTATGTTAGTCAGACTGTAGTTGATTTTAACATCTTCCTACTACGATATTTATGTTAGTCAGACTGTAGTTGATTCTAACATCTTCCTACTACGATATTTATGTTAGTCAGACTGTAGTTGATTCTAACATCTTCCTGCTATGATATTTATGTCAGACTGTATTTGATTCTAACATCTTCCTACTATGAAATTTATGTTAGACCTTGCATCTGAACTGAAAATCCATGTATATACACTTGTCGTACAAGTGTACATACATCAAATCCATGTACATGCTGTTCATCCATCGAAGTCGACGATGATCATTCAGCTCAACTGGGATGATGATGAGGATGATAATGTCTGAGGTGTGTCCCACTGTGACGTAGCATTAATTGCTGTGGTATGCTGTCTGATGGTAGTCTGCACACCATTTAATCTGTTGTCTATTGATCCATGTATATACACTTGTCATATCCTCCATACATTAAATCCATGTATATACACTTGTCATATCCTCCATACATTAAATCCATGTATATACACTTGTCATATCCTCCATACATTAAATCCATGTATATACACTTGTCATACTCTCCCATACACTAAAAGCCAAATTGTTTGCTTTCTCAACTACCAGAACCTCCGCTAACATATCTCAGCTAATTATTATTAATCGCCGGCAGATACAAACCACGTCTTGGTACGGAGATTTGAGAGTTTCCTTTCTTGTTCTATCACTTGATAGGCGTAGCTCTTTCCCAAAATTAACTAGATCATATAGTTTCACTTGTTTGAAATCACTTTACTGAGTATTATTTCAGACTGTTTGATTTGTTTGTATACGCATTATCCGTCCCGCTATCACAGGTCCGTCGGTTTAGATACGGATGGTTGCAGAATCAGATAGTGTTGACTTTTCATTCAATGCCAGCCGACATAGTCTGTCGATCCAGTAGTGGAGTTCTCATGTCGAAATATTTACCTAGGATTTCAAGATCTACCTTGCTCAAGTGTAGTTTCTGATTTATACCTGTAGCAGGGCTGGCTTGCTATACGGTAATGTGAAACACTTCGGGAGATTTTCAGTACAATGATTTTTTTTTCCTGGACACATTAAAATTTATTTTAATGTAAACTGATTTAGGTTAGAAATTTATTTTAATATTAACTGATTTATGTTAGAAATATTAATAAAGAAGGAACTCTTATATCAAGACAATGGTCCTCTACTACAAGTCCAGCAGGGTGTCGTTCAGGAAACGTAAATACGTTGCGTGTCTTTTTTATTTGCAACAATGACCCGACACATCCAAATTCTGTGTTGGTAACTAATACGACTGTAATCATATCGCTAGTACAGTAGATTAGCTGTTCGATGTACGAGAGAACTGGTTCTTGTACTTCCATGCTGGTCATCAAGCTCACAGCTAAACCCGGTCGCACCAAACTCACAGCTAACCGCAGTCAAGCCTATTTGACCTTTTTTGCAGCTGTCTTGCGTCGCAATCGACATAGTCGCATACGCTCACTGTGAACCGGTCGATGCTTGAACACACACACACACACACAAGAAAATCGTAACCGTGTATCTAAGAATAGGAATTTCCTGAATGTTGTGGTAACCGAAATTGGAGTAATGAATAACAACAATGCTACCTGCCATGTATTTCTTATGAAGCGACTAAGGAGGTTTTGGCGGTGGCACATACGCTAACCGTGTTGAAGTCGGATATGTCAGGCTTAAAGGCACAAATGACACGTCCAAGCTGTAAACCATTAGACCAACGTCTTCTGCATTCGCTCTTCTAGTTTAATATTGGTGCTACATTATTTTGCTCCTTCCGGTTCAGCACAACCAACAATTAGGCTCATATAACGCATTCCATTCTTCGGATTACTTGCCGCTAATCTGTAGGAGTTTGAGCCTGAATGCAGAAGAAGAATAGGAATGTTTAAAAAGAGGATTTATTTACAAGTGACAACATAGTTTTCTTGGTAATTGTATGGTGCCACGAACTTGCTCACTCTTCAGCGGTTAATGATACTTTCAACAAACTCGCATGTTACAGGAGTCTGAAAAGGGAGGAAAGAATAGCATGGCCTGCTATGTATGTCATGTGTGACAACTAAGGAAGTTTTGGTATGCAGTTTGCTGTCCAATCCCATAGGTCAAGGTAACACAAGTTGAATGTAGAATGTGATAGTTGAGAATGTGAAGTCATCACCACCAAGCTGTAAACCATATTACAACACATTCAATCTCTGAACTACTTCCTGATAATAAACATGAGTTTGAGCGCACATAAAGAAGACACGTTCAAACCACATTAAGAGAAAATAGAAGGTGGAATGAATATTTTAGCATATATTATATAGGATTGGGGCGCGAAGAGATATGCATTGCTCTCGTGCAGTACTAGGCTTAACAGATAACCAAGATCTTAAAAGCACCTCTTCGTGGTGGCACCCTGGAGTCATATAGTTTCGAAGCTGGTGCGAAGAAATGAGGCCAACGCTTTATGGATCGTGTACGGGCAGGGCAGACTGAGGTGTAATGAGAACTGTTTGCAGAAGACAAACAATATCTCTAAATATAATCTTGCCCCCCCCAAACACTGTTGAGCACAGCTAAAGACAGCGGCGGGCATGTAGTGCCGCGTTGTCATGTTTGAAAGCTTACTGAGGCAAGAAAAGAGAGAAAGTCTTCGGAGAAACACCATTTGTTTATTGAGTACACGCGAAGGCAGCACAGAGCTAGAGGTCAGCGTCATGTACAAGCATAAGTGAGAATATCACAACTGAAGCAATGTTCATGAATGAAAACAAACGTTCATCTGTCTTCCTGCAGAAAGTTGTATGAAATGGTTACGGCGAGTTACCGTCCCGGTATGAAGAAAATGTGGGTAGAAGCTCAGATTTGAACGAGGTGTTGACGATGTTGGTGAACAAAATCCTGGTTAACAGTGTGTACCAACCCTAGTTCAATTTTTTACTGTTTGAGCAATTGCCTATACTGGAAGAGGCTAACAAGTGAGATGAGGGAGAGTACTCGAGGACTCAATGAGCAATGACATCTAATTATACGAGACAAGTTCACCGCGTGCTATATAGACGTAGTCAACCCAAGTCTAAATCTCTGCATACCATCTTCTCCGAAACTGTCACACAGGGACACGTTTTCGCATGTAAAATCAATAGGCTCCGTGTGTGATAAACCTTCACGGCGTAGATTCGATACTCACTAGTTTTCCTGGCGATATATAAGTAAGCTACCACATGCTAGAAAAGCTACACTGAATTAAAAGCATGCTGAAACGTACGTACTGGACCAGAAGGCGCAAAATAGCGCAGCTCTGCTTTGAAATCAGCAGCACAACATACTTCACGCTTCCTGGTTGAAATAACACGAAATGTCGCATTTATTATCAGATAGCGAACGCAGAAGAACAGGAAGAAGAAAATAAAATTGCATGATGCATTAAGTGAAGGGCTACATTAGGTAATCTGCCAGACCATGAGTACTCAAGATCCAATACATACTTATATAGATTTCCTACGCCAGCAAGAGCCAAAAACAAATACTATATTTTATTTTGTGCAAAATGCAGAACTTAAAAGGCATTTAAGAATAAGTAATTAATAACATCAGGAGACACAACCAATAACAAAGGAATACTCAACAAGTATAAAACAGATAAACAACTAAAATAAAAATGAATTACGCACGTTTACCCGCAACAAATGAACTGTTTGAAGCTGAATTTCCCTGCAATATTCTTTGAATAATGTTAATAACACTTGAAAGAACTACTTAAAGAAGAACTGGTTTTAAACAATCAGAAGTGAAAAAGTCCAATACGCGTATTTTCGTTTACTTGTAAAATATTGATAAATTGGCTACACTGCAATGTTTTAAGTGCGCAAAGTTCTAAAAAAATAACCGTTGAATTCAGCTCAAGAAAACAATACGCTCTTTGTTAGTTGCATATACACGAATTGACAATGTTCCCAGTAGTTAAAGACAATCACAGAGAACATTATTGTATAGAGTCTTCCAAACATTATTGAAAGCATTCTTGTAACACTAAATTAGAAATGATTTCTCAAGTAATTGTTCTTAAAGTCTTCTAACACTCTCTGACAATGTTGCCAGAAATGTTTTTTTCTTATCTTAAATGTTCATCAAAAATGTTTCTGTGATCAACAACGATGATTACTTTTCTCTACAATTTTATTGGAGAGCAAACGACGTGTATGGATAAGGAGAACTTAACTTGTAAACATCTGAGAGCTAAACGACAAAACAACAACAACAAAAAACTGAGCACAGGAGTTATGTCCAATTAAACGAATTGTTTTATTAGATTTCCTGGTTTTGCCGGTGTGGTACAGAACGCGAATGTGACGGCTAAGGTACCGGGTTGTAATCCCACCACAGTCAAGTGTGCATTTGACCGTTCAGAAAGCAATGACAAAATACTGAACGCATGTATATCGCCTAGAAAATAACTACAGCCAAAGCATGTTGGGTTGATGGCAACGTCCTGAAAAGGATACGCTACCATTTTTCATTAGTCCTCGAAGTAGTTACTTATGTTTGTTCAGTTCTCCTTTTGTTGAATGTTATTATAAAAGTATTTTTTTTTTAAAGTTAAGAAGCTATTTTACTTTGAACAATTCGCAGAATTGAAGTTTCGACCAAAATGTCTATCAAAAATAGGGACAAATACACATAGAATGGAACAACAAAATCATTCAGGGACTACATGTTAGCAATATACTTACAAGCCTTAAGGTCTAGGATAAAGCAAAAGACGAAGAGAGGCGAAACGGACAGAAATGTAGAGAAAATATAGTACACAAGAAACATGTAAAGTAAAATAAAAAGGTATAACTAATTATAACAATAAAAAGAAAAGTCTAACTAGATATGATACGTGGCTGTCTAGTCACTAGTGCGTGACGTGTGAGAGGCATGAAGTACAAAAGAAGACTACAAATTATCATTAGGCCAATTTATAACTTCGGTTTTTATTTTGACTTTTTCAAGTAAGTGTTGACACAATGTGTGTTGTGGTCTCATTTGTAAATTTTGCTATATAAGTTCATAACTATAACAACACTCATATGGCGATCTTGTACGGACACTGACAGCAATACTTTCAGACGATTAATAATATCAATAACATTTGTTTGTAATAAAGATGTGCATTTGTATTGTTAATATTACTATAGTTACATATACTCTTAATGTAAACTATCAGTAATGTCTCTGGAAAGAGAATGATCATACATTATGGTTGTGAATATGACAGTTTCCCCCTAGGGGCTATCAAAGTGAGCGATATCGTTCAATTGATCGGGGAAAAAAAGAAGAAACTTTATTGGTACGCTAATGAATCAACGCTAATGAATAGAGTTAAATGCGAAACGGACCTTAATCAACAATATAAGAAAAAGGCAATCTTCTTTTTTTGGCCACTTCATGAGACAGGCAGGTTTAGAGAACATAATCACAACAGGCAAGATTGAAGGCACCAGAGACAGAGGGCGACAACGTGAGAAAATATTAGACAGTTTGACAACCTGGCACGGCAAAGAAACAACAACGACTGGGATACATAATACTGTGGACAGAGAGCTGTGGAGAGCCATGACCGCCTACGCCACCCGGCATGGCACCTGATGATGAATGAATCAACGAGCGATGAAGATTTCCAAAACAGTGAACCAATCAAGGGCACAAATAAAATTAAGAATACTTGCTACTTTGTAAGAACAAGAAGGAAGACAAATTTTGAAAATTATGTTAATAGAAATAAATGTTTAGCTAAAACCTGGGCACCACTTTGCGTTTTGAAAACAGTGGTAAGTATCTATCTATCCATATATCTATCTATCCATCGATCTATCTATCTATCCTTCTATCTATGTTCCTTCAGCGCCGAACACGATGCATAGGACAGAAACGAGAGCTCTCCAGTTTGACCGATGTGATGCTACTGTGTGTCATTCTTGCATATTGTTGAGACCAAGTCATATCCTCTATGATGGTTCTTCACGAAGAATCTTTCTTGGTCTTCCTCTTTTTCTTTTTTCCATCTGGTACCCATTTTAATGCTTGTAGTGGCGGTCTGTTTTAATTCATTCTAATTACAGGTCCGATATAAGTCCATCGTTTTCTTCATATTGTTGTAAAAAAATATTGCTGTATGGTGCCTTCTCTTACTTGCACTTGTGACTTGAATTTTTCTCATCAATATTTACGAATTCTTCTAAGACATGTATTATCAAATGCGTTCAATTTCTTCTCCAGCCCCTTTGTTATTTTCCAATTTTCGCAGCCATATGTCAACACGGATATCACATTGGAGTTGAACATTCCAAGTTTAGTATGCTTACTTATTGTTTTTGATTTCCAGTTTGTTAGGTGGTGGAACACACTTGATGCCAGCGCAATTCTGGTAAAGATCTCTTTTGTTGTATCTCCATCTTGTGTCATTTTGCTGCCTAAATAAGAAAAGTTTCCAGTGTCTGAATTCTTCTTCCGTTAAGGGTTATTTTAAGGTTAGAGTTAGTAAAATTCATGAGCTCAGTCTTGGAAATGTTGACCTGGAGGTAAATTTGTTTTGAAAGATGACAAAGACGATTAAGTATAGCTTGTGCATTATCAGGTGTTGGACGTAATAGCGTCAGGTCATCTGCAACATCAAGACCACTAAGAGTTTTATCACCTGTCTATTTCATACCAAAATGTTCACTTCGGGCGTAATTTTTAATAACCTAGTCTATAGCCAAGCTAATAAGGAATGGTGAACATTATGCAGTCTTGTTTTACTCCTTTTTCTGCGTAAAACCATTCAGTCCTACTCTTGTTTATTTTAACACAATATTTTAAGTTTTCATATAAAGCCTTGATTACATTTAAATATCTAGTTGGGAAGCCGTAATTGGCAAGTATTTTCCAGAGTGTTGGCTGGTGCAGACTATCAAATGCCTTGTGAAAATCAATAAAGCTGATAATAAGTGGAGATTGTATTTCTACTGATTCTTCGATAATTGCTCTAAGGGTAAAAATATGATCAATACATAATCGTTTTGGTCTGAATCCAACTTGCTCTTCTCAAATTGTTTAATCTACCAGGCCTTTGGGACTCTTTAGCATCATACGACATAATATTTTTTCTGCCACTGACAACAGATTAATTCCTCGCCAATTGTTTATGCTAGGAAGAAAACCTTTTTGTACTGCATTACGGTGAAATTAAGGTATTGTAGGAGACATGATATTACGTACACAAGTTTCTAAAT